>STHB01000010.1:872112-998127 GCA_018908115.1 Anopheles rivulorum
GGTAAGTTAAGAACTGCAAATGGACTAATTTTGTTTTGCCACCCTCATTAATGAGGGAAGCTGACATAAGGCAAAAGGATGGTTCAAATAGCACCTGCAGCAATCAAACAAATAAACAACATGACCGGAATGTTTCTTTTTCAAGATGCAAATATTCAGCCATTCAATCTCACCTAACAAAACCTGATCAAGAGTGCAGCGCATAATAAAAATATTAAGACAAAATAAGTAAATCTCTACACTTATTTCTAAAATTAACCTCAACAAGCAGACTTCTACAATGAACAACAATAACCAATGTACAATGTTTAATTCGTTCACTTTCCTCAAAAGCTTCTTCTTTGCAAATGTGAGTTTAAGACGTCTTAGACGGTAGACTCTAAAGTTTAGAAGTATTTTGTGCAAAGATCTGATTATGTACCTCCAAACTCTTCCTTTATCATGTACATTTTTTGTTATACACATCACCGGCAGGCATTTTAGCACACCCGTGTACATCCATTAAACATGTGTTGAGAGATTAAATTAAACTCACGCGGAGCTTGCGTCGGTATAAAAAGTTCAGCACACTTAGCACGATACATTCATTGCAGAATAATGCTCAGATATCTTTGAAATATCGATCAACCTAAAAAAAAGCATGAACCAAAAAGCATGTCAAAAGAATAGAAACGACCATGTTACAGGTTATGATTTATCTTTGTGTTAAAAGTGATGCTGTGACGGCGTTAGCACTTCGGTTTGGTAACATGTTTTTACAAAATATTATCGAGCAGCTTTCGATTTCACATTCGTGTCACGTGGAACACCGATTTGGACTCAATTTATATATTTTTCCGCGTATTGCGATATTGATTAAAGCAATTGTTTGGCGTTTGTATGTATGTGTGGGTATATGCAGTTGTATGTGAACATCACACTGAACGGAAGGACGGCATGAAGTAATCAATATCGGTTGGTTAAGCTCGTTAACGGTTGGCGCATTTGTGAAATCAGAGTTTAATTACAATTAATTGTTTCCTATCTCATTTAATTTTCTCATTTTCGTGCGCTGAGTTTTGTATTTTGCACCCGTATCAATGTAATATGTTACATGTCGATTATAATTCACACTGAAAACTTAAATATGCTGCTTTCTTTTTGTTTTTGTATACTTTACGAACCCTTTTTCCCTTTATGTTGGGTGCACATAATTTATATTTATGCTATGCTTGAAACACACACACATTGTATGCTTATTTTGCCACAACTTTACGCATACATAAATCACATCACAAATTCATTGTGCAAATATGCTATTATCAAATATGAAATTTATATTTCACAGAACCACCAACACAAAACCAATTTTCAAATATGCCTCCCGTTGCCATAAGCTGCCTCCAGCATTGACGCGGTATCGATGATCGATGAAACGAGCTTAATATATCATCGGATTCAACACAAACGCACACATTGTACAGCAAAATTTTAAAGAATAACCATTTTGTTGTTTTCGTTTCACTCATCGTTTAATGTACACTATTTGGTAATGTTTGAACATGTTTTCATCTCTAACAGTGATTATTTCGTAAGCAGATGATTAGTATCTAAGGGTGGCAAATGAAAACACAACACATTGACACACACACACACACACACTCTCACATACACGCACATGAGGGAAACGGGTTGCCCGCATTCCAATCGGGTTTGGTTTTTGTCGATCATCCATAACTGAAACATCTCAGCTTCTGGCCAAACGGTTTCGAATTGTGAGAAAGATGCAAATGTAGCAGATTTAATTCCTAACCGATACACTTTCCTAACAATTTAACTTATTCAATATGGCGGAGTTTTACTGCCTCACACAAAAATCTTAATTTCAAAATCGTTCAACAGCGGAGAGATGAACTGATGCCAAAAGCAAATCATATGAAGTGTTGAATAAACAAAGATTGTGCGGATGATGACGTCACTGCTTCACCTTACCGGTACGATCGCAAACGGTCACTTTGGACGCATACGCTCGAACAAGTGTAAATCGATGTTCCCGAAACAACTACAAGCAAACGCGCCGGAGGTACCATTCGATCTTCGCGATAATGAATTGGCGTAGAAGCTGCACGAATCGTAACGTTTTTGGTTGGTTACGAATCTTTTAAAGATGTTTTAGCGATAGTTCATTTTATTCCAACTTTAGCACCAGTAACTCACACGAAATCACACAATAAAACACCATACGCAAGATCGAATCCTCACTCGAAAACGCCTTCAAACCGTCGACTGCGTCTGACTCGAAGTTTACAACTTCACCCTCACGATCCGAGAGAAGAATGTAAAGCGTTACGATCGCGCTCTTTCGCTCTCGGAATGCCTGTCGTTGTATATTACTCCACATCAGTTTTCTCTTTACGTTAACTGAATTTACTGGATTGACAGGGTGTTTGTTGTTCTCCGGCACACGAGCAGATCGTTTGAGCATGATTAACCCCTCAGCTTAGGTACGGTTTCCATCTCTGCGCATGTTTGCGCACATGTCAAGCCGTTTGTTTTGTATTCCTTTCTGAACAAATTTGAGACAGAAACTGAAAATTTTGTACTATATTTGAGTGTAATTACAAAACAAAAGATGTAAAATAATAAAATTAATTCCCCATAAATCTTTTTAAATGCGATCGCACTTGCAGTCCATATGCAGCCCTTTCTTGGATGCAAGTTCTCTGCAAGGTTCACACCTGGTGTAAAAATATAATTTCTACTCATGGTTTATGTCACCGATGAACAAATTTATTTATTCTTAAATAAAAACCATTTTAAACATTTGATATTTTCATTCATAATTTTTTAAAGGTTTTCAAGTATTTGGCAGTTTTTGTTTGGTTTTTGCACTAAGGGTTGAAGAAAATTACTTGGAGCTTGGAGATGAAGCAGAATTATGTAGTTTATCACCAGATTTTTCGCATAAATACATGTGAATAAAAAAATACCTGCCGTAACAAAACGCCGAATCTGCTTTTTTTTCTTGACTTAATGACATATAAAGTTGGGGAAAGAAATATACAAGCCAACCAGACTTTTACCACGCAGCTGAATCTACCTTCCTTGCTAACAGTATAGAAAGAATTTAAGAATGGTCTTGTCGTGTGAAAATCGTCACACCTAAACCACTGGACTACCTCAATATGGTTGTATGTAATAGTTTGAGGAAAGTTTTATATTTATTTTTGTTTGATTCATACATGTCCATTGACCAGTATAATACTAAGTTGAATTTTACGAATCAGTGTAAAGTTCACTGATTCATCACTCGACGATATGGGTATGCCAAAACAATCTGAAGTTGTTTAAGTAAATTAAATTACCACTTCCAATGCAAAGAGTTTAATTAGATACTGGTGTTAAATAATATTATTCGATTCATGCACACATTTCCAAAGTTTTTCATTGCTTTAGAATAATTAGATGGTTAACATTTTGAAATGTACACACGCGTGGCACAATGTGCCCAACGCGCAATTAATCATCACAAATCACATCACATCACCAAAACGGGCACCAAACATGCATCACGACCCATCATCATCCAGCATGGTAGGTTCAACTAATTGTAACCAATTTCATCATCAAATTAATGATGAAAGGCGTCATTTTGAATGACGCATGCTTTGCAACATTACGTGTCATTACGATCGTTTCATTATGAAATGATTAGGCTCAATATTTGCAAGCTTTAAAACACGCATGTGCGCATGAATTGAATGCGACAGTAAACGAAAAACAATCCAATTCTTTGAACGAAACACTTAATCGTCGCTACAGATTGCTGTACGACAACAAAGTGTGGAAGAGGCAATTTAAACATATGCCTTTCATTTTTTTTCATTTTTTTATTGAGCGTTTCATCGTACCAGCTTCACCACCAGCTTCATGTGGCAGGTTTGATAGGAGATAGCAGAGGTAAAACTTTTCAGATTAATGGCAAAACTTTCACCCGTCATTTCAACCGTGGTAAAGAGGTCCTCCGTATTGGGAAGTGCCCATGTGAAGAGGGTCTCTTGGTCTATTTGACTTTCGCGAAAACTCCTGCCGAAATGTCTTCGAATAACAGCTTTCAAGGCTTTTAGCAATACAACAGGAGCATTGAAAAGTTAAGAGTCTGTGTTATCGATTCGTTTACCAGCTTGCCGCAGAAATATGTCTTCGGATCATGTGTGAAGTTTTTATTGAGGTTTGGCGAGCCAGGTGTTAGCAGAAAGTTCAAATTTTATGACATTTAAAGCGAATCGTAGTTTTACATCTTTGCGCCAGCAAGCAAATTTGATACCGGTCGTTTTTTGTGTGATTTTTTAACATTTTTAAAGTTACTATCACGACGACAAGTCGACTGAGAAGGCAGGAGCGCAACAAAGTAAATGTTTGATTGAGGATGTCCGACATACATCCAACGTTGCTGGTATACAAGCAAATGATATTTTGTTCTGTTAAATGCATCAAGGATTTAGCACTATGGAAGGAAAAAATAATGATTACTAGTGAAGTGTCTTGTTTATTAGCAAAAAATCCACTAAGGAAGCTGATAGATTTCAAGACATTTAGCATTATTTCCACATTTGCAAGGCTGCACCTGTTTTGCATAATTCTTCCTCAAGATGACGCTTTGGTAGGATTATCATCGGTCACATAGTGTGCAGTAAAACAAGCAATCCAAATTTTATGTGCTGCTGTGCATAGCTAAACGAATTCCATTGAGAAGTATAAACACTCCATTGAGTTAAACCTAGAACTAAGCAAATAAGACTTTAGTTATCATTGCCAAGGAGCATAACATGGAGTTTGTGCTAGAAAGGCGGCAAAGAACAACACCGCAATCTTGTTGGACGGATATGAACATTTTCCTGTGGCTTTGACTAGCGCGTTGCAAAAGAATGTGCATAGACAACCCGTTCACATTGTTTGCACCGTTTTGTTTATTGGCATCAAGTATGCAGTAAGCATCTTCATACACGAAGCGTTATTGGATCGCAAGAATTTAAAAGATAAACTTATTGAAAGTGTTATATCGTTGTATTGTTGCACGCCGCAACATACGGTAGGCATGTCCACTACAGCCAATTTATTCCCTATCAACCAACTGCTTCCCTACTTTCTACATTATCATACATGTAAAGTGTTAGCGCTTTGAGACCGGATGCATAGGAATTTGCTGTTGGCCTTCTGCATGCTACTATATTACTTTAATACAAACAGTGCATTGATCTGGCTGAATTGGAATATTGTTCGATCTGCGTACGGATATGAAGGAAGAATAAAACTTGACAAATGATTAGATTTATCATACAAAACCAAATGCGTTAGCAGATAGGCAGGAAGATTGGATTTGTTTGTGAAACCCATTAAACCCTGTAAAGTGGGTTTGCACTTGTAGACGTAACATCGATGACATGGGTTTACCAAAGCGGAAATCCATTCATATGAACTGTAAGAAGCTGCATTGACCTTATCAGCAGTATGTTCTGTAATAGGTTTTGTTCGCACAACATGACTAGCGTGCAATAAATTGCACATGCTCTTTAAACATGATGTGTGATAAGAATCGTAAAGAAAACGCAAATGTTCCACCACAATTTTCGCTCGTTGGTGAGCAAATCTCACGGGAGTGCAAAACCCAGAAAAACACAAAAATGTAATCATTGGATTTTGTCATCGACAATTTTCAACATATCGTAAAAAAAGCGTACTCCCTGGGTGAGCTGTAAAGACGGGTGAGCTTTAGAGCAGGGTGCCTTCGTAGCTTATGTTGCAGGATGAAGGGGCTTGTAAAGGATCCAGTATTGATCGAAGAAGCTGATGAAATCTGTTGCATTTTGTATCTCGGGTGCGAGATTAAAGCGAACCCTTATCGCTAGAGTCTGATGATGTTCTTATTTCTCAATCTCCGTTTACGAATGTCATCATCGTAAAAGAGCGCCCAAAATGCATAAACAAAACAAGACCTTATCTGTTCCACTTAACCAGGGTAAAACATACAGGGCAAAACCTCCGACGGATGATTGAAACATACTGCAACGAGAGATGTAAATTCCACACCATGCCGTGTATTGGTTTTATCTACAACTTTTGCAAAATATTTGCTAATAAAAGTTTTCCGCATAAAATGTACTGCAAGCATCGTCTTAGTGTAACTGTTTTCCCAGCAGACTGCTCTTGAGCGGCAGAACGAAGAAAAGGCTAAGGAGTTGCAGCGCTTGATGCGATTCTTTTCAATTTTGAAACCTACGAAAACCATCCGAAATTTTACGACTTGTCGTCATTTTCTCAAGTACCTCTCAGACTGTGCCACCTCGCTAGCGTTCTGTATGCTCCTCGCCACCAGGCAGCCATTCTGCCATTCGAGGTTCTTGCTTGGAGAGGGCTTGACGGTTTTACGCACTTGCTCCGAGCTTCTTTTGGAAAGTTTGTCAGTGTGCTCTTTGGCATGGGCTCTCGAAAATGGATAAAGTCCTTGTAGAGGTGGTTTAAGGGAGCATTCCTAAGTCACTCCAGCAGTGGTTCCAAGTGTGGTTTGTGGCGAAGATCCCCTTAAAACGAACGAATGTATTTTTCTTACCCAGGTCGATCGTTGCCCTCTCCCTTGAAGGTTTTACAGTTGGTACATAATTTATGTTTTCTCCACATTTCCGGTCGCCCTGGAAGATTTCTTTTTTTATGGGCAAACAGCTATGGTGCTGGAGTTATGGCGTGCGGAATAAATGAACATGTTACAGTCACTAATAAGCCAAATTTCCCTCCCGAGGCGTGAATAATAAGCTCGGATGAAAGAGATGTTATTGTACAGCAAATAAATGGGAGCTTAGAACGCAAAAAAAACTGAATTAATTTTATAACAACCCCACGTTTGCTCTAAGTCTAAGTTTTTAAATTCACGACCATGAAGTTTTGTTCATTGTACCATGCAATAAAAATGTAACATAAAGTAGAAAATTGCTGTTCAAGATACCTTTGTTTGCCTTTCCCCAACAGTAAGCTTTTGTTATCCATTATTAATTTGTCTACATTACAAAATCTTCAAATGAAAAACGTGCCAAAAGCATGAAGCTGCACCCAAAACAGATATTTTTTTCTATTTCAAAAGGAAAAACTATCTCACATATTCCATGCAGTATAGCCTTTTTGATGCGCTGGTCCTTTTGAGCCTTACACGACCTGAAGACCTGTACTAAATCCTCCGTACCTCCGTCTGCTAATAAAGCGAATAAAGCTGTTTTTCCAAATCCAGTCCAAGAGCAGAACAACCATTTTTAACACAAACATTAATCTTATAATATGGCTTTCTTTTGAGCCCTACATAAAATACCAAACTCAAATGCGTATAAACATTGAGCATATGCGTTGTGGTATGGTGTATCATGTACTTACTTCTCTACTTAGTTTGCGATATTTTCAATTAATGTTTTCAATGGAAATTAATTTAAATGTATGTAGTGGTGGATCAAGACATACCGATATTGGTGGACTTGTGTACCCAGAAAGGATAAGGGTAGATTGAATTGAAGGAATGTAACTGTACTGAGCTACAATCTAGAAAGATTGGCATGGGATCCAGTACGGATCCTATAGTGTTTTTTGCCGAACAAACTAAAATTTAGACTAGAGAATACAAATTTTAGAATGGATTTCATCGTCATTTGGATAGCGAATCGACTAATCTACTCGCGAGAGTTGTTTTAGCTATTGGTTTGACATTTATAAAAAAGAATTAGTGGTCTACCAAATTCAAGATGACCCTTACGGTTTACTGATAGTTGCTATCTTCTTCTGTCATTTCAAATAACATTAAGTGGCGAACAGCCAACTCCTACTCAGCTAAAACATGTTGATGGAAACGTAGCCAAGCATGTCTTCAAGCCATTTCTTATATTCACTTGAGTAGCGGATTGAGACATTTCGTACCTTCTATTCCAACTATACATAAAAGTTCATTCTATACATGGCACTCTTCCAACTTTGCAGTTGACTGTCAAACTCGGTAAGCTATTATAGACTATGACTTTTTTCCTAAAACACACTGAAACTTGTCTAGGTTGTACGAGAGCACTCGCTCCAAGAAAGATCTGTTCTGGTCAAAATCAGCAATAAGATTATAGAATAGAATGTACCTACATATGTATGTCTATAAGTTTTAAAGTGTTTTGTCCATCATTGCTTTGTCCTTTCGATGAGGTAAATAAATCAAACTGGTCATTTGTTATTCTAATCAATCTATTATCATTTTTCTGCCACATACAAAAACATGCAAGCAAGGATGATTTTAGAAGGTCAAGTTTAAAGAATAAGCTTTCTTACACGTTTTCCGCAATAATCTTACAATTGAATGAATCTAACAATGTTTCATAGAATTTTTCATAGAAAATTTTTGGTTTGTCAAATTCGTAAAGATATGTTGGTACAAGTATAATTTAAGTGTTGTAATAGGCAACAATTCTAAAATACTATTTTTTTATCGGTTTATTTTGTACGCTCCTCGTAACAAACGACCTGTGAAAGGACAGTCAAAGCATTTAACAACGCTTGCACCTTTTAACAACGATTGCGATTGAGCCTCATATTCGCACCAGCCTTTTGAAGTTTGATGTTTCCTTTTTCCTTGCTTCCCGTCACGTTCCCTTGGCAACGACCACAATGTGTAGGATAGCAATGATTTATGACTCGTAGAACGAGAGGCCCTCAGCTTGACCGTGTAGTATTCGCCAACGCTCCGGTCCGGTGTATTTTCATCCGCATTAAGAAAACATAATTAATAGCAGCCCATGTTCTACTGAGTTTGTAGCGAGTGAAAAAAGTGTCACTTTCTCCAGCCTTGGCCAATAGCCAAGCTTACGGTAGCAATCCGGTAACGGTCGTACGGCAAAATCCTCCCGTGAAAAATAGGCAACATGCCTTTGAATCAAACATTTTCCCATGCTTAAAACAAACGGTGTTATTGCTTTGGTTGCGCTTTTGACGACCAGCTACCTCATCGCTAGAAATGGTAATTTATTCGAGCACTGGAGGCGAAAAAACGGTGGAAGACCTAGCGTGGTGCCACGAAAGGGTAGATTTCAGTTTGGACAGGTCATAGGGAAAAGTTTTGCTGTTAATCATTTTGGTCGCTATTTTGCTAAGGCCCGTGATAATGTGCGTGAATGCAAATTAACATTTTTACTTTCAGTTTTGCTCTCACTATCAAACAGTTATAATTGATTTGAAGCTTCGCTGTATTTCATCAAGAATCTTTTCAAAGAATCATTAATGAGAAATTGATGATTGGTCTAATACTTACCATTCATCGTCATTTATGATTGCTTTATATTTATGGTCAAAGTAATTAATGTATATCAAAATCTTTTAGTTGTCAAAATCATGTTCACTATGAATCATAAAAAACAGTAAATTATTACATACGATTAGTTCAATTGGGGCCCAACACGACCGGACCGGTTCAAATCCTATCCGGACCGTTCCCCCGTAGTGAGTACGGACTATGCAACTACGTAGTATCTAATAGTCTAGTAAAGCATTTGATGGCCGGCATGACCGGGTAGGTCGTTAAGCCAAAAAGAAGTAGTACAAGTAGAATTGCTATAATAACACTTATGTGTATCTAACCTATAGTTGTTCATAAAAGGTACAGGTATATTATCTCGGACACAAACAAGCAAACTTCAAAAACCAAGTACAATATGGTAGCTCACAAGAGGCTCAAAGTCCATGAAACACCCAACAATAAATTCTCGAGCAAAAAGTCCCAGCCGCTGCAAATCGGTTAAAAAATCGGTATGTAAAATAAATCATTCAGCCGATCATTTTGTGAATGAGTTAGTAAGCGTGTCCGAAGATACATCTGTAAAATCAATAATATTATGAGTATTTTGCACTGCGACTTGGACCATGGCTGAGTCATCATCGCGTAATTCTGGTAAAATTTTATCGCTTAGTTTTATGCAACACTAGGAACCTAAGTTTATCTCAGACGCAACTCTTACCGATCCTGCAAAAAAAGTGTTGGCAAACGAAAAGGTTGCTGTACTGCTTTATTGCTAGCTTAAATATTAGCGTTTTGCAAATCTAATCATTTCAATTCTGTAACGACGTAACTGATGAAGTTGATAGCCATCTCCATCAAGGGTATTCTTCTGTTCCTTGGAAATCAATATTTAGAAATCAATGCATTTGGAACAAGAATCATGGTATGAAAAGGTCAAACTGAGTATATATTTAATATAAATACCAGTTATTATTTTACAAACAAATATCTCAAACATTTTCTACTCTAGTGAAAAACATATCCAGCTATCAGATGATCATTTAGTAAAAATGAAAAGCTTTTTGTTGTTACAACGGATGGTAGAATATAAGTTAATTTCCTGTGCCTAACTTATCTTATCTATTGTACCTATCTATGTTCGCATACATAAAAGAAATGAGATGAAAAAAACTTCTAGACTAGAAAACTAAAATTCTCCAAATTGAATCAGAGAGATGCAGCTTTCAGAAGAGATCTTCGTCAGAAGAGATCTTCGTTCGTTCGTTTTTCGACCTACATTATTTGTGTAGAAAACACAAGACAAGTAAGTACATGATATTCGATTGTATACCTTGAAACAAGCGTATGGAATATTCAGTTTGGAAAAACGAAACGCAAATTGATTAAAAACGAAAGATGAGTGTATTTTTTCCAGAATTAGCAAGATTTGGAAGGGACTCAAAAGCCTCGGATATTCGCCAGGTCTGACGAGACGAAAGCTATGAAAGATAAACTCCCATCTTAATTGAAATATTAGCTGGAAACTGTTCTACAAGCACTTCAAACAGAGATTAGACTTTTGCGTACACTGAGTGAGATTAACAAAGTTAGAACAGATGAAACAATTGATGTATTTAACCTCCAGTATAGCATCAGCTATTGAATTTACTAGTGCAGTGAAGACCTTCAACGTTATTGCAATTTTTGGAGACGGCAGATGTCGTCTTGGATGCTTGTTTGACAATTCAGATTATCGTTTTATTTGAAACTATTCGTGACCAAGAATGCAAATCTCCTTCTTCTCAATTTTCCTTGAATGTTCGCTCTTTTATCGTTGTTAGTCTTCGGGTGTCTTCCCGAAATGGCTGACTAGTTGTGATTTAATTTACATTTAATTATTCTCCTTTATGGTACTTCAATCACGGAGTAATTTCTGTAATTTCTCACTTCAATTCAACTTTATTGTCCAGTTTTGCGTACAAGGGAAAGCATTGAATACAATTTGTTGATCGTACCGTCATGTGTAACACTAGAATTGATACCAATATATCTACTGTACTATTCGATAAACCAACTTAAAGGTTAAGCCCATTAACACTCAAGCACAACGTAATTGTACAAAAACGTTTATCAAATTTTATCCAATATACAATTGACTCAATTTTTTTCCAAAAAACGTAACGCACTGTAGATAAAAACCAGCATAATAACGTGAATTTCCCTTCACGTGATAATTTCCGCTCTACAAAGATTAGATATGTTGTCGATGCAGCTGCTAATTTATTCCTTGAATTTTCTATATCAAAAGGGACCATTGTCTTAGCTACTTTATACACTCAGTGCCTGCCATACCGGTCTTTATTATGATGCAGATTTACTTATTCTACATTTAATTAATCAATCATTGGAGTATGGCACCCAATGCAGCTGAAAGGGCATGAATATTTATGAGCCAAGTCTTCAATGTAGAATGTACTTATTCGCTGTCACACAGGAAAAGGAGCAATCGTTAGACAAATCGTAGAATAATTTACCACATTCTTCTCATAATGACGCTAACTTTGGCATGATGAAAGCGTTCGTAGCGCACACAAAGTTAAAATAATCAGTTGTTTAATCCGTGCTGCTAATTAGTTCACTCTGTCTTACTTGCTGTATTTTATCAAGTATTGTAAAGAATTAGCCATTCATTATGCCAATTTGCTGTAAAATCGTTCATAAAGCATGAATCGGGGAAAATATGCAAACATGAAAGTTGTTCGGAATTCAAACGACATTCCAGAAACATGCAAAAGTACCGACAATCTCAAAATGTTTTGGACGTTCTTACTGGCGTTATGATTAAATAACTAAGCTTTGATAAAAACAGAAAAGTTGTAATTAACTTCATTCTTTTAAAATATGTTTTCTCTAAGAAGTTTCCAGTTTGCGATGGAATTAGCTTTTTGTTTTATAAGTTGTTTGTAAATAGAGGTTGCAGCTAATCATGCATTAACGAACGATGCAATTGTTTGTTGCGATTAATGTAATTACATTCTGTAGAGAGAACTTACCTTCTATTGAGTGTCAAACAACAATTGCAGACAATTAGACGTTTTGTTTTGTTAGTAAGAATTGCTAACAAGATCATGCATCGATTTTCTGTCATTAGTTTGCTGCGATTAATAACCCATGCAACAATCAATCCATAAGCACTCAGACACTAAAGTAATACTTAGTAAAGAACAAATAACAGCTCACATAACACACTCACATAAAATAAACACATAAGAAAATGCCTGAAATGTATTTTCGGTATAAATTTTCCTAACACAAGGTACAAGAATGGGAAGAGGTTACGTCAAAAAAAGTGCTTTCATTAGTGCAAACATTACATAAAAGTTGCGAAGCATTAGTATCTTCCACAATACCCATTTTTATGTGTATACCATCAAACCTTTGCACTTTTTTCAAAAGACTCTTCTTAATATTTTATCTTCCACTGGTTGGTTCAGAAGATGATCGTAAATTTCGACTTATTCCTAGTACCTCAATAACCAATTTTGCCCTAGGCCTGATTATTTCTACCTCGTGACTTATTTATTATCAGTAGCCGGATATTCATTTTCTTCGTAAAGATGAAGATCAGAAAAGATTTGATCCACGATGTATATGTATTGCGTATTCAGCCCATTCATTGACCGCTTTATGAGACCGCTCCATTACCCGAACATTAAGCAATTTGTTATGGAGCAACCGGTCTTACCGATCAAATTGGGGAGGTTTCGCGCTAAGAAAGAAAGTGTCTGATATGTTTCCGCTGATTCCTAAAGATTGAGTTCTCGAAGCAATGCTGTTAACTATTTGCACAAAAATACATACAAATGATGCAAACCACTGGTGTCCTCTTCCAAGACTAATATAAAACCATTGCTTATGGAGATATTCTCCAAAATGTTATTCAGTTTGTGCAGCTGCTCGCTGTTGCTGTAACAATACAAATTATCCCCATAACGAGTGCCTGCCTCGAGAAAAGTTCGGTAGCCGTATTTTGCTTACGTCTTAAATCGTAGTGCAATCTACGGCGGGCCGTTCAGCATTGTTGTCTTACTGGTGATAGACACACCGAACCTTAAAGCAAGTGTAACGGGTTGTTTCCACGCACATGCTGGTAGTTCCAATTGGACGCAGCGAAGGCATCCGTCTTAGCAAGACTTATTCATAATTAATATTACTTCGCACTAATTAAAACTCGCGAAATGACTCCTAGGTTGTTATTCAGGTGAACCCACGCATCCGGAAAGAGTCTTGCGTATTGTTGAACGACGCTACGGTTGGTTGAGAATTCCTTTCCAAGTTTCCACGGACTATTTCATTCGCATTTCGGCTTTTTAGCTAGGCACGTCGTGGGAGAAATGCTACCCGTGATAGTCTTTTCGCGTGACATTGCTGTCTTGTGTTCGTCATATTTACGCTGTTTTGCTTGCAAGACGGCAAATGTTGTAAATGTACCATATATTAATTATTCTTAGTATGCATCGGGTACCTTCTTTTCTTCAACATTAAACACAAAACAACGTTTGAAAGCGAAAAAAGTAACAAAAAAATCTGCTTTTTGGCTACTTGCATCACTTTATTAATGTAGAGAAAAGCGAAATCAGCAATAAACAAAATTCGATTTTTGATTTGTTGCTGATTGAACACTGGTCATGTTTAATAGGGAAAATACAAATTTTAAATTTAACGGCATAATAACATACCACTTTAGATCGAAATGCTTGCTATATCTGGTTTACTACAGTGATGTTTATCGACTAATCGTTGCTCTGAGACAAAGGACGGGATGGGATTTTGTATCAGTTCTATCGTGTGAAACCGGTAACGCTACCACATACTCCAACAAAGATTCTAACATTTTCTTCAAATACTGCTTCTGGCATATGTCCACTATACTGTTAGCTAATATTTAATCGGCATTAGGCACTATATGTAAAATGCATTACTGTAGACGCCAACGATTGTCATGATATTCTTGCAAAATTAGCAACAACTCCAAACCAACGCTATACCGCTCCATTCTGTGGTGTGAGTTGGTTTGATACTTGTTTGTTTACATCTTCCCGGTAACTGTTGCAAGATTTTTGCAATTATGTTCAACGAATGGTGTCGCAAAACTCAATGAATGATGTTGCGAAATGAAATCAAGCTGCGTAAAGAAAAAATAGCAGCCGAGCCAATACTGCTAATCTTTCGAAATAGGGCGGCTTCTTTTTGGAGAGTGAATCAATGGTGAAAACGTGAATTTCGAATATTCATCCCGATTATACACGAGCATGCGCTGTAGGTTGCGTTATCGCAATGAACAGCAAACGGCTCTCTAGCCACGATACAAGACACTAAATGTTGAGGATACTTCCGAGTTGTTGCCAAACAGGCATCTTCGGTCTTGGTTCATTTTATCCGAAATTCGACAGTGCTTCACCATGCTATACCGGCTTTTGGTAAGTTGTTCGTTTGTTTGGTCCTTTGACAAAACATGTCAGTTCCTTCCGTACAAGCAGCTGATTAAGTTGCATGTGAGGTCCCTGCGTGCGTTGTAATGGGATAAGAAGAGTTCATTCGGTGCGGTATTCGGTCAAGTCATTGTACATTAATACGGTACATACTTTGTTTGGGAAACTGTGACAAACAACAAAACGTGAAATTTGTATTATTGCTATTCCTGCATACGGTTAATATCATATACTAATCCAGTAAAAAGAAAACAGTGAATGTGTTGCATGTGTTGTCGTACGTTTGCGGTCGTTCCAAATATGTTCATACTTTAATGATTCAAAAAAAGAGTTGCGTAGATAATACAGTACCACCAAGCAAAGCGTGAGCTGCTATGTAATACAAAGGCAGTAAATTCAATCTCATGCATTATTCAAAATGTTTTTGCAACAAGCAAACCCATATACTAATTCATTTCATCAACAAATTGTACCTTCAATGTGCCAGTGCTTCAATTCTAACATCGATGCTGCATCAGCTGTGCGATAATGCCGTATCAAACAAGAAATTTTTGTTTCTGCGGAATAACTGTCTTACAAATGCTAGTACAAAAGTATGATATTGTTTATTGGTGAATACTCGAAATATTTTCTAAAATAGGTGAAAAAATGTAGTGCGTAAAATTGATAAACCCGTAATTTATTCTGCAAATCTACGGTTCGTGTAAGTTTACTCTATGTAACTAGTGGAAAGTAATAACCACTTGCAGTTTACAAGTAGTTCAAATTGAATTGTCATGAGCAAGTACCACTGCGAAATGGGTTTTCATTAGAAAATTAATAATAATGTTTGTCAATTGTAAAGATTACACTGTACAAGGGCGAGTGTGATATTTTAGCACAATGCGACCATTTCATCACATGTATGATATGGCGTAAAAAAACAAAACGGGGTTGACAAAATAAAATGCTGCTGTGACACGGTTTGATTTCTGGTGTGAGTATCCCGTGTTTATCGTGTTCCGGATGACTTGGCACTTGGCTGAGTTGTTGCAATTGTGTTACTTTTACATTTATACGTTTGCACTGGTGTAAGTGTGTGTGTGTGTGTATGTGTGTGTATGTGTGTGCTGTGGTGTTATAAAATGATATTATGTAGTGAATTTATTTTCCTGGCGAATGAGCAGTTTCATTGCCATTTTTGAACGTGATATAAATGTGGTGATATGATAAGGTGTCGAAAGGAAAATGATTGATGAAGGCTCATTTTACATTTTGCCGCACGAATGTCAAGGTTAAAAGATTGTGTCGAGTGCTTTATACTGTACTTGTGGAGAGTTGATCTGAAATGTTCTTTTCTTCCGTGTTCTAGTGTAAATGGGCGTGTAGTTTGAGAAAACTGAAAGGCGTAAATTAACAGTGTTTTTATACAAAGGTTAATATAAACAAAAACTTCCATTGTGACACGTGTGTCCGTCGAAATTTGTGGGATTATATTCGTTACTGTTGCCAATACTATGCAAATTCGTAACACTTTGGAATATGTCATCACTACACCAAAGCTGATCATCGTGCTTATGTGGAATTAATGAAATGTTAAGATCAAACATATAACTATGTACAACATAAGGTAAGTAATCATTCGATGGAAATTTTTGTAATATAAATTTAGATAGCTTTTTCCTTTTTTGGTATTTTTTTTTTTTATTTAACGTTATCGCGTAATTTAAAGCAATACAACAGCTATGTTTCTTGCTTTCAAAATGTAAATTATACGTTTAGTTTAAATGTAAGCATTATGTTTTCATGTAGTCATATATTATAATTAGAACGGTCAAACGTCAAAACAAACAAAATAAAGATTAGCTTAGAATTAAGAAGTGATCCAAGGAAGTTTAGTTTATAGTTTAGTAGTAGTATATAGTTTAATTTAGTATAGTTATTCATGCAAAACTATAATTAGTCTTAAACAAGATTATTTTAATTGACGGGAAATGATTAGAACGATAAGAAAAAATTCAGATTTTCTGCCGAAACGGTGACAATAAATTATATATCCCAAAATGAATGTAAACAACGTTCGTCGTCGAAATATACAATTATCAATAGCATATAAGGTCGAAAAGTGATCTATTATGGAGTTTATAATATGAGTTTGTAATTAAACCATAGAATTTAAGCTACAGTTTCAATTTTTATTTACATAAAGGTTCATCAAATTGGCCAAACTGAAAACCAATACAAGATAACGATTATGAAAAATAATCTATTTATTTAAAGCTAGCTACGAATTTGACATAGTGATTGTAAAAAAATTAAAGTAATTGTGCACATCCAGTGCTTGAAACAACAATATCCTTAACACTCCAAAGAAATTCTACCATGGTGTAGAAAAAAATAGCGAATAAAAAAATAACACAAACTTTGGCGTCCAAAGTCCTGAAGCATCATCATCCAACTTCCCTGAGTGGCTGCATAATTGATTATGGATCTTGTGTATTCCCAACTCAATTATTTTCAAAAGGCTTTCGTTGGATGGAAAACCTTCATGTGCTTCCTGCCGATAAAAATATAGCGAATCAAAACTCACAGAAAAAAAATGAACTTCAAGCTGAACATAGCTTTGAATCTACCAATCGTAAGCGCAAAAAAAAAACAAATCATGCTCAACATCTAACCACTTGGGCTCGAATACAACATCTAAAAATAAGGTCACAGAGCTATTGCAAAATACTAGCTACAAATGCAAGTGAAGAAAGCCTGCAGATTGCTCACTCTAATTATGTTGAGATATTTTCTAAAGCCCACGAGAATTTTAGCCTGTAACCTCCGTTCAAGAAATGCGAACCGTTGGAATCGTTCAAACCCTCGCGCAAAACGTTTTTTTAATATTCTTTGTCTAACAACCATAGCTTGTATTGTGTTGTTTCAAATTGCTTCGCAGTGAACGTACCATTACAGCAAAGATAGAAATTCGCGGAAATCTGTGGATTATCAATATGACTTCCATTTCTGTACGTTGGCGAACGATATTAATCTGTGCTCGATGTTAGCAAGGAAATGTAGAAAATGAAAAATTAAACATGGATCAGCCTGTTTCAACCTGTTGTTCTTTTGTTTGTTTTCATTTTCTTGTTTATAAAATTAACATGTGTTCTTTCTTACCATTTTTAAAATAAAANAGTGAACGTACCATTACAGCAAAGATAGAAATTCGCGGAAATCTGTGGATTATCAATATGACTTCCATTTCTGTACGTTGGCGAACGATATTAATCTGTGCTCGATGTTAGCAAGGAAATGTAGAAAATGAAAAATTAAACATGGATCAGCCTGTTTCAACCTGTTGTTCTTTTGTTTGTTTTCATTTTCTTGTTTATAAAATTAACATGTGTTCTTTCTTACCATTTTTAAAATAAAACACGGTTTAATAATACAATAAGCAATGGCTGTAACGCAGGCCGAACATTAGAATGAAGTGCACAACATAGCGTGATAGTTTAACCTTTCGGGTGGGACATATCAATATTGGTGCAGTTTGCTGTGCAAAGTTGTTAAATGCTTATGCCTCGCCATCTTGCCTTGATCGTGGGAAACAACTACAGTTTCAACAGGGAAGTTCATTAATGCAGATGAATTAAAATTCATTTGAATATTTTGCTCTATTTTTGCATACTTTGGACCTCCAGATAATGGCAGGAGTGTAGGCTATAAATAAAAAAGTTTCCAAGAAGGTTTGGTCTTGTTGCAGCCAAGCCATGCCGGTCCGTTTACGCCCTACGCCAATCGAATAAGCACCAGTAAGTATGTTGGCTATCTCGCTATCTGGTTCAAGGAAGGATAACAACGCTTATCAGTAGCTGTTTTGCTTACCACCCGTTTGATCACCATTCCAGATCCCTTGCACTGGCGTTCATAGGGGAAAACTCATCCTAGCTCACTGACAGCAGGACCTCGTGATAACAACGCTCAAAATCTCGTTGCTTCACGCAAGTTCATACCATTTTCGAACCGATACGCATTCGTTGGCGCGAACCCTAGCTCACCTCTGTTCATGTTCGCCTGTTTCCACTTCGAACAACAAGCAGTGTATGACTGCCACCGTTGCTAAGCCTCCTAGTAAGCACACAGGCGAGGGAAAGATTTGTTCGTCAGAGCACCGGCGCAGGGATGCTGCAGATCGTGGAAAGCGATAAATTGTGTTATCTAATTCGAAATTACGGCTCCACATCTACGCTGGTGCTGGTGCAAACCTATTTCATCGCAAATGCGTACGTGTGGAGAGCCGTGTGGCTACGTGTGTGAACTGTTCCGTTTGTTTGCCGACGCATGTGAGAAAGTTTTATTCGTTTCCCAGAGTCAAGCAAGGTGACAGATCCATAAGGTGTTTGGGAACGTGTTGAGCGAAGCAACGAAGGGGCTGTTTCTAGGTGTGTTTTTTGAACCGTACCCGAAAGGTCGTATACCACGGGGCGGCGTATTGGCTGTCATGAAAAGAGGTAATCGAAAAGGGCTTTTGTATTCACAGCGAATGTATTCTTCTTGCCGTGCCGTGGTGCTTCCTCGCCGTGGTTTCGTATGTCTTGTGCGCTTCAGGGACATTATTTCTATTTTAATCGGTATAACCGGGAGTGCTGCTATCAAAGCGACATGTAGAGCTTGTTACAAAATGTTCGAATATCGCAGCAGCCGTATCTTTCTGCTCTATCACCGATGTAACGAGAGTAAAAAAATGGAAACGGCGGGCTTATATGTACCTGTTGTTGGCTTTGAGGTTATACTGCTAAGCCACAAACCCTCGAATCCTTGCTCGTGCGTGCATTTACGGAGCTTGCGGTGTACGAAAAAAAAACGCTACGAATGTAGATAACTGTGCGTACAGTCCCACATGTGTAATCCGAAGACTATTTTCTTGCGTAGACGATGCTACTAAGCTTTTTATGTCTGCGACCGATACAACCGTTTACTTTTAATGATGAATGTGGGTGGGCAGAATCGAGAACATGTCATGCGAAAGTTGAATGTTAAATAAGGATACATGAGACTAACATTTGGGTACGCCTTGGTGGTCTTGGGGCCATCAAAGTATTTCATATTTGAAGTAAAATTAATATCGAATTCCAGGGAAACGCGAAATAAAATCTTAGCATAACGAGTCGCATAATTTTGATCGTTTGCGCTGATATCTTCTCGAAAAACAAATAACAAATAATTGATACGAGTAAAATCGGGCTTAGATAAACGTTCAGACGATCCTTCGTCTGCGTGATGCGACAACATGGGGACGGTAAAATATAACGTAACGTGTACACATTTTACCAAGAAGACACGTTTTGATTACGGGCGTGTGATGCTGAAATTTCAATAGAAGTTTCCGAGAGCATACCCATTTGAACGAATTTTTCTAACAATTTCGTAAGCTTACGTCTACTGCGAGTGTTTCAGAATGTAAAATTACCTTTGTATTTTATTTCGAACAATCGAGTTAGGATCGCACACTGGTGGGCTGGAGATTACATCCCAATCTTGCTGTTTGTCAATGTGGGCCTTACCTATGCTGTTTCCCCTATTCCTTAACAGGCGTGACCGTTGACAAAACCCTTTCACTCGAATGATTTACCATTTTCCTTTTTTTCAGTTCGATAGCTACACTTCCCGGGATTGCTACAACAAAGCTCAGAGTAAACGAATCCCATCATGGGTTCGTAAATCACAACATGATGCGTGTTTCTAGGGACATATGCATAAAAAAACAGTATTTGGATTTTCTACAGCTTTCTACACCAGTGACGACGCGCCCTTTGCGAAAAAAGACACTTTTCCTCACTTTTTTCGGGACGCAGATTGTTGAAATATTTGCTCGATAACTAGCCTACGTATGTCACGCATGATTTGGTTTCAGACCCTTTCGTTTCTTTTTTTATTGTTGTGCGTGTGTGTGTGTGTGTTGTTGTCGACCGAATAGTTACCAGCCGAGGCGGAAATATGTGGTATTTGCTCCGTGTCACTGCAGTGTGGCTACGGGTAAAAACGTGTCGTCCTTGCGTGAACCCTCGAATANACTTTTCCTCACTTTTTTCGGGACGCAGATTGTTGAAATATTTGCTCGATAACTAGCCTACGTATGTCACGCATGATTTGGTTTCAGACCCTTTCGTTTCTTTTTTTATTGTTGTGCGTGTGTGTGTGTGTGTTGTTGTCGACCGAATAGTTACCAGCCGAGGCGGAAATATGTGGTATTTGCTCCGTGTCACTGCAGTGTGGCTACGGGTAAAAACGTGTCGTCCTTGCGTGAACCCTCGAATAGTCGAACTGTTTGGAAGCTACGATGATTGCTCAATATGTTAAGGAATGGTTACAACTGACGAATCCTGATGGTATCACCCAATTTAGGTTTCCAGCATTTTACAATTCACTTTGTCCTCTTTACCGAGGTTATCACTTCACGAAGCACAAAAAGAACAAAAAAAAACACATACACACACAGTCGGAAACAATCTCCCATTCCAGAAAATACCAGGACAGAATATGCAACACAGTCACATCCATCCGTTGGAAACAAATGACTTAATCCTTTGCAACGCTTCCTTCATTGGTAAGCAGACCAATTGACCCGTTAAGAAACCCTTTTTTATAAAATGATGTAATGTAACGACTTTTACCGCCGTTTGAAAAAAAGTTTCTCCTTACCTTACTAAAAATTCCAAATTGTGCATAAAAAGGATCCAACGTTGTTAGTCGAGAAATGTCGTGTTACTCTAGTTTACTTTGTACTGAACAACGGGTTTGTAAGTTTCTTTTTATGTTTTTTAACAAAACGAATCAATTTCAAACTATTTACCAAAAATCATACGTTACACACTTTGAGAACGGTCACCATTTACCGCTAAATTTGTGCACAACAAAAGTACAAAAAAAACAGCACCACAAATTCTTACTCATAGTCATGTCCTAATGATGTTTGGTTATCCGTGATGTGCACCGGAATGTGAAGCTGCTCTAAAAGCCCGTACCGGCGGGTAAACAGATAAAGCGAATGTCAGCACTTTAGTGCTTAGCACAGAAACTTCTAGATGTTGGTTCAACTCTTTGTCACCGTAACGTCACAGAGTTTGTTTTGCCTACATTCAACGCGTTTTTAAACAACGCGACAACGGACATAGAATGGGAATGGTTGGCTCGTTGAGCAGACCTTTTTATTAGCATTATTTTAATTATCATTGTGTGACAAGCTACTAGGATTCTGCTTTTCCAGATATAAAAGGGTTGTATATTTTTAACGTATTCTGCGTATGAGCCCGAAGCGTTTTCAATTATAAGCCTTTCTGTGGTTACGCTCAAATGTTCTCCATTGTTTGCTTTTTAACGGTTTTGAAAGTTTTGGTTTTTTACACCAATAAGAAATACATATTGTGGTTGTGTATTGGTTAGCATATAATCCATCATGGGTAATAATAACCTAATTTCAGGCAATGCTTGTTTTACTTATGTTTAATTTTACATAATATGAACTGATTTTGAGATGTTGTACTGACAACTACAGTGACAATTACATTATTTATTATAACATGTTAGTTATATTGAATTTCCACAATCAGCAATTTGGCAGTAGATTGTAACCCCAGTATGTTTCATGATGATTTGGAGATATTTTTCAGTACTGAATAGCTTTTTTCTGTCTTAAAAAAAATAGTTCAGTAATGCTTGCCATGCTACACAGTTAACTAGAAGAGTTATTTTCACCACGTATTCCAATAGTGAAACCTTACGACTGATGACGACGTGACGAGATTTGATTCACGATCTTTGGTGTATTAGACCAAATGCTATAACACGGCACCATGCGTTCGCGTAAACAAATATTTACCAAAAATAAAAACAATACGTAAATATTATGTCCCTTCTTAAACGAGTTATTTAATCGATTTGAATTGAAACGAAAATCAACACTTTCGTTACTGTGCAAGCCATTAAAATCACATTACGTACGGTAGAGATATTTATTTTTTATTTTCGTGCAGTTCATTTTGCACGAAATCTCCATTTTTCTTAGCATGTTACTGGTTGTTTGGAGATTGGTATTGAATGATATGAGTCATTAATCATCCTTTTGCTGGTTGCTGTTAAATTTTTCCGCTAATAACAGTGCGCTTCGTTGCTTGGGCGCTTATCGAAATTTTGTAATGTTTTGTGCTTATTGTAAATCCTTATTGAAACGAAGAAAACTAAATAGTTGCTAAAAGAAGTGCACTTTTTTGTTGCAATATTTTTCCATCTTTTGTATACTCACATACACTTACTGGTGAGCTTAAAGTTCATTAAAGCCTGACGATATTACCGAACCGTCCCACATTGTTAGGGTTTTGTTCGAAACGGAACACTTCGCACGATTTGAGACCTGTCAAAACACGAAATTATTTTCATGTTCAACGTCACGATTTATATGCTGAGAAAGCCTACGGCTTTTGCTGTTTCCTGCCTTGTAATAGACGAAACGTGGTTTTGTGGTAAAGAAATTTCCGGATCTGTAATTTCGTGCGCCTCGTGCGTTTCGAATCATGTAATGCTGACGCCTGCTTCGTATAGGACCCTTTCGTTAATTTTGTTTCATGTTTGTGTCGCTGATGGTTGGCTACTCATAGCAGCACAAAAAAACATACTGTCTTAAACACACTAAATGCATATCGTGGCGTTTTGGCGAGTGTCAGTCAAAATAGAACGTAAGCAACTCCACTCCGCGCACACATTATGATAACGGAATGAATAATCTTTTAAAGAGGAAATGATGAGTATTATAAGAATTTACTTTAAGAAGCAAGATCGCATGTTTCATTTTGTCATGAACATATTTTTACAATCAATCTTCATGTTTTTCATGTGGTACAATGACCTACGAAGTAATAGTTGGTCGCTGTAGAAACACATTTAGGCTCATACCTTTTCGAGGTAATAATTTTCTAAAACCAGAATAACATTTCGGAAATTGTGGAAACTACGTTGCTTGAATGTATTAAATGTTACGAGACATGGTTGACGATCAGTATTATATACCATTGATATAAAAACGGTATTTTTATAAACCAAATAACGTTATACCTACAATATCGACATTACAGGGTACCCCGAGGCTTGTTAACGGTTTCTCAGTGTTTTATGATCTGTTCCTAAATATTTTTGAACTCGTTCCACAGCTTTTTGACAATTTTTCCAATATTTTTCATTACGTCCTACAGTTTGTCCCAAAGTTTTTTGACGGCTTTCCCGATATTTTGAGCATTGTATCGTTTAGAAATCATCCGAGAGATATGTTTGAAACATTCACTCCAGTTAATTGTACATTTGATAGATGAAAATATTTTACGCCTAGTTTGTACATATTTAGATATTAAAAAAATTGTTTGTGTTAAATTTATTTGTGTGAAAAAACTGTGGACCAAAATTAAAAATATTTGGGAAGCTCAAAAAATTTTGGGACGCGCTCAGTAACACCTCAGTTGTTAATAATAAACCGTTGAAAACTCTCGGAATAACCGGTATTTAAACAGGTTGTGATAAGTTAACATAAATCTCGATATCGATATCGTATCTCGATGGTCATCTTGTGTAATTGCTCGTTTCAATCTTGTTTTAATACTAGTTATGCAGTTTTAAGATTATTATGCTTATTAAATAGGACCGAATGTGTAACATGAATTTTGACGAAAGGAACAAAATGTCATAAAATTACTATATAACATACAACCATTGGATAACAAAAAACATGGAATACTTTCAGCACAATCAGAAGTATGTGTTTTCAGCTCTACAATCACATGGTTTTCAATCGTACCAGTATCGATTTACGGAAACGCTTGAAATTCGAACAAGAAGTACTCACTTTGTCCACTCTGCATAACTGCGTTGGCTAGCAGAGTCATGTATATAAATACGAGCTGTCAGTTGGTCTGTTATTTGCTCCAAACATAGCGACATGGTGTTGTCTTACCCCTAGGCAGACATGGACATGTGATAGTACTTCATCCTTAAAATTCGATCCAATTTTACCAAATTGAATAGGAAGTTTTTGTGTGTTAAGCGCTTCGGCCTTTTTTATTTGCTCTGATGCAATCATGCTTCGTAGTTGATGGCAAAATAAAATAAAAAATCCAGCCAACCGATCCAGTGCTTGATAAACTTGCTAAAGTTAAATTAATTATAGAAGTGTGATTTTACTATAAATATAATTAAACAAGTATTAGTATCGTAGCGGTAATTTAACCATTAAACCGTTTTTGCAATCGTTTAATTTCAACCCATGAATAAACTTTATATTAAGTTTATAACAGTTTTGAAATGATTTTTAATTCAGCTAAGTTCATCGCTGAAGATTGTGATCCGATATGGGTTATAGCCATAAGACATTAGAACATAAACTGTACGATTGTAATAATGGTTACCAGGAATATAAAAATAAACCGCGCTTCAGGCTATTGCAAACTGATGGTCAAAAGGCACCGCCATGAAATCTATAAAGCTATA
Organism: Anopheles rivulorum; assembly: GCA_018908115.1. Lineage (NCBI taxonomy): Eukaryota > Metazoa > Arthropoda > Insecta > Diptera > Culicidae > Anopheles > Anopheles rivulorum. The sequence continues at coordinate 897,367 of STHB01000010.1, forward strand.
ATAGAATTAATCTTTCAAAATTATGCATGGACTAACAGCAATTTACCTACAAAGTTTCTTGCAGTATCTGGCTTTTATCCTAAGGATATTATTGAGAAAAAGCGCGCATTTGCAAGAGTAACCATCTACTTAATAGCGACCCATTTGCTGTGCCGCTTTATCAAACTAACGAAAAAAAACAGCAATATTAACCCCATTCTGGTGTGTTGTAGATAATTTTGCAGTGGAAGTATGTCCATTACCAAGAAGGACCTTTTATATATTGCCGGAAGCCATCGTTAGTCGCAGTTAGGCACACGCACACAACCAATCTGTAGTTTGTTAACGGTCTACGAACGATAGCTAAAGATAAGCTTTATCGTTAACCTTATATATATGTATAAAAAAAATTTGCCCGAACGGGTTGGAGAATAGCCTCAAGACGTAAAACTTGTGCGTAATATTTGAAGTCGATTAAAATCGCCATCAGTCGTAGCCAGATTTATTTGTGTTATCTCTCCGCTAAACGTGTTGGTAATAAATTGCACGTAAACCGAAGAAGTTTTTCTAAGTTCAACAAGCTGGTTAAGCTGGTGAATGTTTTTGTAACATTTAAATTGCAATTGAGTCTAATGCAGATTTCTTCAATCGCAGTTCATACTATTATCAGTCGCTAAGTAATGATATTGTTGGTCGTAATTCAATGTTTTAACAAATTGGTTATCTTAGAGTTTTTAGATGGTTTTTATTAAAATACAAAAAAAAATGACAATTTCGAACATATTTTACACTGAAGATTTACTTTGGAGACATTAAAACTGTTTTTATTTAATCAAAAAAGGTTATAAAATGGTCCTTTTTTTAGATTTATCCATGATAATGTATGTTTTATGTATTCATTGTTCTTTACAAGACACATAAGCTACCTTCGATTGTAATGAACAAGTATCGGGTAAACTTACGCGCTTTTCTTACCTTTGCGGCAGCAATGCAACTCATAGTTTTTGGTTAATGATTGCGATAAATAAGCAGTATTGTGTTTCTTTTTTTGTTTGAGTAAAGCATCAACTATTCATGCATCAATTATCGCATCAATCAGCTGAGTTAGATACTCTATTATTTGTTTGCGCATTACACTGGCGTTCGTGGTACAATGTCAAAGGACATAGATCAAAGAAGGTAACTGTCGGACCCTTAAATGCTGGAAGCAATTTGGGCATATGGAATGATCCATGTCGTTGGGGAATGTTTGTGACACATCTAACACGTTCATCACTATGTGGAATGCTGCCCCGGACATTATTTGCCGCTGCTGGGAATGTACCGCTGCGATAACAACACGCCAACATAACAACAACTGAGATGACCGTATTCTACGATGTTAATGAGCAGGATCCCCATGAAACGAAGTTAATGATATAAATAACAAGTGGAGCAGTGAGTGTTTATCACTGCAGGGACTTAGAACGCACGAAAAGTACCAGCAGTCCGCAAACAGCAGGCCGAAAAATGACGACAGGGCACCGTCAAATTTATCAGATACAAAGTCATGTTTAAGTGGCTTTCACACCTGGGCTGTAAAATTAATTTCCCAAACAATAACATCACCAACATAACAACAAAAAGGAATTCAACAATAATTCCATTACTTTTATCGCTTTATGGTGCGTTCGTAAGGCAACAAGAACATAATTGCCCTCTTGCATCACGACTTTCTACGACATTAATTTCTTAGAAGCCAACCAACCGATCAACAAACTTCTCGAATATGAAGGAAAATTACTAACTTTCCACAAAATATTTTATTCACCACACAAAACCCTTCCGTTATACATTTCTATGTATCGAAAAATATGCAAGGTAACCCCTGACCTTTGCAAAATGTTGTTACAATCATGATACATTGTTGTTCGAAATTTGGGCGAAAACCATTAGTAGCACCTTTTTTTTTAAATCGATTTTATTCAATCACATGGCCATTAATATTCGAAAATGGTTTTTCTTACCAGCTGTGGACGAGGATATGCGGAACACATGCACAGCAAGCAACGCTCATACACAGTTCCTCACTCATACAATTAGGCTTGAGTGAGCCTAGAAAAAGGTACTTCATCAATCTTCCGAATCAGTGGTGAATAATAAATTTGATTCCATAATTCGATTCATTCACAACATGATAATATTTCCGCTCCGTGTGAAGGTGTTCCTGGTTCACTTAACTTTGCTTAGAAAAACGTCGCGCTACCTTTCTTTGGTGAGACGCCAATGATGCGCAAAAAAGTAGGTTCTATGGATAGAAAAAAACAACCAATAACAAAAGTAAACTCATCCAATAATTCCGTTTTGGTTTTGAGGCTGATGGCTGTTTTTTTGTTTATGTTATTAAATACAGTTTCGATCTTATAATAATAATCTTAAAACATAACAAATTGTTTACTTATACTTGAAAATGACGGCTTATTTGCCGTATTGTCAGCCTTATTCAGGCTGAATAACGTACAATCGTCACAAGGAAAGATAAGAATATGTTATATGTGTTTTAGATAAGTTTTATTATACATAATTTTCTTTCTTTTCTCTTTCAGTTTGTTTAATTTTTCTTAAAGTATGTGAGCTTTCTAACATTTTCTATAACAGCACTTTTATACAAAAATTTACTTCCATTTCAATACTTTATCCAAATCATTCTTGTAATTTTCTTACATTTTTTAAGAACGTTAAAGTCCAATAAAATGCGATAGGACGAATATCTGTCCTGTTTAGTGGATTCACCATTATTGATACGAAAAGCAATATTGCTCCTATTACAACACTCTACCGCCTCCATCGGTAATCACCTTCATTTCATGGAAAAATATATCTCAAAACCTGTAAATAAACCAATAAATGCAAATAAGCTTGTTACGTTTCAGCTCATTGAATTTTTACACTGTGTGAAATGGTTAGGCAGTAATTTAATACTTTTCCATAACATCAAGCTGCTCATGCAACTCGCGTAACATTCAATTAAGCCATTGTCCCTTTACCGAAGAAAAAGGTCAGAAAGGATTTTCTTTTGACGAGCTTAAGAGGCATACTTTCGCCGAACGCACATTCTATAGACCTTTATTGCACCAGAACGTTTTTTTTCTTCCCACTTTTATACCATTTCAATCATCAGCGTCTTTAGTATCAGCGGTCGATAGAAAATTTCAGTAGCGTAGTACCAAATTTAGGTGTCATCAATCAATTTTTTACGCTCACCGATGGCACCATGAGCCTGCTTTCATTTTACAATCAATTTTTCGTGCCTGATTTAAGAGAAGCTGAGTTATTTTGAAGACATCTTCAAACCAATAGCTTTTAAATTTTATGAATACAGCGTGATGTTTTTGTTGAAAACATGACAGTTCTATAGAAACCGATCATGATTATTTTTGTATCTTCTATTCACTTCTTTGTAATGTTTTTTGTCTTGTCTTTAATAAGTGCATTGTTATCGTTACATATTTAACATAGTGGTTGTTTTTCAAACATGACGTTCAAGTTCATAATGCGAAGTGCGTCAACTAGTTTACTAGTTTTTTTTCGCACTGAACCCATCATGCCGTGACAAAATATAATACCAACTTTTATTTCGATGCTCTATATATACATATAAAACACATGTTTTGGCTTAGATAATTTAAGTTCACAGCACATGTTAATAGGTCAGTTGGACAACATGAAACTAGTCTCGGAAACTTGAATAAAAGCTTGATTATATTTCATTCATAACTTTCTTATTTTTAACTGATGTTTTCACTTACAATGCTGGATAAAGCAAGGCATTTTATTTCATTGCTTGCACTTTATCATTGCAATTTGCTCACCATTCAAATATAATAAAACGCGTTGACTAATTTTATGTTTTGCAAGATTCTTAAGCCCTGCTTCGTCTGCCGACGATAAGTGTGAAATACAAACGAATGAAGGACACGTCTACATTAGCCACAAGTGCTCGTGACATTAAATAAGGATTACCAACGTACGAACGCTGAAGTATGGCAAGAAGCACCGTGAGGTTAGAATGTCACTTTTTTGCCTTTCATTTCATTCGCAACACACCTCCTTCATGCTGTTGATATGTTGCCCTGTGCGTAGCGACGAGCAACCGACTCTCCAGCACGGTTGTTTCAGACAGATGGCGAGCAAACTAGAATGGTGGTAACGATTATTAGTAACCAAAAACTATTGGTTGACAACCGTTTCAGCAAAAAAGCGAGATGAAAAAGAATAATAAAACTTGGACAAGCGTTACGTCAATAAACACTCTAGAATTATTAATTAAATCTTAAAGCTTCTCGCAACAGTAAATTGATGATTGGTGATCTGATTAACACAAGCTCGTTAATGGTATTTAATATGTCTTTTTCTTGTGTCTCGTGTACTTGGGTACATTTTACTATTAGCAACCGTAAGCTATTGCAGTTCAAGTTGAAAGTAATGAAATTAATTATTTGTTACCTTTAGAACCCTTATAATAGTTTGTTTTAATCAATTGATCAAAATCTATTCCATATATTTCCATCTCAAAATTTTACATTTATCTCTAGTAAAACCTCTCTTACGGCTTGGTCGTTCTTTATGAAAAAACCCTTTCTTTCAACATCTAACACGAGTCAAATATAGAAAACAAAATGGAATGATGAGATCAGCAACAGAAAGTACACTTTTTTTGCATTCTCGAATTACACCTCCTCTTGCTGTGTACGTGGCGCTCTCCCGTCGTTATATAATATCTTTCGGGGGTGTTTGGGACATTTTTATTATGATCAGGATTTTCCACAAAGTCCAGGTATACCCTCCACCCCAGTCAATGAGCACTGAGGTTTATCGTTTACAAGTCATCTAACGTCCCCCATTTTGGTTGCGAACCGTGTTGCTGGCCTAAGCACTAGAACTCATTAAGATAATAAGCACCTTCTTAACTCTTGATTTTCTCAAGATACGTTGAATATTTTCTAAAAAGCTTTACTTTGTCAGAAATANCGGGGGTGTTTGGGACATTTTTATTATGATCAGGATTTTCCACAAAGTCCAGGTATACCCTCCACCCCAGTCAATGAGCACTGAGGTTTATCGTTTACAAGTCATCTAACGTCCCCCATTTTGGTTGCGAACCGTGTTGCTGGCCTAAGCACTAGAACTCATTAAGATAATAAGCACCTTCTTAACTCTTGATTTTCTCAAGATACGTTGAATATTTTCTAAAAAGCTTTACTTTGTCAGAAATAACGAGACTCAAAGGAAAAGCTGTTCTATTCAAAAGCAGAGCCTCTTTTCCCCCATTATGTTCTTTTCGGCGAAAGGAAATGTTCGCTGGCGGAAGGAAATGAGCCCAAACCCACTTGCCAGGTTGAGTGTTTGTATGCTGTTTCTCGATCTAAAGATATTGGTTGATCCTTTTAGCATGCCTGAATTCAGGACAAGTCAAACCCGTTTCTGCAAGGTGGTGTCTATGAGCATATCAGTTCAGGGTGGCAGCTTCAACGTCATCAAAACCTTTCAGCGCTGGTATTTCAGGGTGTGCTAGCTTTGCAGAATGTGACATCAATTGTGGAAAATTCAAATACCAGCTCATCTTCATCGTCGGAAGATAGAGAAGATTGTTTAAATTGGAATTCAATATTCAAAAGCGATTTAGAAACGGTGACCTAATCAGTATCAGGTTTATGCTGGCATTCTAAGTGGCGTTCGATGGAAGCAGCTGAAAGAGTAAGGACAATCTATTCACCTGTTTCTCGCTCATCTTCTTGGCGCATAAAAAATGAATGCCTACTTTAGAAACTTAAATATACACTGAAATTATATTTCTCCGAAAGCATAATTCACAAGCCATATCCCACACATTGTACATTAATTATTTTAAGCAAATAATGCAAAGTTATCACTGTTTTTGGATCCAGAACATATTCCTATGTTTGTTAGTATATATATTTTTTTAAATTTAAACAGAAGAGCATAGACAATAGACTTTTGACCTATTTTAGTTCATCCCAGTTTCTCTATCGAAAACATCAATGTTATCATTTCATATCCATATTTGAGTCACTCTTTTGTACGCGAGGTGACCTAAAACACTCTAATTATCTTCAACTAAGTGGTAAACTTTGTCGAGCACTGTGAAATGTAACACACAGACATCAGTCAAGACCATCATACCATCAGCGTTGAAACTCAAAATGAAGTTTCTACACCTAAATAATGTAACAGCAAAACAAAATTTCACTTACGACTTTTAAAAGCTATGATCATCTATTATGCTTATGTAGGCTTAACCTAGGAGCTGACTTAATTTTTTGTCAATATGATCTCCAATCTCTTTCTAGCCATGAAGATAACCTCAACAAAATGTAAAGCATAACGTAAACGGGGTTTAGTAAAGGTTACAATGGATACGTATAGAATAGCTCAAATAGTATCAAAGATTGACTCTTGAACGAAACATTTATGCTCGTTTCATATCTGTCGCACAATTCGCTTTTTTCATCTGACACGTGCAAGTCTTATTTTAGTTCAAAGAAAGACATTAAGTTGGTTATCTTAATGGGGATCTAACATTACAATAACTACCCATGATAGCAAACATAATCGCTACAGTAAATTTGTTCATCCTGATACAGTATGATATTTTCCATCTGCTTAATAAAGCAACAAGATACTGTCTGCGTTTCCAAATTTTCTGCAACATGCTTTTTTGTGGCTTTTAGATAGGTTGGCCAATTCAAGGTCCATTAAAACGGCACGCACACTTTATAGCTATAATGATTCAAACGCATTGCCCCGTTTCCTCACTATTCGGTTGGCAACCATAGAGATTGGTATGAAAAGTTGTTAAATTTTATTGACCATCAACATCAACATCATGATCAACGTTGCAATGTTCGGGCATCGAAAATAGCCGTGGCAATTTTCATTTCAGGAACAATCATAAAACTTCCATTAATTTCCTGTTTCCGGTTTTTATCAACTTTCAACATCCGTTCGCCAGACGTTCGAGACCACACTGTGTTAATGTGTATTATCATCAGTCATAGCTACAGTCACTGATAACGCCAATCAGGGCGATACTTTTGAATGTGTTTCCGGGGTCTTCAAAAGGAAGCTTTCTTTTGGTACAGCCAAAACAGCCAAATGGTCTCTCTCTCTCTCTCTCTTTTTCACTTTCTCTCTCTTACCAAAGTTTGCAGATCCTGTGCTTTCATAATTTTGATGCTCGTAGATTTATGTATTTAGAGTATTTAGAATAAAAGTCGGGTCGCGTTGCTTATAAAGCTGTGATTAGAAAAATCAACTAAAACGGCGATTTATCAAGCATTAGCATTTATGCATACAAAATCTGAGGCATTTGTTATGTAAAACAGTTGAAAATGTGAAAAGAAAAATTCAACAATCAACATTTTCTAATCAAAGATATTTGTCTGATTTGTCTGATACAATTAATAATATTTGCTTAATGCAATGGGGTTCATCGCAATTATAAAGAGAATATTCCATCATGAATGCTTTAGTACATACTCGCGTCTTGTTTTTGTACGAAATAAATACTCGTTCAAATACATCACAACGGAAATGGTAGCAATACGTCTATCGTGTTTCTAGACACATTTCCTTCCAATCGCAACGAGATACCAAATGTAACGAATGTTGATCGTACTCGAACTGCCACTAAAGACCGCTATGATAAGAATATTGTGCAGAGAATACAAGACATGCAAAGCCGAATGTCTGTGTTGCGACCGATTTTTTTATACTCAACGCATTCATCTCATACAACATGAATGTTACCCTGATTACTTCTGTCACATGTTACAGATGATGTTGCTGCGTTTCGAAGGCAGCAGATTTGTATCATGTTTCTTAGATTGACAGATGTACGTCATGTTTGCTTTGGAAAAAAACACGGAAAACCTAACGTAACATACAAAAACTGGTATGCTTTTCGACAAAAATGTCGGCCCACGCATGCAAGCGCAAATTTTTTCCTACTTTGAACACTTCTTATTCCAAAGTATTGGGTTTGCTCTGCTTCGCTATACAATGCATTGAAAAACAATTATTTAAAAATAGATACATATGTATAAAAAATAAAACCCAATGCAAAACAACATATGGTTTCGCTTTCGGTAAGTGATGTCGTTTAAAAAATGAAACGAGATAAAAGAATGGTGCAAGCTCTCCTCCACCCACGTATCATCAATCATTTTGGGAGCGCAATTTTCTTCATGCGAAAAAAAAAACCTTCCAATGTGTCTCAATGTCGTTACCTAGCTCCGATCCTCAGCCGGTGGTGAGTTAATCTCATATGATAGATGACGCGTACGAGTAAACGGTTACCGGGTCCTCCTGATCGACCGCTCCGGTTACATGCCTATAAAGGTCGGTCAATATGTGGGCTGGCCGCTGGCAGTCAATTACGTTATGTGTACCGTCAGCTCAACCTTACCGTACGCATAATGAATATAAATGAAAAATATCGACCAGCAAGAAAGGTGTAAGATTAAGTGGCTAGAACTTGCCTGCTAGTCAGGTTTACCTTTGATTGCTACCTTTGCACTGGTCGCCCAAAATCGTGAGCGCACCTCACCCTCGAAAAGAATGGCGCGGCCCAAACAAACGAAAAATCTAATTAAATCAATTCTCACCCTCCTGATTCTGTTACTGCAAAATACGAACCAGAGCAATCAAGAAGAGGTTCAGGATTTACAAGCTCTAGGGCAAAAGTCCGAACATGATTCTTTGCCACACCACACTGCTGGGATTCTCGTTACTCTTAAGGTTCGTTGCAAAAACAGTNAAAACAATTATTTAAAAATAGATACATATGTATAAAAAATAAAACCCAATGCAAAACAACATATGGTTTCGCTTTCGGTAAGTGATGTCGTTTAAAAAATGAAACGAGATAAAAGAATGGTGCAAGCTCTCCTCCACCCACGTATCATCAATCATTTTGGGAGCGCAATTTTCTTCATGCGAAAAAAAACCTTCCAATGTGTCTCAATGTCGTTACCTAGCTCCGATCCTCAGCCGGTGGTGAGTTAATCTCATATGATAGATGACGCGTACGAATAAACGGTTACCGGGTCCTCCTGATCGACCGCTCCGGTTACATGCCTATAAAGGTCGGTCAATATGTGGGCTGGCCGCTGGCAGTCAATTACGTTATGTGTACCGTCAGCTCAACCTTACCGTACGCATAATGAATATAAATGAAAAATATCGACCAGCAAGAAAGGTGTAAGATTAAGTGGCTAGAACTTGCCTGCTAGTCAGGTTTACCTTTGATTGCTACCTTTGCACTGGTCGCCCAAAATCGTGAGCGCACCTCACCCTCGAAAAGAATGGCGCGGCCCAAACAAACGAAAAATCTAATTAAATCAATTCTCACCCTCCTGATTCTGTTACTGCAAAATACGAACCAGAGCAATCAAGAAGAGGTTCAGGATTTACAAGCTCTAGGGCAAAAGTCCGAACATGATTCTTTGCCACACCACACTGCTGGGATTCTCGTTACTCTTAAGGTTCGTTGCAAAAACAGTCCATTGGATCTGGCCTTCAGCTTGAATGGTTTGGTAAATTAATTAGTAAAGTTGTTCCGTTCCCTTCAATTTCCCCTGATTCTGGGACAAAACTCGTTGGCAGCACGGTCAGTGTAGCTTAAACATTACCAGCCATTGCATAAAAGCTCAACTCGTACATAATTCTGGAGCGCGATAAAACACACGAACCTGTGTCGTGCAGGGTAAGCGATTTAACTCTCTTTTTAGTGATTATATGATATTTTGCTCTAGCTTTCATATTCCCTTTTTATGCGAAACTAAAAATTGCTCTACATATTACCCCTATTACTACTGTGCAATACGATACATCGTGTTTGCTGAAGCCATACATCCATAGGTGTAGGTAAGCTACATTACTTCAATGGAAGCGATGGAAAACATCGACTAAAAGCGCAAGAGTTCTATAGACTTCTTAAGAATTTGCTTTCAATAAGTGCCCTTTGAAATGTGCCTTCTTCACGGCAAATATTTCTATCGTATAATGCAATGAGATTCCCCTTTTCCTATTCATTTGCAGCAGTTTCAGACAGCACGTAAGCATTGCCGCTAGCCAGAGCAACCAAACGTGTGCGAATAAAAGTTTTGCTTGTGTGGCGCAAAACGTCCATAAAATTTTATTCCTAACACCATTTTGGTCACCACCGAAGAAAAAAAAACACTAACAGATACGATGCTGAGTAGGAGCTGTTATTGCAGCTATTCCCGTCCTTTCTGCTTTTCAGAAGAAGTCATAGAATCACCCCCGAACCAGAGTACCCGGTGGTAATTGTCCTCTTCAAGCGCAGCAACTTTAAATGCTAGCGCTGTGCGCTGTGGTCGTGATTGGCTGAGAAAAAGTTTTGAAACCATCAAAACATGCATTTCCGGTTTATATGCTGGACATGTTCAAGAATTTCATGCACCGTTCTGCAGACTGCCACTTTACGACACATGAATGTTTAACTAACCGAATATCACAACGGCAGAACTTTAACGTTAATTGGTGGCATTTGCAAAATGTAAGCTACTTTCACGCCGAAAGTTTACGGATTTTCAAATCATTATAAGGTTTTGAAAATATCTTTTCAAATCTACAACAGACTGTTATACCAATAGTTTTAAATATGATGATTCATATCGCGAAAAAATTATATGCAACAACGAATAACCTGTGAAAGATTAAGGATAATTCCATCTCTGAAAGCATTCATTTTACTACCACGTTGAAATAGAATCACCTGATGTGTCCCTTTCTTGCAAACAACACATTAAAACCCCGACGTAATATCAACACCATCCGCAAGGATCCTACAAGTAGTCTGGATGATGTGTACCAGAACTGTCAAACATTCCATAAATTATGTTAATAAATTTCGCTTGCCATTCCATCCCAAAGATTACCATAGAGCGACAAAATATGATCTAACATAACTTTATCGTTCGAACGCGCTTAAAAGTGTTCGACAAAAAATGAGCTGGAGAGAGTGCCCATCTTACAAAAAAGCCCATTTTTCATCCTCATGAGACCACGGCCTTCTGTGGGTCAAACCTTTTTTTTCCTTGGTTGTCCAATCGTTTGGAATATCGTTGGCACTTGTTGATGTAGGTTATTTGAGCAATACATGTCCTGAGACGAGCGCAAAATTTGCAATGAAATTCACAACCTTTTGTTGTCGTTGTACTTCTTCCACTGAGCTCTAATACGCAAAAGAACTCATGCCTAGGAAAAGCTTCCCTAAAATGTGTATGTACTTTTCGCCCTTTCGGAATATTTTAACTCAATGCTTAAAGACGATGCTTCAAGCTTTATTTTATTTTCCTTTTTGCTCCTCTCCAATTTTATAGTTGCTTGGCTTTAGTGCAACGGGCTTGGCATACGGTGCCGTCAGACGGCACAGATGACGACTGCAAAAGTGTGAAAATGTAGCGTCCCATGAATATTATAGCCATAAGCTACGGGTGGTCTTCCATAATTCGCCTGCAAAGGATAGAGAAACAATTCCAAGCGAAACTCGTGAACATACTCACAGTGAAACAGTGAAGAGTTATGAAATCAGAGACGAATAGAGCGAGAAAGAGGGAAAGTATGTGGTTACTTTACGACTGTGCATTATTGTACGAAAATAAAGGATTATGTGTATATCATCATCGCACACAATTCTTGAATGAAGTGCCATGAAGCGAGACAATTGTTGTTGAATCATGCAAATGATAGAAATATGCATTTTTGCGCTAAAGCACTATGTCATTTTACGTGTGAATTCAATTAGCCAATATTGGTAAAGATATCAATGTGTCTTTAATTGCAATATTTATCATCAAACAGAATCACTTCACTCTTGTTTGTGCTGTCTCTACAATTATTTTTGTTTGTTACAGTCACAAATCTCCACAATAGACAGGACAAAACACCACCCATACTACACAATAGCAACAACAACATTACCGGACCAAACACATCTACCAAAATAGCCACCACCACGAACTACAAAACAACAATAGGACCGGACCACAATTGCAACAACTACCGAGTATGCCCGGGATAAGGCAATCAATAAGGATGAAATGCCTTATATAATTGTCTATGTATTTCGTCAACACAAGNTCTCTCTCTCTCTCTTTGGCTTAACGACCTACTCGGTCATGCCGGCCATCAAATGGCTTACTAGACTATTAGATACCACGTAGTTGCTTAGTCAGTGCTCACTACGGGGGGACGGTCCGAATGGGATTTGAACCCGGTCCGGTCGTGTTAGGGACTAGCGCCGTTTCCAAATACACCACCGAGCCGCCCCGGTTCATTATGTAGAAATACTTTATTACAATATTCTTATGACTTGTAATATATATGATGAAATCATCAGAAAGTATTTATTAGTAAAAATAACAACAACATTCCGATTGAAGCGCAACAGATTTAAAAACAATTATAAAAAGCTCTAATTGGATTTCAAATAATCGTAAGTAGCTACAACTGCTATCCTCACACAAATATGCTTACGTACACTGATCCTCGTTTGCTCCGTTTCTTAGTAGTATATTTTATCGATCAATAATTTTCGGCTCCTTTCCCGCAATTTGGGACTCTGCCTGGCAAGTTTCAGTACATGACAAGGGTGATAGATCCGATGATCGTAAGTATCGTGATATTTTAACATTTAACATTTATTGACTTCAAAACATTTGACAGTATTCCAATTGACCCGGAGCTCTATTTTTGCTCATGTCTCAAGGGTATTATCTGCATGACTCTAACATCTAACTTATTAAGTTAGAATTCAGAATTCCTTTTCTGCTCTACTCATTAGATCGTCAGTTGTTCCTCAGGGCAATGTTTTGAGTCCTCTGTTATTCCCGTTTGTTGTTCATTAATGACTGTCGTAATGTACTTCCCACGATGGTGTCCTGATGTATGCTGACGTCCTGAAAATCTTACTTTCTGCCACCTCATCCCCTTCTCTGTTTGGCGTGGTTCTAATGGACTGTTACTTTGTCCATAGAAGTGTAATGAGATTTAGTTTGATCGCGCAAACAACAAGATCCATACTCAATATGTGACATCGATTTTAATCGCGAATCTTCCATCAAGGATCTTAGTGTTTTGGCTAGACATGTATCTCACGTAAACCGATCATTTGATTTTTATGCTCGGTAAAGCAAATCGTATGTTGGGTCTCATTACACGTTTTTCGTCTAATGTCCGTGATTCATCATGTGTGAAGCTAATGTTCTGTTACTGGATTCGATCAATCCTTGAATATGCTTGTGTAGTTTGGTCGCCGCTTTTGGTTGACGTCGTTAAGATTGTTTAGTCTTTGAGGCAGACCTGTGTGAATAAGTAAATAAATTTGTTGACGAGCAGACGTCAAGTGGACACTTGACAAAAACAGTTTCGTCAAGTGAGTAGTGAGATTTAGTGGGCGGTGAGATAGGGTATCTCACGATAGGTTCACTCACCAGAAAACTTATAAATAGGGCAACCCATGAATAAAAAGCCTTCTTGCATTTTTGGAATCACACCACACATTTGGTAACTGTTCAACAAAAACGATCCGAAATTTTTCGCCACTCTGTTCAAAATTGATTTATTAAATAATTTAAATGTGCATAAGAAGAAGGATAGTATTGAAACTGGTCACTGATTGAAGTTTCTATTACAAATTTGTACCCATTTCTTGCTACAATTGCTGCAATTTGTCAGAATTGGAATTGAATTCAATTTCTTTGAAGTTTTCCAGTTATTAAGGCACGGGTTGGTTGCTGACCCAACCCGATCTTTTTTACCCATTGCTATTTTAACAGGGCAGCCAGTTAAAAACTCTCAAAGTTTATGTTAATTACAGGGTAGCATAAGCGTGCTAAAATAGCGGTTTGCATTGCTTTTCGGAAGCAACAGCTTTGCACAAGGACGACCCCAAATGGCGAATCGTTTGAATTTGCACGCTTGTGCACTTTGTGTCCGGCAAATTTTAAGCAAACCCCACATCCCCTAGACATTGTTATTCTTTGCGCAAAGTTGGTTTAGCTGAAGAAAACACAATTGTATCTTTCGCTTTTGGCCGTTTCTTGGATGCTAGTTTGATGAAGGATTTCATCCAAAAAGAACAACAAAAACCAACAAAAACAATAATGGGAAAAAACATCTATACCTAACAATGTTTCCTCAGATCCATCACGATTTAGATTTTCAATTTGTTATAATCTTAGAGTTTAGGGTTGATATGTTCCCTAAAAATACGAACATTTTATGGTAAAGGATTCATGAGTTTTCCGTATTTTCATCCTTTTTTATAACTCGATTTATTTATGTTTTGAGAGTGCTATTGTCTGCCAAGCGGAACATTATAAAGGTCAATGAAATTATTTTGATTTAATGAACCGAAACGTACTTTTCTTTCGATCCGGTGCAAAAAGAAATATTCCACATGATTTAACAGGTTATATACAAACGGCTTTTCATTATTTACGGCATTGTAGATGTTTTAAATTACTTACTAATATTACACTGCTACATTTCCATCCCCTTTACAGCCACTGAAATATCACTTAACGTTTCAGCTTTAAAACTAATATTTTTTTACTATTGGTTCCGTTCGCACACAGCTTCATTAGTGCTACAGTTTTGGCAGTAAGCTCATTCATAACTTTAAACCAGCCTTGTTCTTTAGATGAAAGGCAGAATAACTGACTACGGAATGGCGAAACCGTCTTAAATAAAGAGATCTTTGGAAACGTTTTTATCTGACCTTCGTAATGATGGCCTCTTGCTCCGATTTCATGGCCCGTAAATTATACAGATTGAAGTCAGAGATGTTGTTATTTTCAGTGATACACCTCGAGCTTTGCCGGTTGTAGAAGATGGACAGCGTGGAGTTGTACAGGACCTTCGTTAAAATTTACATAAAACGTTCCAGTGCCCATTTGCATAACGCTATTGGAAATCACAACTCCCCGACGTAGCACGTTGGCAACTACCTATACAAACCTTTGCACTATGTTCGTAGTAATGGCACAGTATTCTACCTTACTCTTTAGTGGGCGATTTGGGAACCATTTAGTGCAAAAGCCCGGAGCTACCCATGGTGTGGGTGATGCTCATGAAGGTTTCAGTGAAAAGTAGTACAAGAGCTTGTTTAACTTATTTTCGCCTTTTCGCATTTCAGTCTTTTCTCTTTAACGTAGACAGAACTTTACAAGCTAGTCACGTATACACACAGTTAACAATAATGTTGCTAAAGTCAATAATCAACGATGAAATCAAAGAGTCGTGACCACTAGTAGTGATCTACTATTGGACGAGCAATTTGTATACCATACAACATCAAACAACACATTTTTGTTTACAACTTGTTGCATACTGCAAACTTGATGTTCATGAAATGTTTGCCTTATAATTAGTTTTGCTTGTGATTTCCCAAACTGAACAATTATTTTTGCTGAAAGCAACGAGCTTCATAACAAGAGCAATATTAATGAATATATTGCAAATTGCAGCTTCTGTGGAAGCACTTTCTTCGTACCATCGCTATTTCAAGGACAATCTACTTTGTAGTGATTAATTATTGTTCCCTTCATTACGTCCCATTAGTCGTAACGCACGTAATTACTACTTCCCATATCACGGGAAAATGCCGTACATCTTGATACATAACCATAGTTTTTTGGGGATGTTATCACATAAATCATTCGTAGCTACAAATTTAATGGGTTCCTATTTTTCATACAATACAAATCAGTTACGAACACCACAAACCTGAAATATAATGGTAAGCAGTATGTGACGCTTTCGTTTTAGATCAATATTGTAAATGTGCTTTAGTTTCACAACTTAGGCAAATTTTACGACACATTTTTAATTTTAAGGATATTTTCTTCAGGAAAAGGCCAATAAGCATATAATTCGAAGATCTTCACTTCGAATGTTTTATTTGAATTAACACCATTTTACTTTTGAAGAAACACTATACAATAAAATAATCACGTTCAATTAAAACGCAACTGAACTCACGACATTCTAATTTTCTGGTCATGGCTATTCAAATTGTTTCAATAAAACATTCACTTTTAACAGTATTTAACCGAATATACAAACCTAGCAAAAACGTTTTTATTCCATATTTGGGAAAATCCCACAACTTGTGGCGTGTTATTCCAAACAAATATACGATACCCAGAAATATGTATAAACCAAATAATTTACCAAACAACAAGAATGTACTAATTTTATTCGTTTTTTATTTTTTGGATAACATACAAATCAAGTTCATTATACTCGATTTAAATATTGGGATGAAAATCCAAAATCCCAACCGGACCATCCCCCCGTAGCAAGGTTTGACTAGCCGGCTACGTGGGAAAATTAGTCTAATACGGCTTGGTCCATTCTAACATTATTCAAAAAAAATATGTTTCTCTTATTACGAATTTGACTAAATAATATATTACGAATATTTTGGAATAACACGTGCCAGTTTAGGCAATGCTGTAAAAAGCATTGCTATTATTCTAACAAATAAATCAATGAGCAAATGCAAATTTAGCAATGCAAAGTATCCTTAGTTACTTATTCATACGTAATCACCAAAGGTGAAATGAATTCATATTTTTATTTCATAAAAGAGATGCAACTAAAGCACAGCTAGATACAGTAGCAGACAATGGATTTTGTTTTCTTTCATCTTTGAAATTTGTTTCACATACTACGGGTGTTATTACTTCGTTTTGCTTCCTTCCAATAAATTTAGAACAATGCTTCACATATTTTAATGAAATGCTGATTCGTATATCTTCTTGAAAAATATTCACGTTCAAAATTAAATTACCCGTTTCTACTGGCTCCTATTATGTTATACTCATTACAATATACAAACGTATTTATTGTAGCTGCGCATCAATCTGCATAGTTATCTATCTGAATAGCGAATGTTACTTTGTTTCATACTTTATTGTCATGATTACGATGTTAGATAAATGTTATCGTACTATAAATTCAAATCCATCCTTCGTGAACGAACACACAGACTATAGAGACTACTTCGAAAGTCAAGTTTATTTCTTCATCTTGGCACTGTTGAAACTTTTCCTCTCGAAGACATCTCCCCTTTAACGAGACAGATTTGCTTGTAACGTGGTTGAGGTTAAGACTGAAGCGAGATAAGAAAAAAATCCTACCTACGAAACGAAACAGAACTGAAAACAAAACAAATAAATTGATATTGTCAACTGGCTTCGGTAAACATTTCTCATTATGCATCAGATGCGAAGTTTGTAATAAAACAAGGCAAATGTTTTCCTGAAAGGATTTTTTTCTGCATGGATGAACAAGTCGTTATGCAATGTGCTTTCACTTCATTGCTTGCGATATCATTCTTATGTCTCTACTACTTACTGGAACTGGATAGTCGGCATACTGTACATTTTATACAGTTTGACACAATCGACAGCTTTCATAAAATCGTTACATACAATACAACACAATTTAACATCATTTTTATAATACAAAGAAAAACAGGATAAATCTGAAGAACTGTTCAACTGATTAAATCTTTATATAACAATTTATTTATGCAATATAAACGTGATATATGCTATAATTTCCAATTTAGTTTGAAAAGTTTATGTGTAAATAAATAAGTTGCATAACAGTGTCAGATCTTAAACCTAACTCTATTAAATCTGTTGAAACAATACAAAAGCAACACTGTTTACAACGACCCATGTGTAACACACTACAGTTTCTCTCGCTTTTTGGCTTAACGACCTAATCGGTCATGCCGGCCAACAAATGGCTTACTAGACTATTAGAGATACCACGTAGTTGCATAATCAGTGCTCACTACGGTGGGACGGTCCGAATGGGATTTGAACCCGGTCCGGCCGTGTTAGAACCTAACGCCGTTGTCAAATACACCAACAGGCCGCCCCAAGTGAACACACTACAGTTTATGACTTCAAATTACAACAGATTTGACATTGTTCTTTCATATGTAACTTTCATCTAACATCTTTCATCTAATAACTTAGTCCTAATATGACACGCACGGGTAGGATTTATGTTATGTTTTCCTCAATGCGCCTACTCACTAAACAAATAGACTTGTTAATACCTTGCACAAAAACTATCAAATATACCATAGCCTGTGGCATTCTTGTAGCAATTCAGTATTTGATATTACTCCAAGTTTTCATCATTCACAACACCTAGCTCGAGTTTTTTTTCTATATTTCCATTAAACACACAATTTGCAGGTTCAGTTGATGCAACTTTCATAAACTGTAAATTTGAACCAGTTTAGAAATTGCTTTTCTGAGTTTTCCAATCAGTTTTATAAACGCATTAAGTAAACTCTGAACAACTATTGCATCATACGCTGTTATTGCTGTTAGTCTCGCTACAGGCAAAAATCAAAATCTTCCAAGACAAAAAGAGCAGGGAAACGAATTTTCAATCAGAATAAAAGCTTTTGCAGGGATAGAAGATGAAAAACATTCACAAACCTCCGCGAAACAAACACACACACACACACACAAAGAAACGCGCCACTGAAACACGGTCAGGTTAATTGGTTAGTTTCCCCGCCAGCGATGAAAAATTGCCAACGCCTGTTGACTGCCCGCAGCACTAGAAGGAGGATGAGCCTACAACAGACCGGATTTTGACAACATTGAGGTACGCTTGTTGGAAGACTTCAAGTGTTGATTGGGCTGTGGTGCTTCACACCAAACAAAACAAAAAAGTGTACAAAATAGCAATCAGTTTGAAGGTTTCATCGATTATAAGAAGAAGAAAAAAAATGATCGTAAAAAGACAGTCACTTGCGGAAATTTTGGTTCACAACTTTATGCCACACATCAACAAAACCACCATGTATATGTGCTGCCTGTTTTCAAACTAACTGAGACCAGTTCCACCAGCATACGAGCTCACAGGATCACAAAAGCAGTAGCATGATGTTTGTGTTTTTCACAGGATTCATGCAAGATAAAAGACGGCGAAAAGAAGAAATTCATTCAACCAAAAACCCATACCGAAATCCTTATGTGTGGCGCGGTATCTATCCTATCCAATTTTTTTCAAAGAAAATAGAAAAGCGGATTCCACGTGAAAGTTAAAAAGTGCAGTAGTAGCTCTAAAGTTCAGTTTTTCCTATTTCCCGATGTAGTGTTACACAGTAAGGTTAAATAAACATCGTATCAGGCAGAGTTTTCGCAATAAACGTAATCGAATCAAATACGCTGAAGGAATCGAAAACACCTTCCTATTATTTATACTTATATATTCAACACTTTTATTTTTCAATAGAACCATTTCACATTAGGAAGATTGTTCTACATCGTTGTAATTATGTTGTGATATGTTTTTCTCGTTTTCATTCCAGAATACAGCATTGCTGTCTTCGCGTTCAACTCACAATGATCTGCATATAATGAAACAATCTTCTTGGATTAAAAAGCATTGGCATTAGATCTTATTGTATAACATGGTTCCGACCGTCTCAACGACGGCCACGCGTACTGCTGCGTTTCTTGACCGAGCAAAGCGGAAGAAGATGTTATATTTATTTTGAAAAATTGGGGCAAACTACTCGCCCGGACTTAGTCATCGCTCAATCTATGAAGATTGCGGCGTGAATGTGGCACATTTCTGGCGTCCGTCATGATGTATCAATGCTGTTTAATTGTTCTAATGATAGCACACTGTGTATCATCAACGGGGCAACCAATGCAAGAATATCAACTCACCCATCCTGCAAACACCGATGACATTCAAAACACCAGCCAGATTGCATCGCACGCTGGCAGTGTTGGCCGGATAGAGAGCAATTTTGCTGTCGGTGACTCTGGCATTGAACCGTTGAACGAACAGGATGTCTACGATGAAAATGATACATCAGAAAATGACGAAAGCGACACTGACAACGATCGACCGGTGACAGTGGAAGAAAACAGGTACGATGCGGATGACAACAGCAATGGCATTATTCACGATAGCCCCGTACGGATAATGTCCCCATTGAATGGTGGCATGCTTGCATCTACATCCGTACACGTTAGCGTTCAAACGGAATTGAATGACCTAGAAGCAGCCGAGGATACATTAGAATCAGATGGTTCGGAACGTTTTCTGCAGCACCATTATCAAAACCCAAGGGAACCCCGGAAGCAACTGCAGCACACAGAAGGTAACGCAATGTTCGTTTTAAATTTTCACAATTATTACCAGATACTTCTTTGTCGCTCTCAGATCGACAGCTTAGGGGCTGAATTATTATTTCGAAATGAGTTTCAGCAGTTATCGATAAAACTAGGTCAATTAACACGGTACGGCAAGGCGGCTATCTCAATGTTTACCTCCGGGGAAGACTGAAATATGTGAAGAAACCATCTGATAATGCGCCTGGAGTAATTTTATAATGATGGACATAATCTTATACATTATATTATATATTATATAATGCTTCCATAAAGATTCTTGTTTAAAATTTCATTTCATACTATCTACAAGGTGATTAAAACCAACCGCATGTTTCGAAAAAGGTGTTTTTTTCTTCCTTTTGCTTCCAAATTAAACGGAACAATAACCGAAATATTGAAAATTGATTGAAATTTATGTTACTCTCCGTTATTTTCAATATGGCTGCCTTTAGGTCGGATTATAGCCCAGGGAAATGAATCGCACGATGCACGAATATCTAGCGCTATTTCGCGAAGAAGGGCTGCCTCGAGATTATTTACACTCTTGTACGTTTTAGTGTTGATCTTCGCCTACAAAATGGCCCCTAGTCTCCAGCAAAAAAGCCAGCAAATTTAAATCCGGAATTTACGTGGCCCATTATGCGGGCAAAGTGAACGCCACTACATTGATTTCTAGCTAACCTTTTTTGTTTTGGGCTACGTGTGATGGCACTGAATATTGCAGGAATGTCCACGTTATCATACCAAAAGGCTCTTGTAACCACGGCTGCAAAGCGGCTTCTAAGACGCGTTCGCGAAATTCACTTGAACTATCACATTCAAAAACGCCGGAAGCAGACACGACTGCCCAAATAATCACACATTTTAAGTGCTAGAGTTCGCACGGTTGTTAGGTTGTCCCAACTGTCGCTGAACCTTTTTAAAGTAGACTGCAGTATGCTGTTTATTATCACACTTTTCGATAAGATTGTCTCGTTCAAAAACACTCTGCTGTACAAGTCTTTTAAGAACTACTAGCTTTTCATCAGCACAAGCCGCCCGACCGACTATTTAGTCGATTCATGTAACTAACTATAATATAAAAATTAGAATTGTTTGCAGTTGTTCAAACCTCCTACATGACATAATTACAACATCTTTTTAATCTTTTTTTGGCTAAAGAGTAGAAAGAGCCTGCAAGTTTTCGTTGCATGCAAGTTGGTTGCAAAACACCAAAAAGTGCGGCCATCCGTCGGCCATGTTGGATAGCGAGCGGCGTGCAATGCGCGTTGCATATGCACAGGCGTATAACGCTTAGCTATGTTGCAACGCTTTAAAATTTGAAACGACGGTTGATAGCGTTTTATTACTTCGGTTTATATTGTAAATCCTGTAAATGTATAAATATATTATCGTTTTTATGCTCGAAACAGTATGAAAAATTGTTTTTTATATATTGTATTAATTTATTAGAAAAAAAGTAGCCTAGTTTTCAAAATTATTATTAATTAATTCAAAATTAATCATCGATAGATTAATTATCAATTTGAGCAATGTTGTTCACTAGGACACGGTGTTGCTTCTCGTTCGGTTTACTTCAACCCACGAATAAATTTGTATTATTCACTGAACGTCTCTTGTAATCATATAAAACAATTTAGCACAATGATCGAATCTTATTCAATCACTTCATCATTTAATCATTGATAAATCCATTTATTCCTGTTTTAAATCAATAATTTATTTAATTTAATTTAATAATTTATTTGAAAAAAAAAAAACGCATTGGCAATTAATTAATTTACCAAAATAAATTATTTACTCATGTTACGTCGAAATAGTTGAAACATTTAAAATTATACCAGAAATCAAAATAATTAAACGCTTCAAACCGTCAAACAATAAGATCAACTCAAATTTCTAGCGTTATGCATAAAATTGAATCATTTCACAACGAATCCGTTATACGCCTGTTTTTATGCAACGCGCATTCACTCAAATCGAGTTTTCAATATGGCTGAACGATGGCCCAACCTGTCAACTGCTCCACAACTTGTGGGCTCTTTCTACTCTTTAGCCCTTTTTTTTATACTTATTAGAAGCTTAAACATGTACTTGATAAAAAATAAAATTAACAATAGAAAATCACTCCATCGTAAGCATTGAAAAGCGTCATAGTTATTATGCTAATTGGACTATTAAATAACATAAAGAAAAGCATGCACGGTATATAAAGTACAGTTAAATTAAATGATCATATTCATATACGATGCACATCGCACATGGAAAATGGACTCAGCAAGTGAATTCGATCATTTCCATTATAATGGCCGATATAATGATTGGATAATGTTCTAAAACCAATTCCTTTTTCAGCCATTGGTAGAAAACTGTGGCTGAAGCCAATATGCGCTAATCAATCGAAAACTCTAAATTTGTTATGTTCACGGCTGGTTTATGAGCGAGATCAATTCGCCATTGATGCTTTATTGTATTTTCAGGATTGCCAAAAGTTACAATTACTGTATATTATTTCATTATAACTATAAGTATGACTAAAACATATATCCCAATAAGTAACAGTAGTGATAGCTTTCTTTATTGAAGAGAGTTATCAGTATACATTGCATTCGTTGATAAATTTACAATGGGTTCTCTTTCGCTTTCTTCATTATATGCGAATATTACATTATGCTAAGCTTTGATGATTAGATTAAAATGTTTTCTTTACAGGCAACTTGATTGGCATAGCTCAATAATGCAGTGAAACTAAAATAAAAATGTATATGTTAATGTATACCCTCTGGAAAAAACCTTTTTATATTATATATTATATATATCAAATATATATTTATGTTTGATCTTTTCTTTGTCTAACTTCTTTCGCAGTCTATATTTAGAGTTAAAAATTATGTTGGTTATATATTTCATCACTCATAAAAAAAATCAATCATCATCATCAGCCCATTTGCAATAACGTTAGCAATAATAGAAACGTTTTCATTCGTTGTGTTATTTAAAAACACGCTAACCATTTGGTTTTTAAATTTTCTTTCATATTGAAATTTTGCAATATCGCAAAAGAAGAAATAAATACCTCCCCGAGAGCTACATAAATATTCACCTTTTGCTCATCATTTTCAGGCAACATCCCACGAGTTAAATTCAATTTCCTATCCTGCGCACTTACACATACATTTTGTCTGTGGAAAACTACACAAATGTATCGTTCAGCAATTCTAAATTCAAAGTCTCTTTGAACACGTCATTTTCCCTTGGAGAATAGCGGTTACCTATCACCTTCATGCTATCTTACTTGGAATTCCTGTTCCATATTCTCCATCCAATTTATCGGCTACGCGAACTACATACAACGGTTGTAGGTTTTTGATTGGGTTATATTCAACTCGTTAAAGCACAGACATTGCAACGCACTGAAGAGTACGCATTTGTATTCTTCCAGTAACAACTGTTCGTTTACGAGGGCGTGTCAAAAAATGTCAATCGTTCTTGCTGCAAACGATACTAACGATGTACAAGATTACAGACTACCAGCAAATATCTCTGGAGAGAAAATATTTTGGGTTAACATGTCTGGTCAAATATTTCTGAAACGAGACTGCGATCTATGATAACACCTCCAGATAATACTAAATCTGAAACTAAATTTTGTTTAAATTGAGGTTAGAAATTTTCACGTTTCAATGACAAATGTACACATTCTATCAACACTTCTTTAAATGTCGCTCATCCATTCCATCGAACATTCTACGTACACGATACCCTGGCATACATAATTAATTGCGAGTATCCAAATATGTTACACAGTGTTCATTTTAACATAGCGCTTATACCATTACCACAAAAGACAGTTCCCTCAATCACCGACAATCGATCTGAGGAAGCTTCATTTCCCTATTGCCGCCATTAAACCAAACATCAATTTCTATGTTCATTGTGCCTTATGATGTCTTCGTCTTTTATACCCTCACTAACAGGCACAGTTGATCAGCTACCTTCGTCGCTGTTGGGTCTGACCACAAACGCCGACAGCAGTAGCTCTTTTTCCACTACGGACCTATCTGGGCTCACCGTATCAGCGACGGTGGGGGATGTGTCACGGGAGCAACACATCGCTAATCTATCTTTATCAACCCAACGAACAATACGAAGGCCATCGTCTAGTGTGCAATTGGCGGTGATGGTACATAACATAGAAGACGGCAGTAAGCCCATGAGGATGGAAGCAGCCACCCACTCGCATAACGACCCACCCAAATCGATACAGAAGCATTCCCCAGCACAGCAATCGATATCAGATGCATCAAGAAGAAATAATCCCATCAGCATTTCAAATTTCCACTCCATCACACCCAACGATACGCTAACAACGGCCACAGCATCGAGTCAGCAGCGCCATCGAACAATTAATTCAATGAATCTTAATCCTACGACTCCGGCAATGGTGGTGAAACCTGTAGGCGAGCATCGTAAGTTACTGAAAAGTACCGGCCCTATCCTGAACTATGTGTTCGACCATCATCCTCCGTATTACAAATCAACGTATTACAATACGAGGTGAGTATTGGCAAACAGAAAAGAACTTCAAAAATAAACAACACTTCACACGTCCATAGCAAATCTGTTCGCAGCAACCAGAACAGCTTAAAAAAACATTGTTCACTAAAACTAGGTGCAGTCTAGTGGATCGATATGTATCGCTTCAGTTATAGTTAGGAATCACTGAACGTTATTGAGCAATACTTAACAGCAGCCTTCTAATAAAGTTTCATTTTCTCAACTACTTGCTTGCGAAAGCAATACCCCATTTAACATAATCGAGACGCGTTAGGCGAAAAGACACCACGTTTGAATTAAAACAGCAAACACGTACTGCTACCGTAAAATAATTTCATCAAGCATTCCGCTCTGCTCGCACACCACAAAGTCAGTCGAAGGCAGAAACGACATTGAAAATCCGATCGCCTTCAGAGAAAATGGTTTTAGAGGAAAAAGGTGTTTTAGCGTCAGTAGTTTCATTCGCTTCTGCTTTTCCTGCTGCTAAACATTCTGTGAACAATACTTGGCCGCCTTTTATGTGAAAAATGAAACACCTGAATTGCGTTGAAAATCTGTTTCCTGACATTTGGTGCATAACATGGCCATCTCTGCAGTGGGAACCCTTCCATGAACGTACGCTTCCAGCAGCAGTGATGCCCAAGAAGAAACAAGAAACCAACTTCATACCAGCCTGCAAATGGATTCTACGTGACATCATTACTAGCAAGGAATATTGGAACTCTTTCTGTTCCGTGTAGCATTGACGCCCATGGGCATTTCGGAGAGAATCAACAGGAATGATCGTGCATGAAAAGTGCTCTAGCAACAATTTAGTACGATACAACACTTCATTATGCTACAGACCGTTTCCGGTAATGATTCCCTAGCTTAATAATTTCCGCAACTTTGACGCAGTAATGGTTCACGTATAAGCTTGATTCAACTTTTACCAACGTGTACATTACCCATCTTAGCTTTTACCCACCATCAAATTGGGCGGGGTTCGAAACGATTCCAAATGATATACCTGCTGACGTCAATAAATATCAATCAAACCAGTAGGTAATTTTTACGATACGTATTCATTGTATCTTCCACCGTCTACTTTCCTTACTTATTCAGAATATTTTAATGCCCGAAAAAACTGTCATTAAAAGGAACGTAGTCTCTTGATTGTACATAAAATATCATTAAAATAATCAAGAATGAACAGCGATCATTAATGCTGCGACAAACTACATCCTTTTTCGCCAAATTGACTAAGCTTTCTGGAAACTTTTCCAAATCACTCCGATTATCCGATCTTGATGAGCACTTCATGTGACGTTCTTCATCAACCTGAAATACGGCGAGTTTTTTAAAGCCGTGGCGTTGTGTTTTACTGCCGACACTCGTAGTGAACCATAAACAATTGACACATAGTATACATGTCACTGCATATGCTAGTGCAACCAAAGCGCTACAAGAACGCCGTGCAGTGGTAATAGATAAAAGAGATATTCTTCACTCTTCTCGATTCGTGATGCATTTCAATCACTGGGGTATGATAGCATGTGTCACACACGCAAAAAATTCCATTCTGTCTAAGGTACACTCACACGATAGATTTTTTCTAAGCGTCGTACTACACGGGTGTGTCTACTGTCTGCCGCGAGAGTTTTCTGTTCCGACTGAAAAGCCAAGCCAACCAGATGACGTTGATAAATCGGTTGTGCAAGCATCGCGTATTTGAGCGAGCAGTTTTTGTGTTCCTGGCTTCACACTGGATCAGACCATAGCTGTGTGCATTGCATGATGCGTAGTAATCTGGGCCTAGGGTCACAATGTGCAAGCTATGAAAACCTTTGACATGCAAGAACATGCCTTTGACCCGCCATAGAAGGCATAGTATCAACGTATCATCTTCCGTTGATCAACTGCATTCGTTGTCACGGGCGTAATCGACGAACTTGCAGGCGTATTATGCTCTATTTTTTCCCCAATAACGCTGCAGATACTGCTCTCTAGCCATGCGTCATGTCATCATGCACCGTCATCTTGCTTCATTTCTGACTCCCATTAGTCACAACATGGTCCAATTCTGTCATCTTTGATTAGAATGCCATCAATTTGTGCGTCGTCTTTGTGGTTAAGCACGTACATTAACTGACAACAAAGTTGATCGATTGCAAATAATTTTATATAAATTTCATTGCACATCTGTTGACATTTTCTTTTCGCGTAGCAAGGTAACAAATAATTTACACCGGTTGATTATGTCATAAAGCTTTGGAATACTTTTTAATAAAATGTGTTGAGTAACCACCAACATTACTGGAAGCACTTGCGAACTGAACGTGTGCTAGCGCTGCAGAAAACGAAGTAAACAACATGTAAGTGTGTTAAAAATGGATGCATAAATTTAACAGCCCTGCCATTCCCGTTATCGTACTTATCCACGCATCGTATGGAATAATGGTTGACAGAGAATGCATCGCACATCATACCAGCGGCTATTCATTTTGCATACATTTTCAGTAGGATGTTTCTCAAAAATCGAGCTGCCTTTCGCATAAAAAGCAATACGACTCGATCGTCAACTTTTGTGACGCAAAATAATTGCATTCAGTGTACACTTTTTTCGCGCAAATGGTATTTATGAACAATTTTCCTTTACGTACACTGTATCATACTCTGTGTGTGACAATAGCCTACCTGCTATACTTTTTTTAATAGGATTGTGCGTTCCTCGGAGGCTAAATTTTGATTAAATTTTCATTTTCCACTCCAAATCACATTTACCATGCTGGAAAATAACAAACAATAACTGATTGTTCAAGCAAAATTAAACCAATAATCTCTTCCGAACGGAATTTGGTAAACAAACCATTTTATCTTTCTACAACCATGTGCCTCATTTTATGTTCATCGGAAAATGTAATTTCATCTCCACAAGACAGACGTCGTGAAACAGACAAATATGCTCAGCAAAAATGTTGCTCATCAACTCGCCGAAGCAACAGCGAAGAGTACACAAAATCATGCCAAAATCAAGAATGGAAAGTATAGAAAAATGATGCATAATTGGTTTTGTCATCGACATAAAAATGAGATCACAAGAAAGCTCATAAACGTGATTGGAATCATAAAAGGTCAATTAGTTCGTATCGTGTACAGCGAATATAATTGAACCACTTTTCCAATCAATAACCGAATGGTTATTTCCGCAATATTTGTACTATTTTTCCTTTACTTTTTAAATAACTTTAACAAAACTTCAATTGTGTTTGCATATCGTAATTGGACTTTCTGTCAACTTTAATGTATGCAAAGAGCTCACTTATTAACATGTTGCTTTTCTTTAAAAATTCAAAGCATTTTGGTAAATCGACTATTATTGCAGCCAGGGAGTCGGTTTGCTTTACATTCTAACCCATTACATTTATGATCCGATATGTCAAAAGTCTAGAAAAACAATAGTTTAAGAATGCTTAAACCTTACTGTTCATTCAATGAATCAATGCTCATTATTTGTCGTAAAAAGCAAACCTAAACATGCAATCATCTACCTGGTGTTCTTCAACATGCAGCACCTGAACGAAATGATTTCAATGAATGCTTAATAAAAAGAATTTAAAAAATATCATCAGACATATACTAACGCAAAGCTATGTAATAGTCTGCACTTTAATTATTGTCGTTGATCATTTGTGTTAGCCATATAAAAAGTAACACACAATCAGTAGTATTCCTATTAAATATTGTCATTTTTTCGACCGTTTCTTGTCCTGTTTTCCACGTTTTTTGTCTATTTACAAGATTCATACTAGTGGTATGCATCGAGACATCTTTTTTTGTGATTTCTACTCAAACACTACCAAATGTACTTCATTCCAGCGATACGTAAGTTTCAGTGATATTCCATTCCATTCAGTCGTAAGTAAAAACAGACTATCCATAGAATATTAAATCACTGACTAGCGCACCTTTTCGTGAAGCTAACAAACTGCTCTTTTTATCTCATCTTATTTCAATCTGCGTTTCTTGTTTGACGGTAACCACAACACAAATATTTTGCCTCGTACAGAACAAACAAAATCAACTCATGCATTCAGTTGGAGTAAACAGGTCAAAGAAAACGGAAAGCTTAGAATAATACAAAAAAGAACACGCAATATATTTTCTATTTTGTTTCATCGTTAAAATTTGTTGTTGTTTGTAAATTGCTATGTTTGTAAACTTTTTCATGAAACAACATTTCGGTTTTGTTTTATGAAAACCACTAAATTTGGATAATAATATAATCGGTTTGCGTAGAAACGTTCCCTGATTTACATACGTTAGCACTACAACAGCTCATCTTACAAACAGTGCTTTTCAGAAATCCATCCAATGTCAGAAATTACTTTCGATGTTCCGGTTCGAAAACAACAACAACATTAGCATTCACGCCAACCTCAGACGAGTCCATGCTTCAAAAGACATCAAAACAGCCGTCAAGGCAGTGGATTTAATCAGGACGGCCGGATCAACCACCAATTACTATCCTCCCTTGGTTCCATTCAATTTATACGCTTCACACGCTTCACACCAATTCTGCTGTTGCAAGTGTTTGCGTTCATACGATACTAAAATGAGGAAAAGTTTTCGATGTTTTCCGAATTATCCTTTCCTGCGACAACTGACGTAAGCTGAACATGATCTTTTGGTCTGGAATATATGCCAATATTTGTGCTTCTTGTTACAACGATTGCTTGCGTACTGAATCACAATTTAAATATTTTATGTGTGAAGATGTTCCTTCAAATAACCAATTGTTAAAGTTTTGTGTTGCAATATTAAACTAAACATTTTTCATTTACGGGGACGGCTCGGTGGTATATTTGGCAACGGCGCTAGTCCCAACACGACCGGACCGGTTCAAATCCCATTTGGACCGTCTCCCCGTAGCTCGGTCTGACTAGCCTGGTTCGTTCAAACATAGATAAAAAACCTTTACGTTATGCTTGTTCTAGAAACGTCTAGAAACTAGAAAATAAAGTTGTGAATTTATGATGATTTCTGTCACTACAATATTTGTCATGAATTCGTACAAGGGAACATGAAGGATTCGTAAAGTATCTTTACCAAAAAACAATAAATTACACAACTCTTTGTTAGTTAAATAGTGCCACTGTAACAATACACTAGAATGTGTTCGTCTGAAATGAAAATTTCATAACTACTATAATACACTTGTTAAATCGTCGATGCATCATTTTTCCTTCTCCTTCAAAATAACCCTTAACGATGGTTACCGTTTACTCCCATCGATCATTGTCCATTTTGCACAATCACATTAGATTTTACGCACATCGAACCGTATTTAATTCTAATGATTATTTATGCGCAATTCTATGTTATCAGTACGAAAACAGTCCCGGATTCTCGAATAAAATAGACGCCTTATCATCATTTAACCATCATCCTCAAACGATATTCGGTTCTAATACTCTAAATTTGCCGGCTGGAGGCATTAGATTACAGGTTAAATATCATAAACAAAACTAGAAACTAAAATGTTCGAATAGAAATGGACTACGGAAGATAATTTCAATTAATTTTTTAAATAAACATATTTTTAGAAAAGAGTTTCGGCACAGTAAAAACCGTACAACTTTTAAATAAACGATAATTCAAAAACATACTGTATAGGAGAAAAAATTGTTTATCGAACATACTTTACACTAACTCTATATCAGAGTAAACAAACTTTAAATTTCTGGTCCTTGAACCAGTTGCAATCATATGACCAACAGCAAGTAACACTTTCATGGTTATTCAGCAGCAGTGCATCATGTTTATTGCGGTAGAATATTCAACCAGTAGCAATATAATTATTATTTCACGCAGTGCTACGGAAGTGATACTGCACTTTTGACCGCAGTGTAATTTAATTATTTTTGTTGCAGATTTCAACCGAGCGTACAGGCAATCAATAGGCCCCAAAACATGTATACACATCTTTGATGTACGATTGTGAAGCAAATGGATCAACGGAATCATTAATGTCGTAAATGCGAACTATTGCACTTTGGATAATATAAAGCTAATGTTAATATGGAATTAATCATCAAGGAATTGTTTTCGTTTAATATTTCGATTAAAATCCAAATTATCAACTGGTTAATATACACACTATTAAAATGATTGTACGGATAACTATATAAAATGAATGAATCAAACAATCACTGTAAAATAATATACATTTACGTTTTCCGTCTAGGAACTTTTTTTTCTAAGCTACATTTTATTTATTCCAACATCTTTCGCAAATTTTATTATTAAATTTATTATTTACTTCAATCTTATGATCGCCAATACCTGAACCTACCTAGCCATCAGAATACCGCCTTGAAATTTATTTAACTTAGTACAGAACCTAAGTAGTAAATGCAACAAGTTTGCAACCGTTGCGCATGTAGCACTAGGAAGCATCGTAAAGATGTTTTTCTCTCACGGTCTTCGAAAGTCTTTTGAATGGACTACTCTTCATTTGAAATTATAATTTTCAATAATCGCGATTCTTCTCGCATAAAAAAATGTTCATAGGCAATGGTTTTCACTTGCTGCTACCAGATACTTCATGTCCAATGTTATGTTCATAAAGTACCAACAACCGGAACAGGTCTGAAAAATAGTTTACCAGTACGTATGGGCTATACTTTCACGCTGGAAACGTTTTGCTGAATTAATTTTTATCACAATTGAGTCTAGAGGACAAATACAAAATGTTAGACCTATCCAAAGAGTTTCTATTTAAGTTGCCCTTTTCCCAAGTTGGCTGGTTCGCTGGGGAGAACACTGCTAGTGTAATATGTTGCCGTGATGGCTATGCCGTAGAATTAAAATTACATTTCAAACCCATGCATACGCTTGCTTTCCCAAAGCACACCTTTTCCATTCTTCCCAAGCAAACCGAAAGTCAGCAACGGTGAGATGCCAGAAGATGCTGTTGACCATGTCTGCCCTACCCGGTATACCCTGGAAAACTGCCGGCGCATGTTTCCTCTTGCGGAAAATCAACAAAACCAAACAACCTAAAGAACTAAACAAGCGGCGCGACGGTGGCTCCGTGCGGTGCGATTAAGCCACGGAAAATAGGCATTACATTTATTTTATGACTCTTGATAAAGCATTGCCTCTAGAGCGAACCGAGGTGCGCACCGTTGCCCGACAACCGCAAACTATGAACCGGATGACCTTTTAAGCACTTTCGCATCTGCAGGCCCTTTAATCGTGAATCATAGGGCAACTTCTACCACGAAAAAGTGAACGCCGTAGGTAAGGGAACTATGTGTATATTATTTACTCAGCACTAAGGCAAGGATGCTGCTTGTGGATTTTTACACCGATTGGACACTACTGCACGGTTGGACACGAAAGTTTTGTCATTTGCACCGAAAGCTTACAAACGGCTTCAACGGGTGTTTTCTAACTTTCGTTCAAATATTTCCTTCATTCCCTCTTTTAGTCGCCTAAACAACAGTGGCTTTGCCATTATGTGTAACTTCGACAGTGCAAGTAAATATTTGCTGTGGTGTATGAGCATTATAAAGTTACAAACTTGTCACACCGAAACCAAAACAAAAGCCCGACTTGCCACATAAACTAACATCTGTGGAACTATTAAAACTTTTTTATTACTATTAAATTAACAGTTGTTGAGCCATGCTCATTTTCTTGCGCTGGAACTTCGTTGGGTTTCTATTAAAATTTAATTTAAAACTTCAAATTGCTGCAACACTTTCTAATACTCAATTGTTCGACTCAATTTACGACAGTGGTTGTGTATTTCAATGAGCCACCATCTTTACTATATAAAATCCAAGCCAGGCACACGAGCTTCTTAATCAGATAAAAGCAGTTATCGATTTTATTTGAAGCAAAGAGAGACATTTTAACTTTATCTCAATCTATACATGAATGTGTAAATGGTTATTCAGGGGATTAAGTAATTAAATGGGGCATACTGATTTACATTACTGGAAAAACTTCACCTCCAGCCTAGACAAGACCTGCCTAGAGGCGATTTCTATAGCACGTGGTCTTCGAATCAGGTTATACAAAATGGTGTAGTTACCACAACAAAACGAGTACCAGAAATAATTAAAAAAAAATCTAAAAACTCATTGTGTTACCCATACAAAAAACTGGAAAAATATTTGCATCACACATCATATTTCACTGGGTTTTTTTTTTCTATCACAAACTATTTCATATCCGTTTTGTGATGCGTGGCTTGTGGGTTTGCAGTTGGTATTTTACTATTTGCGTCAATCAAAAGCTTAACAACATGCATTAATGTATCTAAAACCCATTGTCGGTCGGTCCGACAAACCTAATCATTATTTCAGACCTATTAAAATAGTTTCAACTTTCACAAAAAAGAAACCTGTATAGGAAAATAACTATTTGTGTTCTATTCGGTATGGTAGGTGACAAGAAAACCTCTATTCATGCATAACAATATTTATACAAATTTACTTCATGCTACATTGCGTGTTTCTCTCTATATCCTAACGGTCTACCTGGTCATGCCTGACGCGTGATGGATTAGTAGACTTGTATTTTACACATAGCTGGATAATCAGTCTTTGCTACGGGCGGTCCAGATAATGTTCGATTCACGAACTTCAACATATTAGACTGACTGCCATATGTCTAGTCCAAAGAACTGTAGCTAAAATTGTAATTTAATTCGAAAAACATAGTTGTTGTTTAACAAATATCTACTATGTCTGATGTTAAGCTGAAGAACTCGATCACCTTCAAACAGTTGATAAGTAAAGTAAATATGTTACTTACTAAACTGTACCGTGCGAGTGTCGTTTATACACTATCCGTCAATTTTGAAATATGATTTGTTCCTGTTTTATTTGAACTATATGAATGATTCTCTTGCTGCTGCAATTATTGTTGAAGTCATCTTTCACTTTAACTTTCTATCTACAGGTACGGGCCTCACTTCGAAACGGATAACGTCACCAACATCACGGTTCAGAACGGTGATACCCTTTTTTTAAGTTGTAGGATAAGCCTGCTGCAGGATAAAACGGTGAGTTAGGTTTTTTTCTACGTCCGATCATTAAGTTGGAAATAGTAAACTATGTAATAACGTTGTGCAATTGTTCATTTTAAATTTTGTTTTAACAAAACAATACCTGCCCGTCAAAAATACACACAAAAAATGAATGTCGTTTATTTCCTTCACAAATCTGGGCACCAAAGGCTTCATATTGTAACATTTGTTGTAAAAAATATTAAACAACACAACATGCGGCAGAATATTTTACAATTTTATCTTGAGGATCTTAACATTCACTTACAAAGTCAAATACACTTTCAATTGTGACACGTTGATAATAAAAAATGCAATCTGTCTCAGCTACAAACAGGTTGAACTAGTTTTTTCTACCGTACCGGAAAGTTTTACAAAAACGACCGATCGACCAAATGCAAGTTCTGCTATAACTTATACTTCGTTCAAACCGATGCCCATGAAGTCAAGGATGTTAGATGCAGGAATCGTTTCAAAACGACAAGGCAAAATTTGAGAAGAAAGCAAAAAAGAAATTTATACCACCCCATCCCATGAAATATACTCTCCAAAGGTTAAATTCAATTTGTGAACACGAGTATACGGTACAAGCTTTTCCTTGTGTCGTTCTCAAACTTTTCTGATGTAACTCGTGTTTTTCCTCCCTATTGTGTAGGTATCCTGGGTTCGACGAAAAAGTGGCGACACAGCTTTGCAGCTGTTAACCGTCGGAAAACAGACCTACTCCGGTGATTCCCGATACCAAATCGAGTTCCAATATCCCAACAACTGGCGTCTGAAGATTTCACGAGCGAACAAAAACGACGAAGGGGTATACGAGTGCCAGATATCGACACATCCTCCCAAAGTTATTATTTACTACCTGTATGTTAACGGTAAGTAGTAATGGTTTCTTGCAAAATACATATTAAACAATGGAATCAATCATCAAAGAATGTCTATACAAGACCAATTTAACATGTGAAATGAACGAATGAAAAATGGTCCATGTTAAAATGTTTAAAAAACTGATGCTAGTCTATTTTAATGTATTAGTATTATTCCGACTGTAACCGAACAGATAGTGGTTGTTTAGCATTGAACATAATTTATTTTATAACATCTTTGGGTAACTAACGAATGAAATGTAACAAACGGTAGATATCTGTGAATAAACCTTCCATTTGAATTGAATCTTTCTGATTACCCATGAATAAGGGCAATTATGAGAATTTGCACCACATTGCTAAAAATATTGTGAAAACAGCTGTCCCGTGAACGTAACGGGTAATAATCTACTGTGATTCTGTTGCCATTCATGGTCACGCCATATTATCTCAGTATGTAGCTGCGGGTGTTTCCCAAAACCAATAGCAAACAATACAGTTCCTGCCATTTGTCCAAACTTACCCTCGAAATGTTCGCACCACTTTTACACGATAAACAAGTGCTACGTATCCCATCAAGTATTCCTGGAAGGTACTATTATTTATGTTGTCCTTACTTTGGCTTTCTTACGATGGCTGTGCACGTATACCGCATAATTCCTTGAGGGTTATTTCGCTGTTGCCACAGGAACTGCTTTACCATTCTGTACCAGCATGTGCAATCAGCTGTTGTTGAACGAAAAACTTCCCTAACATAAAAGTGTGTTGGCCACATATTTTCTCTTTCCTTATCTTTCTTTCTTACATCGAAATAGCTCCTCCAATATGACGCCATTGTGTCATTAAGGTCGCATTCACTGTTGAATGCGTTAATAAATGTATCAATCACACCATGAGCTACCTCCGCAGGCAGCACATTTCCTACAAAACCTATTACTCGGTTTGGTATTTGCCAAATTCTCTAGCTCTAGGTATAAAAAATGTATAAATTTTGTTCGAAAGTATTATCTTTATATTGCCTATTTCTTAAACATTTTACACTTTATTATAGCGCATACAAGTTAAATTGCCAAACTTAAGAATTTTCCTTCATGGTCAAATACAAAATTTATCATTTCGTTACGTTTTGTGCTTATTTGTGTTTTTATTTTCACAAATAAGCTGAACTTTCCTCAACGGCATACATAACGTAGCATACATTACAAAGCTATAAGCTCTATGTGTCTTTTGTATGAATTTTAACCTCACATACTTCGACATTCATGAACTTCGACCTATGTGTCAACGCCGTAAGACTTCAATCACTAACCCCACAAACAGTGGCTTTTATCCGTATTATAAAAAAAGAACAGTCAGATGGACAATATATGCAAGCAGCTTACATTTCGCTCGTACCTCGGTGCGATGCCAGCGGAAACAACCGCCTTTAGTCAAGGAACATAAACTTGCATAAAATATGACAGTGCGCTGGCGCTCATTTGTTACGATCGGGATCGTATTATAAATTTTCTGTCCCGGCTGTATACCTACACCAATGCGATAGACAGTCAATTGCTTCACGATGTCGACGACAATGACGATGAGAACAGTGCACGGATGCCAAGAAGTAGTGTTGCGCGGCTGTGACTTCATGCAAAATTATAA
The DNA here is from genome assembly GCA_018908115.1 of Anopheles rivulorum. Taxonomy (NCBI): domain Eukaryota; kingdom Metazoa; phylum Arthropoda; class Insecta; order Diptera; family Culicidae; genus Anopheles; species Anopheles rivulorum. The sequence goes on from STHB01000010.1 coordinate 933,732, forward strand.
GACCTTCGCCTATTGCTTCTCCGCATACCATGCCAAACGATTTCTTTGGGGTTCCATTTGGGTATGACGGTGGGTTTCTTGTACTTTTACCTATTTATGTTCGTCTGCTTCAATGGTTTTACGAACCGAATGTTCAACATATACTGTATCACATAATAGACACAAAGCATTACCGAAACCTGTTCCTTGCGTTACAAAGCAAACGTTATCAAAAACATCCTGTAGTTTAATATTTCATTTCAAATAACTTTACATTATTAAATTTGTAACATTTTAATTTACTTCTTTGGAGTATAATAATAACTATTTATTCTCTTGTTCGAAAGTCCGTAACTATTCCCGTGGAATTATGATTTCAAATCTTTTACCCTACCTTTCTGGGGACGCTCTATGACTACTCTGAATGAATCAAATAATTAATCACTTAGCTAGTGTCATTTTCATGAAATAATCCCCTTCACTGGTCCGATGATATATGTTGCAGCGGCGCTATTCTTACACGACAGAACTAGATATCAAATCCCATTTACACTTCTCATTACATTGCTAAGGCCAAATAAAGTCGATGAAAGCCAAAAAGGACATGACCCAAAGATCTCTTAATATTTTGATTATACAAAATAAATAATAATAATAGACCCACTCGTTCAATAAAAACCGATCATGACAATCTAACTTAAGTAATGTGATGCCAAATACGACTATTTCAAATTACATTATTGATATTTTTAACAGGTAATGAGACAACATTCTGGAATACAAAATTTTCAAGTGGATTGAAATATTATTATTATTAAATAATTCTCTAGACTATCTTTATTCTTTTATCAAACTATTTTACGTTTACATCATTATTACATCATAGGTTATACCATTTGTGTGATTCGTTTAAAATTCTACAGCTCTTATAGCATTTCAGTAATAACTCTACGACTACGGGATAAATCAAGTAACAATTATCCTATTTGTAAGATAAACCAATGCCCAAAATGTTTATGGAGACAAACGAAAAGATTATGTTGTAGGAACTGTGATTTTTCATTCTTCTTATTTCCTAAGGAACATAAAAACTATATTTGACAAACAACATCCATAGGAAAAGCCTTATTCGGATGGGCTTTTTCTGACTTGTTCATTACTCACAGCCGAATAGATTAGTTCCCCGTATTGAAGCTTTTGTCTAGTTAATACAGAACTCAACAAAAGAGTCGAGTTGACCAATTCTTTTGAATGATAAAAACAGTGACAGAATCAATGGCAGACTTTTGTATGCAGACATGACCTAGTTACGAAAAAAAATGAATGAAATAAATAGCCTTCTCAAAAATACATGTCCTTCGTATAACCGAATTTGAGAAACATATACTGTGTTGGAACTTTATTAAAGTAAGAAATCAATACTGCTACTCTTTCACGAAATTTTTACCTATTTGTCATTATATTCCTTTACAAAGTGGCTTTTAATGATAGATATCCTATCGTTCCGTCATGTTCGAACTTTTCTACCAAACTTTTTTTAACGTGCAGTTAAACAGTGTTATTTCATTTTTACATCTTTTCCATGACTATTAAACCTCTATTATATGAGCTTATGGTGATTAACTAAAGTTAAACTGGTTTATTTTTATAAAATTGATTTAATGGTGATTGTGACATGTTTTACAAAACAAGCAAAATTAGTAAGCTCAAGAGGATTTCGAGATTGAGTAAGGAACGTGATGAAAATTCTAAATTTTGATTCAACTCGTGTGTCATTTTCCCACAAGGATGCTGAGGTTTTTCTATTTCCTACGGTATTCAGAAAAATTGTTCGTAATATAAGCTATAGTTTCTTCTGCGAAAAGATTAAGACTTTTTATTATTTTTTTACAATTCTCTGGATACTTTTGGCACCGCATATTTCTGTAATTTCTGCCATTGACAAGTAATAGTTTGCATCGTTTGACAAATACGACCATTATTATAGCGAGAAACATTGTAATTTTCCTCACGAATCTTTAGTTTTTTCTCACTTGCTCTCTCTTTCTCTCTCTCTTTCTCTCTCTCTTTCTTTATCTCTCTCTCTCTCTCTATCTCTCTCTCTCATGTACCAACTTGAAGCACCCATACTCTCACACATAAGCGATGGTATGTCCATTCCCATCGCAATAATGTATGAACATTGGCTATGCCAAAAATGGAACGGAAATGTTTGAAATGTAGAGCAAATGAGTTGGGCGTAGCTCCAGGAATGTGAAAATAGCCAGTTTTTCGTTCCAAGTGTGTGCACTTTTTTGTACAATCAATCGGATGGTAACCAGAGCTTACAGTGGCAAGCATAATAGGAACCGTTGCCAAAATAACTTTTAAACAAAATGCAATCCTAATATCGCGTTGCACTCACTTGCAACACAGTGCAAACAACACCCACAAACGAAGTATCACGAACCTTTGTTATTTATTCCTTTACGCTTCAATTATGACACGGTCTATAAGAAAATGTTTACGAAATTGTGTGCAGCATGCCAGCTTGAACAGCGGAACATAAAATTTCTTCAAAGAACGTCTGTCCACAACAATTGGAGAGCCAATCTGGGTTTTGCTATCTTCCGGCGACACTAGCTAAGCTTAGCCATACAAGAGCTTAGCCGTACTTGAAAAGTTGTGAAACATAAGTAATAGCTTTCGGTACACTAACAGGCACTTTACGACTTTGCGTTACCTTGCAATTTGCAGTCCAGTCATAATGCTCTAAGCACTGAGCGAAAGCTTAAAGATGTCCAGTCGGAAAGCTAGTGCACCGCTGGCTGGAAAAAAGAATATCCCTTCTTGCATCCTTGTACTCGGAAAATAATTCAACGATTGTGCAATCCTCTCGTGGCCTTGGATTTCGAGCAAGCTCACACTCAACCACTCAACTACTTCGTCCATTCGAGTCAAATGGATGGCCCATTTTGACGATTATGAGAAGCTGTTTGGCGTTGTATTTTTTACTTCTACTCCGATTTTGTTCATTTCCTCTTTGGCTGCTCTTGAACCATTAGCAATTCGGTGAATGTCAGATAGCTGGTACGGCACATGGTGACTGGGAAAAATGTTTAAGAGCCTGGCACGGATCTTTCCCAATGGTGCTCGATAGAGCAGCTTTTATCGCTGGATGGCGAAACTTTACATTTCTTACTCCTTCCTTTCATCGTGACCATCGTTTGTATTTGAGACCGTTGAAGTCAAATGCAAAATGCATTACTAAAGTTATGGTTTAATGATGCTACCGCTAGGAGCTTTTTACTTGAATGTTAATCAAGCTTCAACGATCATTTTTAGCACAACTCACATGCGACATTTCTTTTATTGTTTATTTAACTAAGTACTCTAAAATACGTTCAAGAAGAAAGATTAAAGAAAGGAACGCAAGCGTAAAAAGTTTCAATTTGAAATTGTATTATTAATGCATTAACAGAAAATCCCACAGTGTTCCTTTTCCTCACGTACACTAGATTATAAGATAAACGACGAGTTTCATGCCTCTGAAAATAGCTTTGCAATATTCGCAAACTGATAAAAATATAATTTTTATTACATTTTTTTGTCTACGTGTACATATCAAATATCAGCTAGCAAAAATATCAAAACAAGATGCAACACGTAGCAATAACGTCTATTACAAGTTTATTTACTTGCATTATAGTAATTAATTTAATTAAATAAAGCCGTCCTAATTTGGTCTGATACCATTGTTTATAGTAAAATACCAAAAGGAAATGTAAAAACATTTCGATTAAATTTTGAAATATTTTACTTGCTAGTCAACGGAATGGCGTTGGAGCTTCTCAGATACAGATCATTTTTCAGTTTTCCACAATTTCACAATTTCCAACAGTTTCCACAATTTGCCACAGTTATCAACAATTTCTTTCATTTGTCACATAACTCTATCTCATCACAAGTGATACTCTATGTTTTTTTATGGAGTTGTGTTTGTGCAGTCAAGATACATCTTAAACATCTTTAATTGCTATGTAGTTTGTAACGATGTAACGTACAGCAAACAAAGAGTGTACTTTACGTACGGTTTCATTACAGTTTATGAAGTTCATCCCGAACGCTGTACTCCAAATCCGCCTCTGTTCTCTTTCTTGTTATGCAGAGTGAGTGAAAAAAGTAAATCACCCGAAAAATGCCACCAAAGCGTATCGGTATCCGAATCTGGCGTAAACTTTATGATCATTGACACGTTTTCCCAACCCTTGCCGCACTACTACTACAGCATCAAAGCTTTTACTTCGACTGAATTGTTTCTTGAACAGCATCATTCGTTTCGGCAGCTACATTAAAAAGACGCACACTTTTCTGCCCCATTTTCCTTCACTTTTCTCTACCACGTTTCCGTGCGACACTTTCATCCAATAAGTGATCCACTTCGTTTTAACACATTTTCCAAAAGTTCACTCCCGTCAAAAGACCAATGGCAATCCGTTCAGCCGTTTTGCCATCCAAACTGTTCCTGGAAGCCACTTGAGAGGGTAGATTAAGAGGCAGGTTATGAAATGTAGATTTGCGTTTGACCTTTCCTCTACGTCGAAGCCGTTCCTGTGTCAACCAGTTCTTATTTTAGTCAACGAGGCACACAGAAAAAAACAGTCTCAGAACTGAGAAGGTTATCAAGGTACACAGAGCTTGTCAACAACCGCATTCCTATTTTTTCGTAAAATATACATTTCGGGTAATGTGTTATAAATCAAACATTAAGGCTAATGTAACCAGGCAATACCGCCCGATATGTGACAGGCTCTATGTTCTTTTGAAGCTTTTTCACATGCATTTAAATGTATTGATGTTACCATCCATTTGCTTTAGCCTGGTTTATTTTTGGTTGAGATCAATCGTTCGTGATGAATAAAGTTCACCTTACCACATTCACCTTTTTGTAGCATGTCTGCATTTATCGTTTCAGAGCTTCATAACATATAGAAAAAAAAATAAAGAGAAACAATTATCTGCATACTTCAAATTTCGCATTGCTCTATAGTGAGATGAAGCTGAATAAATAAATAAACAGATAAATTACATTTTAATTGTATAGCATTGTTGATTTGTCTTATCTGGCAGTTTTATTTTGACCAGCCATGTTTTTTGCTTTCAAGGGTATCGGGTATATGTTTAACGTGAAATCTTTAAAGTTTTTATTCACAAACTATTGCATAATTTGATTTTTTGGAAATAATTGGCTCTACTGCCATTGTTTGTGATTCGTTTATTTGGATATATCAAGTTTATTCAAAATATTCACATAACCAAAAGACATGTTTTCCCAAAAACATTCAAACGAAAATTTGTTGTAACACATCAAACATTTATAGGAAGAATTGATGCCGGCAATTTCGCTGCGGTATGCAACGACTATGATCGTGAACGTTTTCACGTTGCAATACTCCACCAAGGCGTCCAATATTATCACGATACTCCGTTCTATCTGCCGCGTGGCGTTGCCAATCCCGATCGGGCCAATGACTAGAAATTATGTAGCTTTTTGGAATGTTCGATATACTATACACGCATCCATATCTGGCGGTCCTCTTGGAGTTTTCTTCATCTTGGATTTCCGAGGGACACAGTTGACAAGAGCATGGCATACCTTTGGGTAAGGATGCACTGTTGCATAAAGGGCTACCGTTGCAACTGCGTTGAAAATATTTCCAGTCTGGCCATCGATCGGATTCCACCAAACTGCTCATAGGACATGGTACTGTCTCTGGCAAACGATCATAATCAAGTTGATAGCTTGATTTTGGCGACGAATTACCAGCTCGCTCCGTCCATAGCTGATTAGTTCCCAATTCCGCGTACAACTCGGGATGTGTTTTGACGAGATTTTTAACGAAACGATTCGCACCACAACTCGATAAGTCTTTCCCTTTTACTTCCGATTCAAAGTCAACACTCATTCTACTTTTATCGTCCGCCACAACCGGTACTGTGCATTGTAAAGGTGGCGAAAAACAGCTTCCCGGAAGATTTGCATCTATCTTGCGCTGCAGCCCAAGTTGGCGGTTTTCCATCCGATGTGCGTAATCTTGACTGTAAGTAGTTTCAAACGTACGTTCCATTTTGATCTGTCACTAAAGAACTTACAATTTTTACAGTAAAAACCATTGATTTATCAAATGTATACTGGCTACAGACTGTTCCAACCCGAATATCTGTATTTCTCATCGAGTACTATGATGAATTTGCAATTCACTGTTCACTTAGATGCAATTTATCATTTACATACATTTTCTTAAGGAATTAGATACATTGCTTGATATCCTACCCTTTTTCACAACATATTGCTACTTTTTCTCATAACATGCAACTCAACCTAGTTTCTTACCTTATATGCTACAACTGTGCCACTAATCATTATTGACAATGCTTTCCTGTGCTAGAAGCCCTAGTGGTAAATCATCTTCACTCTGCTAACACTCTCAGACGGAACATTTAACACTTACATATCCGAGAGCACTTCCGACAGTAATGTGATACTATCGCTAAAAGTTTGGAGAAAATAATGGACATCGGTAATATCAATTACATCCTTTCCGACTATTCTCTCGTGTCTGACAAAATTGAGTCGTAGGCAATCTGGCGTATAGTTCGATTCAATTTGTGACGCACTCAACCTTCACAAGGACACGACGACAATCTTACACACATCCCGGATGAAGCTGAATTGGCTGAGTCTTATTACGAAATCGGATACGTTAACTTTGCTTGTGACCAAGCCAGTTGGCCATGCTTTAAGCTAATTTGATACACCAAAATAACATTAGCTCCACTCAACTCCACATCAACCAAATTCCAACATCAGCTAATATTGGGGAGTGCAAAAACAACTGTCATTAATGGTAATATTAAAAGCGCATTTATAAAAATAATTTAGATTCCCACATTGAATCCATCGATGTACTTTTTTATTGTATTTCGATGAAAATCTTGCAGAACGTTAATGGCTTTATCGGCTTATTACAGTCCCGTCGTGCAAGTCTATACGCAAACATTCATATATTTTGCAGAAACAGAATACCACTGCGTGAATGTTTAGATCCACGAAACATGTTTCTTCCGAAAAATGGAACTCAAATCTTCCACTGTGGCATTTAATTGAAAATTATCTTCTACACCAATCTCCAGTAATTAATTCCACAAACTTCAGTCTTCATTATCTGTCCGCTATCCACAACAAATGCTATTTTCCGCCTCAACCCAACACATTTCTTTAGGGTTTACAATCCTTTCTTCTTGAACCGCCTGTAGCAGAGCTTTTGGGAGTTGCTGTAGTTCACTGCAGGAAGCGCAGAAGAGCCACAATCGCGTTTTAACCGCTGGTGCTGTATGAGCAGTCGTTGAAGATGTACCATCCCTCCAACAAGCGATTCTACTTTCCCAACAACAGGTAAATGGAAATACGGACGAGATTTTAGAACGCTGAACCACTGAGGATGCGAACGTTGAAAAAGACAGAGGGCGTTCCGTTGTCACTTGCAAACGTTATCACCCAGCTATTTCTCGGAATCACTGCCACCGGAATGTGCTTCACAGTGACAGCGCTGATTTGTACACACTCCCTTATCAAACAAAACCCTACAAACCGTGCTTCCCGTAAGACAATGCAAAGGTGATGATTTACGTTCAACAACTTCCGAAGAAAAAAAACATGAAACCTCTTTTGCCCTGCAAAACTGTCACCCAGAAATGATTCACAGCCATTACCAGGTCGGGTTCGTTTTCAGCCCTTAATGAGGCAAATTAAGATAACTTCGAAACGCCGCGGTTGACTACTCCGTTCCATCTGTCCGAGCGAGAAAAAAAAACGTGTTTGGGTGCGAGTTGACTGGACGAACGATCGCACTTCGCTTACATTCGACCAGGTGACGAATGGTGACACCTACAACGATAACGGTATCAGAATATAGCCTGTTCTGTTCCTCAAACTCTCTGTCCTTGCCTAACAGCGAAAGAAATGACGCCAACGTCATTTAGACCAACGTCCACTCCGGAAGAAACGGACTTACAGAATAATAATTTGAGCAAAGAAGAAAGTATGGGTTCTTTTGTTAATGTGGTCGTAGAACCTAACTGACTACAACAGAAAAAAAAACTTACATCCTGGCCGCTTCTGATTCATTTGCTGCTCTTTTGTCTTTTTAAACTTCCTAATTTATAGTTATTCTATTTCACAAAGTGCTTTGCATAAATTTTCCAAACATCATATGAAATGTATAAAATAGAAAAGAATATCCTAAGGACATTTCAAAACGATAGCGCAAGGCCAAAAAACTATTATGGAGAATTTTTCAACCGTATCAACCCATGCATTTGCAAAACTGAAAATATTTTTCTTCGGCCAAAGGCAGGGAAACTTTTTGATGATGCCCGAATATAAATTATAATAATTTCCTGCAAGTCAGTTGTTAGGATAGCCTTAGTGGCATTGCCGTAGCAAACAGACTTTTAAGCAGAGAACGGTACTGAGCGTTTGGTCAGGGGAGCACTTATTTATGCCAAAAATTCCACTATTCCGAGCAGATGCTCTCATAATGTGTTCTTCATTTATTCCTTCCATTTTTTCTTGCTTGATTTCTCTGTACATTCCACAAACAGCAAGACAAATGAACGGATTGGAAAAGCTTTTAAGCTGTCTCTGAAACTGGTAATAAATTTAAAGTACGTTGCGTTCCTGTTCAAGTTCATTAGCATATACCGAAGCTTAATCGCATTAAAAAAACATCACCCGACCAAAGGAGCATGATAATTTCTTCGAATTGTCGTGCCTCAAAGTACTAGATTTGCAAGAGCAGTCTTATAATACACGCAGAGCAGCTGAATGTAGGTAACTTAAGGTTGTTATGAAATTAGGAACCAATTCTATGAATTCAGTTTCTACTTGCTACGCTTTATGCTACATTACAGACATTAAATTTTCGGCATTTCAAATACGTTTGCACTACAGTGTTATTATTAAAAAACTCAATCATATAGTATATGAATTAAATTTACGTTCTAATCTTGTAAAACTAGCTACAAAACTTCAATCAATCAAGTATAATGATTATTTCACGTATTCGCACCAAAACGCTTGCCAAAAAAAAATTAATTGCAATCTTAGTTATCAGCATATAACACACATAATTCGCAACAATCTATTTATTTGTTTTTATTCGTTTCTCCACCTTCCGTTTGATAAAATCAATATTAACAAAATACCAGAAAAAATATCACTACTATAGAAATGCCATAAAATATTCTTTTATGGATGCAATCGATTTTTATAGCCCTCTCAATTTTTTACGACCGCCCAACGTTTTTCAACCGTGATAGAATAAGAAAACTCGTTCAAACGTCTAGCACAATTGCATGTCAAGAATGGTTCAATAGCCTATTGTAGAGGCTTATTTCCAATCTACGATAATTTTGTAAATTTCACCGGAAACCATCAAAACACCGTTTTATATGCTTTTTTTTTGTACAATAACTCTCAGTTGATAATGTTGCTGCATTCAAACATTGAGAGTTTTATGGTTTTTACCCTTGCCAATAATTTGATCAAGAAGAAACGATAAATTCTTGATTATTTTTTTCGATTAGCTCCATCTGATTTTCGCATGTTGATTTACCTTTCAATTTACTTATAGAAGAAAACAACTATACCATCTGCCCAGAATTCCAAAGTTTTTGAGAATTAACATTTTATACTAGTTTTTTTTTTGGCCATCGTTTGCCATTGGATTGCGCATTACAGTCGTAAAGTTTCGAAACACTGGTCACTCCAACTGTGAGAAATTGGACAATTGACCTCGTTTTTTTAACATTCGTTTCTGCACTGTGTTCGTAAGTCCACCCAACACAAAACACAAACAGTACAGCACCAAGCTCAAAACATCTTAAATTATCACTCCCAACTGCAAAATTAGCATTTTTTAATAAGCTCATACAATACACTTCGTTACATAGGTCATGCTGGCATAATGTGCTATGCTATGAAATATGTAAGCCCTTGTAATCGCAAAGATTATTTCATCAAGCCAAAGTAATTCTTTTATTTTTACCTTCTGTAAAATGCTCCCTAGAAAAATCCATTTCTCCGGTTCTTTGTTTTCTACCATCTCTTTGCCATCAGTCCCTACCGTTGAACTGCTTACGACTAAAATATCGTCACCCACCGTTACGCTTCATTCAATTTTCCGACCATTTCTCGTATACGGTTTGCCGAACCTTGTTTTCGCATACGATTTCCATCTCCACTACACATGTAATATTTCAACGAATAACAAGAAAAACACATCCCCAGCCGGGGATCAACATGATCACGATTGACCCTACCGGTACACGGCATATAAACACTTTCTTCCTGCCTTTTGTAAACCCCACAAATCTTGCTATATATCACCGCGTCCCTCGTGTTTACTTCGACACTCAAGAAACTGTCCGCAGCTTCCGGACACTCATTCGCTGCTCGTAAAGTCTCGCTCGTCCCGACCGAGAGCCGTACGAAGAACCGCTCCATCCCATCATCTTAACTTTTAAATCTCATCTAAACCCTTCACAAAACTCCTTGCTGCTCTCCTTTCGGCTCGTGCACTAGAAAAGGCGATGCACGGGAAATGATGAAAGAGTGGCAAACTATTTCTGCCAGATGGATACCTATCCTAGTAATGGCCAACCTCCTAAGCTTCTTTCATCCATTGATTGTCCTAGTTGCTGGCGTCTGGAGACCGTCAACGCCTTAGTTTCAAGGTTTTCTTAAGCGGCGAGCATCGTACGCTGGAGGCTCTTTTGTCTTGTTGGAATGGCCGAACATAAAAAAAAACAACGTACCGGAAGGAAGCTATCAGCTCCCATTTTGCAGTCAACTAACGACCCAGAAAATGGTACATAAAACGAAAGGCAAGTGTATGAAAACCAGAAAAACAACAAATCAAGCTAAAGTAACGTCAGTTCGCTCGGTATACACTTGCCTCGACTCACATGTCCGCTTAAAGATATTTGTTCCGATTCCAGAGTTTATCCGTCCCTACCGTTGCATCTTAAGTTTAGCATTGCTCCCAACCATCCTGCACTACGGCAAACAAACAAAACAAACACCAACAACACATGAAACCCGATACACCATCGATCTGTAGTACCTTCGATCGAGTCGCCTCCAAGCCAAACTTGATTTGTGGAATGCTTGTACACTTGCTAAATCAAATTTATTGCAAACCATTTATTTTCTTCTAGCAATACTCTCTAGAGCTGTACATGAGGGCTATTCTGGTTTGATGGTTCGATGCTTCGTTCGACCGTCACATTATTTCTAAAAATCACTTTACTTCAGTTTTTTTTGTTTTCTTGGCGCTTACAACTCCCATAAGACATCATACTTATTAGATTATGTTACATTTCACACCATGTTGTTGAAAAGACCACTTGCATCTCAAAAATGAAACGAGATATATCGGACAGGTCATAAAATTATGAATTCAGCAAAAATTGTAGACTTTCCCCGGAATAGTATTTTTATCAATCTCACCAGCGAGGTGCACCACTAGTGTCATTTGTTTACGTAAGATGATATCGGTCGATAAAGTCGATCCGGCGTGAATAGCAAATTGGTTTGTTACACTATTACTATGCGGAAAGTTTCATTCATTGATCACATTAATAATTATCACTCGCATAGCTTTGATCGAACCAAATAAACGAGCAAATCCATTCTACCCTCCACGTTTCAGAATTCATGGAATAGATTCCCGCGTATTCCTTTTTATGCATCCGCGCATGTTTCTGTATGATAATGTATTCCTATACGGCCGCTGAATCCTACAGTCATCCTTGTGCTAATCTCATTAATCAAGTGACGAAACTTTCGCAGCTCGCCGTAGAGCAATTTGTTCTCACTACATAATTGTAGCTATTGTTCGTAGCTTTTACAAAATCTGAAATATTACTAGAGCCATCGAAAATATTTTGTACAAGTATTTGAATAAAAATCAACGCATACATGATGATGTATTAAGCGACTATTTCTCTAATGATATTTTCATAGTGGTGTCGTGAATCGTCAAGTGAATGAACAATCTCAAAAAATTGAAACAATCCCTAATATGCATATTAGAACATCTCTAATATGCATACTAAACTCTAATGCACCGTTAATACCATCCACACACGATACATTATAAGCTTTTACATTACAAACTTTATGTAACATTTAAAAGGCATTGAAAGGTATTTAATGAAACAAACGATTATCAGTTGTTTAAATGCTTATTGTAAATTTCCAAATGCAAACAACAAGCAATTAACTCAACTCTTGCAACAGTGAGCTACTAAACTTGCCTACATTGCTCGTAATATTTTATTCAATATATGAATTGGGACTGAAACACTCTTGTAATCATAAGATCACACTTTTCTTTCCAACCATGTCGCCGATCGTAAACGTGACGATGATGAACGAGATACCGGTGCCCAAGAAATTTCCTTCACGCGCAATCATGGTTATAAAACTTTCTATTATGAACTCATTTTTATTCGCATCATCATCAACTCGTCCCCAAGTTTACTACAAAAACGGGCTGCTAAATTTTCTACTGGCTTGGTTTATTTCTCGTGTGCCATCCATAAATAACCAACCATCTAAGCAGGTTTCCTTGCTTCATCTTGAAGAAGGCACCAAGCGTCGGAGCCTTCTATTGTGTGAAGTGCATAAATTTACATACTAATCCCCCGCGGTGCACGAACTTCCGTGTGGCTTCGCAACGGGGTTTGTCAATCGGATGGTACTGCTCCTAACATTAACGGCACTCGATAACACACATATGCCCGTCCATGGAAGCTTGCTTCCGTTCTAAGTGCATTTGTCCCTCGAGCAAGCACCAAGTTAGGAGCACAGTTCTTTGTTAGTTTGCCACCTCATTGCACCAAGATTTTACGCACATGGTGCGGGCTTACACTTCATCATATTCCTGCATCCAACGGCGGCCCGTACTTGCATGGCATTATTATGCTACGCTTCAACAACAATTACACCTGGCAGGCTTACATCCTGAAACCAATTAACGCTCTTTCTTTCGAAATGCTTTCATATCGGAGCCATAATTAAATACTTGACAACATTGCCCTGTACAACACCTTTACACTACACTTTAATTCTGCCTACTAACATACTACTGTTCTTAAACATGTTTCAACATTTCATATTTTAAGGGCAAATAGTAAAACATTTATGATATATTCAATTGTCATTCTATACTATGTAATATTTTGAGCTGGTCAAATAATACAACTGAAAATGTACGACTTAACTAAACACCCGGAATGGGACACAATCTTGACATTTGGAAAGACAATCTGCGTATCCGACCTAAGAATATTAATGATAATGACAAGACTCACCAAAGATCCAACAATGAAAAGCGTCTATTTAGAAACTTGTAAATATATTTCGATTACAGTATACAAATAGTAACTTGCTCTACTAAGACGCCCTAGTGTACTTACGAACATACCACTATTAACAACAAGAAACGATGGAAAGACTAGGCGTCTCCATCGTGGATATCGTAATGGATTAATCCGTTCACAATATTGCCTGAGAACTTGCCGTTTCAGCATCGATACATCTTTGCGCACTTACTACTGTCGATATAGAAATAATATAATTATGAGATACATTAAAGCGTTGAGTAGAATACGTACTATGTACGTTGTTCGTCCTGTGCAAACATCTCAACAAACTACCGTAGACCAGTGGTCGGCAATGTACGGTTTATCGGTTTTTTGGTTTACAGTTTGGTTGAACAAAAATACTTTGCCACAAACTGTTATTGCATTTAAATAAATTGTAAAAATTTTGTTGAAAAATAATATGATATTTTTATGTTTCTAAATGTGATGCTATTGGCTGTCTTGATTAACTCAGGCTTGTGATATATTGAATACTTAGTATATACAGAATAGNGTCCTGTGCAAACATCTCAACAAACTACCGTAGACCAGTGGTCGGCAATGTACGGTTTATCGGTTTTTTGGTTTACAGTTTGGTTGAACAAAAATACTTTGCCACAAACTGTTATTGCATTTAAATAAATTGTAAAAATTTTGTTGAAAAATAATATGATATTTTTATGTTTCTAAATGTGATGCTATTGGCTGTCTTGATTAACTCAGGCTTGTGATATATTGAATACTTAGTATATACAGAATAGGCTAAAAGAACTAAAACGATCTCTTAATGTTTCATATTTGATTTGTAAACGAAAAATAAGCATTTCTAATAACTAATAAACTTGGGAGCTTGATTAGCATATGCATTGCAGCATCATAATCGATTGCATAAGAGCATCTAAGATAAAAAGAGCGATTGCAAGCATTTAAAAGTTTATAATTCTTCAATGTTTGATTAAAAATGCCTCTTTCATAATGAAAAAAGATATTTCAAATCAAGAATAACCAGGACCCTTATTTACTGTAATTAATCATTCGAAATAAGACAATTAATTAAAATTTTGGTGTACAATAATACTCTTAATTTTCTAATATGACCAGGTCGTTCCAATATACATAAAAAATACGCTGAATTTTCAACAAGTAATTATAGAATTACCATTAATTATAGAATGGTGCGTCCAATTTCACAGCATGGATCTTTACAACTCAATCTTTGTGTGTTTTTATAAGTTTATAATTTTTCAAATGTTTGGTTCTTTACATCAACAAGTTTGCAGACCACTACCGTACACGTCAAGGTCAGGTTTCAAAGGAAATGTAATGCAAGCAAATTAAAATAAAATTATCTCCCAAAATCCGCTTATCATCTGGATAAAAATGTTTTCTAATAAAGGCAAAATAAACTTCTGTATTATGAACAAATTTCAAAACCCTTCTCATATTAGCTCATTACTCAAGAAACGGATTTTGAGCTCATGAAGTAATCTGCCTAAAACATCTATATTCAAATTCTTTATGTTAATTTTCGTTCACGACCAAAACCTGAAGACAAAAAAGGAAATTTCTAGTGCAACAAGAATATGTATGCAGAATTTTAAACTGTTCTTTTCTCAATTGTTTTAATAACAAATGATTTTTATGTAGCACACTTTATTTTTACTATTTTATCTTCAAATTTTATAGATTTCCTCTGCAAATGCAAATTGTACTTAAGTTTGCTAAATGGACAAACAATAAATTTAAAAGAAGATCATTTTTATACTTGCAGCATACAGAAAAATGAGACGAATTTTACGCTATCCGTTCATTTCGAAAATGATGTTTGCATAACGAAATATGAATACTCTACAGCAACAAAAGCAGCTGGATGACAGTAAACAGAGCGAGACACTAGTTTGTTTGTTTTATACCCACGAAGGCTTCAGCTTGTGAACGCAAGGCCTGTAGGGATTGTAAACTGTTTATGGTGCCATTTCCATGTCGATTTTACCTTAAGCTTTCACTGAGGTATCAGCACACGAACTGTGTTACCATGGAGCATTCCTGAACCTGTGAATCGGAAGCTCTACCCTTCCATCCTACATCAAACGAAGGTGCAATTTCGCCATTACCTAAGCACGCACAAATCTCAAGCGAGTCGTACCATCCAATCCCAAGCGAATATAACAGCCCAAGAAACAACGGAAGAACCATATATTTATAACTTTCTTTCCCTTTTCTCACCCGTTCCTACATGCCTGTTTCCCGCATTGGACTATTCCGCTGTTCGACACCAACGTAGCACCCGAAGTGGCCATCGTGGACGAAGAAGGCGCCCCGCTATACGATAAGTACTATGAGGTTGGCTCGACGATAAAGCTGATGTGCAAAATCCGACACATCTCGATGTTACGGTCAGTCGTTTACTGGATACACAACGAAAACATTCTCAATCACGATACAACACGAGGCGGTATAAGGTAAGCGTCATCGTCATCTACTTCTTCCCTGGCTGGAGTTCATTCTCCGCTTGCATGTACCTTCAAACACCATTCATCCAGAAGTCACGTCGATTGTTTACGATCAGTAGATCAGATTTCGGCCACAACTCGTACACCCGCGAAATGGTTCATTTATGGTTTGCTGCTTCACTCAATTGCAAGCACCTGTAAACAAGAACGGCACAAAGAGAAGACTACAATCAGTAACTGTGTTGCCTCGGGTTTCTTCTGTTTCCATTTAATGGGTCAATTATGAGTCTCATCTGAGGAATGTGCACGTGGAGCAATCGTAATAGCGATACAGAAGCAATACCTACAAATCCACCAAAATTACCATTCCCTTCCATCAAAACACAATGAGCTCCAACACTTAGGCAAATGAGATATCATTACAATGCAGTGTGGCTAGTGGCCGTGTGGCACATTTTTATGCTAACTTTTCAGACAACTTGATAGAATATAATTGTATAAACTTATACTCTTCTTCCCTCACATCAGGTGCAATGAAAAAAGAAAATGATGATATAACGTTGTTGATGGTATATTGTATTTAATTTTAGAACCGCATTGCAAAAGAAAGAATATGAACCTAATCATAGATTTAAGTGTGTTGCGTCTGCTTTTAAATTGGTGATTAATATGCCAATCCTAATGTACGGCAATCGTAGTATTTGTAAAAATAAATTCTTCTTCGCAAACCTAACTTCCAGATCGTACTGGGTAGATATTTATCAGCCAAACGAGCAACGTCAAAAATACTTCCTCTTATCCATCATCCATCAGTTACGGTTAATCAAACCGATTCCATTCAAAGGACAACGTGATCTGTTGCTGTCATACAATGACCAGAAGCCTGAAACGGAGAACCATTTATTTCTGCTGTATGCGTACTATATTATCTGTCGACTATCGGTACGATTGTGCGCCACTTAAGAACGGTTCGAATCTGAAAATAACGCTACGATGAAATCACCAAGAGCACATCACTATCGAAAGCGCCATGTGCAGAAAACCGTGAAAATGTCATCTCTGGAAAGACGACTTTTAACAAGGTTTTTTGTTCGGAAAAATTCTGATAAACGAAGATAACCCAAAACCCAGTTGCTAGAACACCGAAACCAGCTTGAAAGCTATCTGGCATTCCATCATCACATGCATCAACGATTTTAACCTTTCCTTTCGTTCGCGATTGCCTTTGAAATCTGCTCTCGCAAAAAAACCGTTTGGCAGTATGGTCAATTTGAAACAGCCCAGCTAATGGGAAGCTAATGCTTCATATAGTTGCTACTAAAATGAATTTTGTTTTTAAGTCGTTATTTATTCATCAAAATCCATAATAAGCACTCAGATCGTCGCGCTTGAAACCCTAAAAACAATTAAATCATAATGAAACAGACACTGATTACTCTTACTTGAGGTCCGTGAAAGGTTTCAAATAATTTCAAGAGCGCCCACTCCCAGAAATCACTTTATTTGTAATGAGGGGTCATTTAAAGCTACCGGTATAATGTACATATCTTTACTTTATAAGATTAGTTCCCTCATACTTTATTACATTCCTACCTTAGTGGTCACTCGCTTAATCGTGATATAAACTAATGTTAGCACATATTTCTTTCCTGCTTTCAGTGTAAAAACGAATTTAACAAGTATAGGAGCCAACTCGACGCTTTTTGTAGCGAAGGTCAATCGGCAAGACTCCGGCAGCTATACGTGTTCCATAGGACCAAACCAACNGTAATGAGGGGTCATTTAAAGCTACCGGTATAATGTACATATCTTTACTTTATAAGATTAGTTCCCTCATACTTTATTACATTCCTACCTTAGTGGTCACTCGCTTAATCGTGATATAAACTAATGTTAGCACATATTTCTTTCCTGCTTTCAGTGTAAAAACGAATTTAACAAGTATAGGAGCCAACTCGACGCTTTTTGTAGCGAAGGTCAATCGGCAAGACTCCGGCAGCTATACGTGTTCCATAGGACCAAACCAACACTATTCCATCTCCGTGCATGTGCTCAACGGTAAGTATTCACTAGATGCCCCTGCCTGATTCACCCTACCGCCCGTCTGTCTCTCTTCCTCCTCCGTCTGTGTGTACTGGACCCTGGAGAACTAAAGTCAATTTACATTCGACACTCTCTCGGTGGGTGGCAGATCGATCGACCCAGCTTGGTTTCCGAAACCAATAAGCAGCGTCGAACAGCAACAGTGTCAAGTCAGTCAGCATCGATCGGATTTTATTCGCTTTTTCCATCCTACCACATCCGTTTTTTACTAGCGGAAAAGGGCAAATAAAGCTTAATTTACCGACGGATTTGGCATTCGACCGGATTTCATATCATTATCGATCTGCGTGATGTTGCTGTGGGACCGGCATCCGCAGCAAATGGCCGTCGTTGATGCGGTCGTAACAGAGCGGCTCACACTGTCCTATGCAGTTGATTGTGGAATGTACCAGATACACGCTAACAGGAAGATCGCCTAAATAGATTGATATATTACCAATTGGGTACTTCCATGGGAAGCTTTTAACATGCATCATTAATTTCGATCTATTGCCGTATAGATACATATAACCATGAATTGCAAGATATTGCAAGCACGATGAGTACGTTAAGCTTTAAGTTTCCATGTACTACGAATTGCAAGCAACCTTTCGCCATATCTTATTTCAAAAAAAATGTTGAAAATTTAATTTAACTCGAATGTTTCCGCTTACCATTCTGCGAACATCTGTTTGCCACCCTGCTGTCGTGTATTTTCAAAGGAAAACGTATCGGTTTGACTATTAGCTTTTGTGCATTTCCATCGTGAAATCTCTTTGGGCTTTTCGCTGGAACCGCTATCGTCATTTTTATGAATGTATTGCATTACCGCACTTGCATTGGTATCAGGATTCACAACGCTTCTTGCTGTATATCATACCTACGAATAGCACCTTTATGTTGATTCCTGTAATGGTGACCGTATCATCGTTACGGCATCAATACTTCCTTTTATTGTTCCGTACATGATTGGCTTTGTTTCGCCTCGTTTAAGCAGTACGCGTTCATATTTATTTGTTTTATTTTTGGTGCGATCGTTTACGACGCAACACACAACACGGCTATACTGTTATCGTTAACCCGGAGATGAGTTACGATTGCACATAATCCATTTGTTTTTTTATTGATTTGTTTTTTTTTTTGCCACCACACCACCACTATCGATTCACATACTGGCGAATCCGTGGCCCAAACATTGATATAGAGTAAAAAATCGAAACGTCAATGACATTGACCATAAGTCACATGCACCTTCGTCTATTCGTCCTAAATATGTCCTTTTCAAACTGACACCGATAAATTTCGACGACTTCGACAAAGCCAACAGTCGGACCAACCGTGAATTGTGCGGTTAGTACCGTTTTCCATTCCAAGTTTACTCGCCCAGTTAGCAAACCAACAACGCTTAGAAACCCATTGCTTCCACATCTACCCTCCCTAGACGACCCTACAACCTTCTGGCTAATATTTGACGACCCCAAACGGAATAGGCGGATTGGCTTTATTGCTCTGCTAGCTGCTCCGTTTTACATAAACCCATTGCCACCCTTTTCGAAGCAAACATTCGATCCACAACCCATCAAAGCCGATAAAAAGGGGCATAATCCCAAAAGCGGTTCACTTTTTACGCACTTACCACAAACGAAGAAGCATCCAACCATGCTGACGATCCTTATAATCCCTTTTACTAAAAACTTATTTAATTTCCTCGTCCCAACTCAGTCACATTGCATCAAAACCTTCGCCGGAAGTGCGACCACGTAATCGAGTTGGATTTGTCGAAAAATATAGACGATTTGCTCTTACGCTTGAACCATTCTTTTCGCGGCTGTTTTGAAAAAACGATTAGCAACTACCATTGCCGGTTCTAAATGGTATAACCTATCGCGAACATCTGAGCTCTATTTGCGGCAGGTCATGATCATACATGCAAAACCCATTACGTTTCCGTGGACAATATTTGCAAGCAAATCACTCCATCTTGCCAGATTGACTTTAGCGATTGCAAACTCTTTTCCTAATGCAAAGCTTTTCCGTGTTACCAATCGAAACGTCCAACACGCAGAGTATCGTGTCACTAAATTTTCGAAATTAACCCCTTTTTTATCGACTGACATGCCAATAGTTTTGTAGCTAAATATGCCAACAAAGATTCTAGATGTATCCACAAAATTCATGTTCAACCTGAACAAAATCTAGAAATGTTTCCAACTTTGCCAATACCGATAAACGAATAAGATACATACATTAGTACAATTTCGGAAATTTTGGTTCAACCCCAGTAAAATAGGGAAATATTTTTAATACCAGGCAAAACATTGCTTATAAATTCCACATTTTTATGATACAAAAAAGTTGATACATTTAAACTAACGTGTAGTTTATATGTAAACTTAACTAATTTCCAACACAAAAATTCTCACCACACACTTTTACACTATTTTGTTTGGTATCACAACCAAATATACGATTGAATCTATCCAATTGATGAATATACCATGCTCACGAAACGTGACCTCACACCACAACAAAGTAATACACCCCAGGGAACGGTCTCGTGCCACGCATAAGTGAAAATTTGCTTTATTTTTCGGAATTAATCTCATGCTTCCCAATTCTAAGCTAAGCCAACCGGAAAACCGGAATAAGAAGCTCGGTAAAGATCAAAAGTATGGAAAACTCGCACGAGACATGTTAAGCGTTATAGTGAAAAAATATTGCTCTTTGGGGAGTTGCATGCCACGATGATTTCCCATCGTTAAGAGGAGAAGCGTGGTGGTTCAGTTAATTGAATGATGTGGCAGTTTTATGAGCCTACGCCATCCCAATATATAAGTACTACCAATGTAACCAGCAACACCACTATCATCGCTGTGATTAATTACGCAATTTTCGCAAAAGCTTTTTGCTACAATCTATTGTTAACCTACAAATGTCTGACCTACTTGTACACAAGTACAATGTTGTTTTTAATTTTCATATTAAATGTAATATCACGTTTTAATTAGTGTATCGAATACTAAGCTTACATTTACGATTCAATTCAAATGTTTAACTCAACACACCACTTCCGCGACGCTATCATTTCTGTAAAAGTAAGCTTAACATTACTATCATTGTTCATTCCTTTCTTCCAGGCACCGCCAATCCGTTCGGAATCTATCAGCGATCGTGTGCCTTTCCAATAATTCTGCAAGCCGTGGATCTATGGCTTGTTATCAGGAGTCTCTTCTTCCTGCTGCTCAAACTCTCCGTCGGCAGATAATAGTCGGCTTTATCGTAGTAAAACAGGGTAATGAACCACCTCTCCACGATGGTCCCGATTCCTTAACCTGTCCATGTACATGTGTATGTGATGCACTCTTAAAATCCTTCAAATATGCACATAAACATAATATGCATTTCTAACAACCAATGCATCCACCCGTAGGACTAGGATCATTGACATGAAAAATGGATGATTAAAAGGGAAATTGTTTGAAATAATTTGTAGAGCAATGAGTTGTATTATTAGGTTTGTGTATTTTTGTTATTTATTACAGCTAGTTTCTGTAAATGACTCCGTTTCTGTGTTAGAACTTGTTACAACTGTAACGCATCGGAAAACGTGCAGTTGAAGATAGCAGAAGAAGTTACCATAATTTTCATTACATATCATGGAGGCATGCGATCATAGGGCGTATTAACCCTTCATGGTAAAGCTGTAACCAGCTCTACGCTGATTAAAATATTGCATCAGTAAACCAATTTGATGTACTTAAATACAACATTCTATACAATTTCTAACATTAGGCAATAAATGACGGATACATAACTAAACATAGCAACTATGAAAATTGTTACGAAAATATCCTACCCGGTGTAAATTTACTTGGCTGCGTTTGTTATATTTTATAAAAGGTTTTGTTGAGCATTCGGAATGGTGAACGGAACAGCTGAAACAGCGTTGAATACAATACCGATAACCATGCAGTAATAGAGATATATTTCAAGCTCAGATGCAACATACTGATTACAGATTATCCTTACCAGAATACCGTGCTTACCTTAACACTATAAACATGTTATGTCATGCTGAAAAAAGATAACCAATGAACATACACACTAGGAATATTTTTGATAGAAAATGGAACAATGTAAAGTCATACATAACAGCCAAACCAAAACATTGCAATACCTACTTCAACTAACAACTCTTTCCACTCTAGCAGACTGTAAAACAGAATGCAACGAACAGATATGTATAAAGGGTAAGCATGGCGTGTATATAGTATGTTAACATAGGTATATCATTGTTTTTGTTACTGAACTTATTTAACACACTCTTTTATTCGTACGTAACGCGATTATTGCAGTTGGCAGATGAGAACGCATCGGCTATACAGTATGTCGATACATTGAAAACGCACGCACCAAATGCATGCTAACTTTTTGACGATAATCGTCAAATATGAACTAACAACCAAATACATGTACATTAAATTCAAATTAACAACGATAGATAAACTAGCAAATTCAAACCAACGTAAAACATCGGATTTGAAACATGAAAAATCACGTAATTTGTTTGCAAACACAAAAAGCATGATATGATGGAAAAATGGACGTAAAAGGTGAAAGCAAGACGAATAAATATGCAAAAATATGCAAATGTTTTATAAGATTGTAGTTCCTTCCTCCAACGTCGTACCTTTTCTGTTTCCACCAAAGACATCCAATACGAAGAACAGCTTCGAAGTTCTCTTGGCTCTGCTGAATTTGCGAAAAATTGTCTTACTATGTTAATACTTTCGTTAATTCATTACACCAGGTTACATTTCAGGTTTGTACATTTTATTTCACGTCCAATCCCGCTTTCTCTCGCCATCTGTGTGTCCATCTATCACAGTTTCTGTTCCGGTTTCCTTTGCTTGGTTGTGTTGCTCTTTCTTGCTCCAAAGGCTTATAGTTCATTAATATTCGCAGCAACTCTCATTCCATTCGTTTCAATGTACTAATTGAGTACAATTTTTCATTTAAACTGCCAGCGGATTAGCCTAATTGGGAATCTCATCGTATTCGGCCGTTTGTTGTTTTCTTTTACATTTTCTTTTTTCACACTGTTGGATCTAAGTCTGAGGCAAATGAACGACGAATAATTATTCTCCACTTTTTACGCTATTTTCCTGGATGAACAGGTAGGTTTCGCTCAACATGCCTTAGACCGGATGTATAAACATTTAGTTAATCCCAAAATTATCATATTTACATATTGAGTCTTCTTAGCTGCTAGTTGCATTTTGAGTGCGTCTACCGTCTCCGTAGAATAACCATAGAACTATCTTTCCTCCTAAGTACTATGAAAAGTACATGGTTCTTGATTTTTCACAGAATCACAGAATCATCATCGAATTTATTTTTTAATTGATTTAGCTATCAATTACAAGCGAAAGCTTGCGCTCCATGACATTGTAGCTGATTACAATATTCAATGTTTTTTAGTTTTGACGGTATTTATGTTTTTAAGTTTATGTTGGATAATATATTTTCACTGTGTAACTTTGCTTTTCTTTGAAAATTTCTTGATTACATTTTAAAAGATACTTATTATTGTTCGTTACTTATTGTTATTAAGTGTTATCTATTGTATAAGAGCTACAAAAATATTAGTTTTTAGCTATAAAAATATGCCCCCAAAATATGTTGTGGTGTATAAAAAAGGATTATATTTTGAAGAATACCCCTCTTCTAGAATATATTCCCATAAGTGGGATACATACACTATTGCCTGTTATGGATGGAGTATGTACTCGGGAACATGAAACGTATTAGCTCAAATAAACTAGAAACAAATATATGCTTAAAACAGTATTTCTGACCGTATATGAGCGAAAGGAAAAAAAATCATCACAAAAAACGCAATTGACCATGTTTATATAACGGGGAGGAAGCAAATGGTTGTTGTAATATAAAGTACATTTACCACTTATTATTATTTTCCTGGTTGTTCATATTTTACGAAATGAGTCATTATGCCTTTTTTACATATTGTTTGCGTATTTTATACATTGTTGCTATGTTCCGTCTTTTACGCTGGTTCAAAATTAGAATCATCGTTAGCGCCTATAGTTTTCTTCCTTTGCAGAGAAAAATAGGGAAATATTCTTAATAATATGCTAACTTACCTATAAAGTTAGTTCCGACTGCTATTGTCTTAATAATTGAATCTAACAATTCAATTTCCAGTGTTAAGTACCAATCACACAAATCAAACTTATCGAAACCTATTGTTTCAAACACAAGTTGACCCACTTAGTTTGACTTCGATACAACATCAGTAACTTCTCGTACATGAATTTCATACTTGAAATCCATAAACCACTGATGGAATGGTAATGACTGGAACGACGGTATCAACTAATATTAGCAACAGACTAATAGGTAAATCCTTTAAGAAAGATATATTGCTTCCAAACCATCCATTGGTCTCACTCAAATAGAACATTTTGTAATCAATCACGAATGTCTAGTATCTTACCGAAAGAAACCACAAAACGATAATACTGTCAAGAAACGACCAATAGACCATTCTATATCTCTTTTTTTTTGCTATAACGGCCTGGCTGTAGTACACTAGTTTTCACCGCGTAACCGGCTCGTCAATCCTTGTTACGAAGGGACGGCCAGAATGGGATTTCGGACCGGTCCGGTCGTGTGGGACTAACAATTTCCCTTTCTATATCCCATTCTGTTTGAATCAATTACTCAAAAATTTGAGAAATTTGTGTCGCTAATATGCATTCGAATTTAAACGAATTTCGTTTTATGATATTTTTGTATAAATTAAAGGAATAGTTTGAACATTTTGTTGTAATCCTTTGGAGACCTTGTTCGTAAATATTGACGGAACTGATATTACGATAATTTTTCCACCGAAGACCGTTACAGTAAATGTTACATTTTAAATATACTAAACTACACCTTTCTTACCGACTCATGTAAGATTCGATTTACAACCTTTCGTGTAAACACCGAGGAACCATTGTAACGCACTGCAAAATACTCTAGTTCTTAGTTGTTGAGCCTACATTCATGTACTAGCATGAACATCTTATCAAACAACTTAAGAATCATACTATTGGTCTGCTCGTTTCATTCATTTGAATACTCATATAATTGATTTACAGGCTGTATCCTACGTCCATAAACATTACAGTCGTTACAATGAGATTGTTGGCCCAAATACGGTTTGAGTCGCCACTTGCAGAATTCTCTTAACATCCGAGATAACCAGGAAAATGGACCAAAACTGGTTTCAAATAAATATCTTCAGACTTTTTTCCATTAATCTAAACCAATTCAAGGATTCGTATTCCATCGATATAACATGCTGCATCGTTGCAATCCAATTATTTCAATTAAGATGTTTCATGTCGTTCAGGGTAATTTGAAAAGTGATNATTGTTGGCCCAAATACGGTTTGAGTCGCCACTTGCAGAATTCTCTTAACATCCGAGATAACCAGGAAAATGGACCAAAACTGGTTTCAAATAAATATCTTCAGACTTTTTTCCATTAATCTAAACCAATTCAAGGATTCGTATTCCATCGATATAACATGCTGCATCGTTGCAATCCAATTATTTCAATTAAGATGTTTCATGTCGTTCAGGGTAATTTGAAAAGTGATGTTTCCAACAAAGAGATTGCTTCAGTTGCACCGTCAAAAAAAAAAATTGATGACTACGAAACAACCGCACAATTCAATTATGGCACATTATTTTTAGGTACGGACAAATCAATTGACACTAAAAATGGAATAGAGAAGTTGAACTAGATCTATTACGTACGAGATCCATCGAGATATCTTCAATTAGAGTATACTTCAAATTCGTAGTCTCACTGTCCATTGCATCCAGCCTCAATTCCTCCTTGGCAGCATCCAAAAACCTTCCGTCCATTCGGTTTATTTTTATGGTACGTATAGTGTTTAGTATTGACATGTTTCTACAGATGGTTAGTTGGCAAAATAAAAGCAATGCTAATCAGCTTTTATAAGACAGCTCTATCTAACAGTTACTAAAATAATTCTCACACAACAGGACTATTAGTTTTCGCTTTTAATGTGACTCCAAGTTAGCAGGTGTACAGTTTTGTTACCGAACATCACCTGCAATCCTTAAAATTTTGTATGTTTTGTCTATTTTACATTATAACTCTACACTACACTTGATGACTAATCAAACATTTATCAACATTTTACTGGCCATTCCTATTAAAATGTCTACACAACTTTTAGACTAATTGAGCCCAACACTCTGAAAGGACAGCTTTATTCATCGCTCCTAGAAACCGTTCAATTATTCTAAAGTTACTGTCTTACACACTCCTGTTGACTCGCTGCGAATGAATGTGACGGAAGTTTACTGAAACATGGTATAATATCTGCTCGCCACAAGCCTCACCACTTATCCTGTGGTTTCAACACCGTTGGAATGTCTTTAATAGTTTCTCAATAGCTTCAAGGTGCTGTGGTACGGAATGTTCCTCCAATCTCATGCTACCCGTGCCAGCAAGTATCACCATCTATCTTAGCGAGGAAATGTGCAGAGCTAACTTTAAGCATTTGCCCACCTCAAACCCACCATCCAGCTCTACAGGTTCAGTGCGAAAATCGTTTGTACAAGAGCTCAACTACTATTATACAAGTACATAAATATTCTGCTTGAAACTATTAGCAAATCTCCGCCCATACCTGTATATGGACGCCACAGCTTTACGTGGTGGAAGCTTTACTGGAATGAGAAGAAGAAACTACAATTTTATCCCATTCTTCCATTTTCACTGCAGAAAGTCATTGCTAAATCACGCCAACTCACACGGAGTGTTTCGTAGCGCCCTGGGCCAGCTTTAAATGTCTCCTTCCTTATGAGAACGTCTGTATTTTATAGTAAAATTGTTATTAAATCGTTACGGCTGCAGGAAACGAACCATTCATTCAACAATATAATTGTGTATTGCAGTGAGTTTTTGGCAATACAAAACATTACAGCTCAACTGAAGATTTATATATAATAAATTTCATACATTTGAACGCAATACTAATACGATTTGCTTGTTTGTTGTACGCGTCCAAAATAGTTACTCCAATTTGTTTACTGCATCGTCCTGTTTGTTTGGTTTGACCGGTGAACTTTTCCAAACCAATAAAACCATTGTTTTGTGGTGTGGTTGCATCCGCAATCAAAGTGTTCAGTTACATGCAGCGTTCCCACACGTTATCCCTTTTGTGTGCAATCTTAACAATCACATCCTTCCAGCGCATTCAATCCGCCTACCGGCTCACATCCAAACTAGAAGCGATCGGAAACAGGAAACAGTTACACTCGTCGAAAAGGTACATTATTTCCGAAATAAATAACCTAAACCACGATAACGATCGAGCAGAACTGCAACACTTGCACGCTCTTGCATCGGCGTAGCTGTTCGCTTCAATGTTCCACACCAAACGGATGGAAGCGTCTGATTATTCTCGTACGATTGCTCTATGCGTACTAACGTGAAAGTTTTCATTTCGGATGTTTCCTCTTTTTTCAGGCAATTGTGTTGTGTGAAGCGAAAAAAAATCGTTTCAAGTTTCATTGAATGGAAACCATAACTTACTCGTGTATTGAATTAACAGTCGATGCCTTTTCCTTTATCGATGTGATGATTGCATCAAGTTCAACTGACCTAAATTTATCCAACGTTTATCTATCAAGGGCACCAAGAAAACAAAAAAAAATATTTGAACAACGAAAAAGAGTGATCGCAAGGGAAATTGTTTGTCGTTCGCTTTCCAATCTGTTTGAACCTAGACCTAGACAGAAAGCTTAACTTTTAACGAAACAATTAAAACCACACACAGTTTTGAGATATTTAACACTGCAAACCAATAATGGCCAGTGTTCAACCAATTTTTACAATGATTGAAATTTATAAGTGGATCCGGAAATTAGAATTCCAATTAATTTTTACTCTGAAGTAAATTAACAAGGAGACAACCAAACAGCAAACAACCAAATGACAAATGATAAACTTAATCAAGTTATAATCGAATCAACCTCAAAGGAATGGTGACTCAGGTAAGGTTTTTTTATTGTATACTTTTTTCACTGCATGCCCAAACCAAGCTGAAAAAGGTTCGGGGTCGTAATAAACATCTCCACAAAAAATACATGACAAACTAATTCGACAATCTTCGGTCTCTTCACTGGATGGTACTAATTTGGCACGGATGTTATGTACGCCGGGAACCGCATCGAGTACACCCAGTAGTCTCGTATCCTTTCGCAAACTAATTAAACTTCATTGACTTCGTTAGCGAAGGTATTGTCGAAGTACGGGTATTCCCTCGAGGTGGCCGCAAAAAGATCACCAATCACGTCGCTGCAAGGCAAAACGGCGGAATAAGTCAAACAATGATAAAAAATCAGTCAAACCTATCCATTCCATCCGGATTGATATAACAAAAAAAAAACCTTTTCTTCAGTGAGAAGTTTTCTAAGAAGGTCCACAGAGAAGAATCAATGATTGTTATGGAATAATCTCTTCGTTGTGTTCTCACCTTTTGCGGTCCATGAAGTAGCCCATCCGGAATCCCTTTGGCCATGCTGGTGCAAGACGCTTCGTGTCACAGTTTTGCTTGTTGGGCATGGCCAAAAAGTCATATTTGAACGCGCTATTGTAAATGTATGGACAAAGCCCATGCGAGCCCTTGGGGTATGGGCCGGCTGCGTCCTGTGATTTGCCACACCGTCCCAGGTTCCAGTTTTGGTGACACTTTCGTTCGTGCGTGCCGTAGTTGTCGCTCGTGTGGATGCATTGCACATTTTTTGCTGCTTCTTTCGGATCTTTCTCGCGATACTGCTGCTCTCCATCGAAGCCGGGGCCAGCTGGCTCACAAACTAACAAAACAAGATCGATAGAAAAAAATCATGTCACAACATTTGCTTGCTAAACCTTTGCGCTCACGATGTATCCATCAATCATAAACGTACCATCCAGTGCAGCTAACTTGCCTGGACCAAACCTTCTTAACGAGTCGAACGCCAGATGGGCACCGTAGCTGAATCCAAACATGTAACCATCATCGAAATTGTATCCAAACTTCTCCAACTGGTGCAGCTTCGTCACCAACACTTCCGATATTGGTAAGAACTGGCGCACCAAACCGAAATAGTCATCGTGGCGGGAGAAGTTGTTGTAATTCATGCAATAGATACAACCGCTCCGAACGTTTGATAGATTGCCAATCATGTCTACCAGCCATTCCGTCTGACAACTCTCCTTCCATCCGTGCACTATGACGGCAAATGGATCCGAACTGTTGCAGCCCAGTGCTTCAAAGTCCTCAAAGTCCGAAACAACGTTCGTAGTCACGTTTTGCTCACTGTAAGCCCACACAGTTGCAAACAACATAAAAAACATGATTTTAAAAGTACCTTATTTTTACACGAGCCTTTTTTATGCTGGGATCAACATAATATCGCACTACAACTGCCTTTACCTGTTATGGATCGCAAACGTGATTAAGTTTGTGTAAAAAGTAGCATCTTGTGCAACGACTGTCCTCTCTACCGTTGATGCCATTAAAGCCATCAGCACCAGCCGACCCAAACCACTTCGATAGAAATGCGCACCCATTTTTGCGAAAACAAGCACTACTAAGCACGCTCCAAGCTCTAACTCAACCGTATCGCCACCGTTTGTCACAAGAATGACACGATCACTCTATTAGCGAACGCTTTTATGGGATGAAATTCGGAAGATCACACTATCAATATGACCCACTTCACATTTGTTGACGTAGTCATCATCGCATCTGGTCCCGTCTTTTCCTCTGTTTTGAAATTTCTCATTGTAGAATACAACTGGAAGGTAGAAACCATGCTTACACACCTCACACATTGAAGATACCGTCAGGCAAAACACTAAAGCCCACACTCGAAATTGTGACCCAAAAAAAACATTGAACAACTTTTTCTGTTGGTAAACCTTCTGCAGGCAGTCAATTATTCAAAAGAATCAAACAAACCCTCCCATCTGTTCAAACTATCAATTCGGAACAGCATTATTCCTTTCATAAAACTTGATCAATGAAAGGAGGTTCTACTTTTTTCAGCTCTACTCATCTAAAATAATAACACGAAAACCTGTTTCGAAAGCGGTTTAATCATCAATCGGTAGTTTGCATAGAAGCGATGTTTCTATTTTCACTTTTATTTGCCATTAGCGTAAACCAAATATTCAAACGATTAGCACATCTTTCTCAAAGAGCACCTACTGAATGCATATATGCAAATGTAGGTTATTAAACTGCTTTCGGAAAGGTGTTTGTATTTCTCTCTCACTCTCTATGTGCACCTGTTAGATATGAATACGATGCCTGCTACAATGCGGCGGTTATAAACAAGCCATTATAATAATTGAAAACTGGAACACATTTAGGAGTCGAAAGTATTACTGTCAATGTTCTACTTCTTCAAATCTAACTATTGAGCAATCTCATAAACCAAACACTAATGGGAAAGCACAACTAACTAGGTTCGGAGCATCTTCGCTTACATAGTACACATCTTACAATTAACTACATGAAAATAAAACAAACGTGAACTAAGTAAGGCCGATTGAGGAGAAATGAAAGGTAATGGATTAGAGCCATCCTTCTGAGTAATGGGGTGCATTCAGTAAAGATCTTTTTTTTTTCGAGTTGTTTGATCTAATTTCCTAATTAAAAATTCGTTATTCGTGCCATTTCATTTCTCTATCAAGGATATAAGTGATATTTAGGTGCAGGTTTAAGATACACAAATTTCGATATCAATTCCTGTTTTAGTATAAGTCAGTATAATGTCTACAATCACGTCTTGCAACATTTGACTCTTCTTCATGCTATGCTGATTGCCTACTGTTAGGCGCCAACACCTACAGTCACTTTTCTTGCAACGTATTCTAAAAACTTTCGTCGTTTCAGTCAGCTGTTGATTCAGTTAACATTTTAATAGCTCTCTAAATAGCATCACAAAGAATTCACTTATACTATGATGTATGATAAGATAAGATATGATAATAGTTTGATGAACCATTTAATGTATTTATTCAATCTGTTTCATTGCCAACTACTTCAAACAGCTAGTCAACACACAGCATCAAACAAGTCGTCGGGTATACTGTAAACAGCAAATCTAATTGATTCCTTCTGGTAAGACATCTAACGTTACGCATCTTTATTATGCATCAGTGACTGAACAGTTTAAACACACAATTTATTTTCAATTTTCACATTTTTTCTTTCGATCAATCGTCATATTTATCTATTATAATTCTATTGGTTTTACTGGCTTATTTATTTGATTGCATATTTATTATTCTATTCATATATTGTTACTATTATAATCCCTCGTGATAACAATTGTGATACTGACCGAAATTTTCCACTAAACGAAATCGTCGTTATAAATTATACTATATTTAGTTTAAATCGTCTTCTTTTTGGCATAACGACCCACTCGGTCAGTGCTCGCTACGGGAATTTAAATCATATACAAAATAATAAATACACACACAACTATTCCTCTATCGAACAAACATCAGGGTTATTGTTTGCTAAGTAGACGTTTCCACTTGAAAATTTAAAACATTATTTATACTTTATCACTAAAGACTCAATTATTAATGTTGTTTAATTTGCCTATAGACAAATAATTAGAGCATACATTAAGACTGATGCCAATTATAAAAAACTATGGGGTGCCTCCACCTACATAACAATTGCATAAATAAAAGAAATAGTAAGTAAATTTCCCTAATTATAGGCAACTTATTTTTATTTTTCAGTTTTTTCTGATCTTGCAATCGATGTTTATTTATTTCATCCATAGGCCTGAATTAAAAATGTAAGAAATTAACTTTACATTTAAAAAGCATCAAACAATACTTTAGTTGAGACTAAACCAAAACATTAACAAATCACAAATAATAGTTTTTAACAATTATCATTAAATGAGCTTGAATTCTTTCTGTTATCTCAATACAACATAACAAGGAGCTGTTTATTGTTTATGATCGCCTACTTCCGCATCGTATAGCGTAAATTAATGATTTTCTTTCGGTTCAAATGCACTTGTACGAACGAAAGTGTTGAAATACGAAGAATTCGATACGATATTCAAAAATAGCTTCCGACGAGAGCAAACCATTCGTTGAGAGAATTTATTCACCATTTGCGTTTGCGAGCGTAACATACCATACGGCCGAACCGCCATGATCGAGATCATCATCGTACTCAGTTGTGCTCATCGTTTACCCGAGATCTAACGTTCTTAACTATTCTTCGTTCGTGTATAGTGCAAACCAAGAAATGTAGCCACTTCCGTTTGGCTAGTGTCTTTGATCTACCTAATTTAGAAAAACATTTGACGATCTGATAATAACTAGCTACAGTCTACTTCACAATTGCTATAGTTATCATCCAAAGCGACTATCGCCATTTCTCTTCCGCCGACGCCGGCCCGTGTGAACAACGTTGTGTAAAAATCTAGTGATATATATAAATTTAGAAAATCATTAGCTCGGGGCAACCACAGCTGCAGCCGCACAGCAGGCATCATTCTGCCTCGTGAAAACAGGGCCCCGTGCGATGGTTTAATGTCAAAACGATACCAACATTTCCACGTTTTCAATTACAACCACAACGGCACTTGCTGTTGATGTGATGAAAAATCACTCGGATACGATATAAACGGAGTGTCTTTTCTTCGCAAGAGCTGGTTTTCCCTATACAGTAACAAACCACACCCTACATTTCTACGGAATAAAGATTTTTTCTTAACAACATCAAACTGCATGGTGTGCCTGGTCCATGCACGACCGAAAATATCAAGTTTAAGTGACTTAACTTAACAGTATGCGGAAGCAATATAAAGATTGTGTGAAATTAATTCAATGATGAAAATACCACACAAACATCTCGTTGAGGTCTTGGTATCAATTCACCGTAATAAAATCTATAGCTACAATGCGACATGTTTGCGTGTGACAAAATCAGTGAAGATCTGTGAAAGTTTAGTGTGATTACATTGTTTTTGTATTGCTTGCATATTAATAAGTGTGAACATTTTGAACGAAAAACAACAAAAAAAAGTGTTGAACTGAAAGAGTCAATAAACCTAAATTTCGATTTCGATTAATCAATTAATTTTCATATAGGCATACCTATCACAGAGTAAGTTTCAATCATTTATATGTGTTTTGGTTGTTCATCGGCTATCATTTTCATGCGCCTTAAGAAATGTGTGCTCTTTCCAGTTTGAAGCACAAATTACACCGTCATATCAATGACCTATGAAAACCAAACAAATTAAAAGGCGTCAAACTGTTGTATCAACAACTCAATAAATTATCATCGTTTTGACTTGCATATAAACGACATAACGACACATCAACTGGTTCTAACAACCACAGACGACAGATTGGTTATTGTAATCATCAGTTATCATCTTGGAACTTTCGTTGCTATTTAATTGTGGCATTCTGTTGCAGTTATTTATTGGAATACGTACCATTCGATTGTGACCATGTCTGGTCTTGAAATTATAAAGATTAAGTTTTACTTTTTGCTTATCAGATATATGAACAATGTTTAGCGAAGTTAATAAATGGATCCAAATCAAAAGATTTAAGATTAAAAATTAAATTAAAGATTAAGATTAATCCGAGGCTACATAAATCCAAAAATTCCTCTATGCAACCGTGTGAAACTAACGAAACATGGCCAAAATACCCGAAATAAATCATCTTTGACATAAATCCAAGATTTCAATGTTTGTGATGTTATGACGTCTCATTTAAGTAGCTCTTATCACCTTTAATTTCATTTTCGTCATCACGCATTGCGCTATCGAATAAGCCTCAGAAAAAAGCTGACAGCCTTCAAAACGATCGTCAACACAAATCAAAACGTTGGAAACAGCTTTCCCAGATAAGCAGCACGAATGGCAGATAACCTTAAATGTATTCAGCGTATAAAAATAAGCTTTTACACACAGCCATGTATCACGATCACCTATTGGCACCGACACCCATATCCCATATCAATAATCTTTCATTCATTCGCATCAGAAGGACCTAAAAATATGAAGCTTTCTATTGGCATGATAGGAATATGATACATCATTGCAACAAAGAATATAAAGCTTCTTTTCGTATATATGGCAGAAGGCAGATCGCAATGAAAAACAAAATCAAACAAGTGTACCACAAATGCACGTAGTATTGAACATGATGATCAAAATGTTTCATCAATTTCGCTGGGAGCGGCAAAAGGTGACCAAAGTAAAGATTAATACACATTGTCAATGGGATGATAGTATTACATTTCCTGCGCTTTCTCGCACTGTTACCATTTGTTTTGCTCGCTGTGATCAACGATACGCTCGCCGGTGCGTATGTTTATTTCTGTACAACCTCGTGTGCAACGTAATTAAATTTGTCCTTCAGTTAGCTTACG
Organism: Anopheles rivulorum; assembly: GCA_018908115.1. Classification (NCBI taxonomy): domain Eukaryota; kingdom Metazoa; phylum Arthropoda; class Insecta; order Diptera; family Culicidae; genus Anopheles; species Anopheles rivulorum. The sequence continues at coordinate 968,244 of STHB01000010.1, forward strand.
AGGCGGCTTTTGATAAATAAACGATAAAAACCGTAGATTCATTCTGTTTCACCTCCACGTTTTATTATAATCTATTTCTTTCTTACTTTACAATATTCAATAATTTACAGTCAAGGTGAATGAACTAGCCATAGGAATGGGTTCCAAAAACAGCCAACAACATGGAAGTATCAAGTTAATGATTACAAAATGAGGTATCCAGCCTAGCGTAGTGCTGGTTTTTTAGTTAGCTAAACACAAAACATTGACAAATACATGGCATCTTCGAAGAAATCTAGTGGAAGCATCCACAAAGTTCGCGAGTTCGAACTTGATAAAGTAGTGCTGTCTGACGAGTTTGACATCTTACAAATTGTTGGCGAAGGATGGTTCGGGAAAATACTGCTCGTAGAGCATCGTGCTACCGACACGGAGATGGTACTGAAGCTGCTACCCAAACCGTTCGTCTCGCTGACAGACTTTTACAAGGAATTTCACTTCAGTCTTATGTTGGGGCAGCATAAAAATATTGTTACCACTTATGATGTTGCTTTCGAAACGGCCGGATTCTATGTATTCACCCAGGAATATGCACCATTAGGTAACACGGTACACGTTAACGCTAAATGCACGGACGCTCATATTTATCTTTGATGTTTCCCAACACTTTTACAGGAGACCTAACGTCAAATGTGTCGGACAGTGGAATCGGTGAGCTGCACACAAAGCGTGTTGCCAGGCAACTTGCCTCAGCGATCGATTATATTCATCAAAAGTGAGAAAACGATCATATTACACTTTTCCACCTGCCACAGCCTCTAAATTGATGCTGTCGTTTGTTTGTTTTTTCAGAGACCTTATCCATCGGGACATAAAGCTGGACAATGTGTTAGTGTTTCGATCAGACTTTGCCCGCATCAAGCTTTGCGACTTTGGTGAATCGAGGAAACTTGGCGAGGAGGTACTGAGGCGTAACGAATGGCTACCATACAGCCCTCCCGAGGTGTTGCTTGTGAAAACGGATGATAAATACAAGTGAGTAAGTACCCATTAGATAACTGCGCTCAGTGATTACAACTGTCAATTTGTTGTTTTTTTTTTTTTTTTTTTTGAACATTCAGGACTGATACGGCTCACGACGTGTGGCAGTTTGGCATAGTATGCTTTGTGTGTCTCACAGGCTGCCTACCCTGGCAAAAAGCATCCATAGATGATCCTCGATATAATCGTTATCAGCAATGGCACCAGGCAACTCTTACGTTTCCGATGAAGCGCTGCCCGAAGCTATTCAAACTGCTTTCTGCAAGGGCGTGCAAGCTGTTCAAAAAGTTTCTAGATCCCCGGTCGGAGCGACGACTAAAGACGCTGAGCGATTTGCAAAAGTATTTGGATGATCGATGGCTTGGGAAAACAGCCGAAAAGGAAATGGCTGAAAATGAACCAGACGAATTGTGTCCGTCGATGTACTCCTTCCACAGCAGCGTGGAGGAGAAAAATAAGCTACTAGGGACGCTGGCACAATGTGGCATCGAGACCACCGTTGATCGTGCCGCCAAGAAAAACCGCATACGAGACTGGATCCAATCGTCGGTGATCGTAGAAGAAGAGGAGGAAGATGACTCGGGCTCGGCTACACCCTCATCTACTGTTTCGCGGACAGCCGTTCCTGGACACGTATCTTCCGTGGCTGCACTAGAACGAGCGGAGAAAAAGATCAACACGACTGTTAAGGAAGCATCACAGAAACACATCGATCCACGAACTGGAACCATTCAGGTCGGCCCAAGCGAGATGGGATCAATTAATGCGCGCGATAAAAACAATAACTGGTCGTCGCCAAACATTAACGGACATTCAATTACGACAAACTCTGGGAAGCCTAGTCTTCTTGCGGCTACGCACGGTCTCGTGAAGGATGCATTTAATACGGTTGCATCAGTTACGGTACCTGCTACGGAGCTCAATCGCAACGGATCGTTTAACAAAAAGAATAGCATACAAGACAGTGGGTATGGTAGCATGAAGGGGGATTTCAAGGGTGGACTGAATAGTAGGAAAATTTCCAAATCACCAACACTTCCCAAACGATCCACCTTTATACGATCTGAGAACAATCCGTACGAAGAACAGGAATCGGCCGAAGAACGCGATAGTCAGAGTTTGGAGTTTGACGAACTGGAAACCGATCGTGGATCAGACGGTTTTCTCAATGCAGCACCCAGCACCAAACAAGTGCCCGAGAAAAGCCAAAAAAGCACTTACGACAGAATTTTCTTTCGAAGGAAATAATGTTGCAACCTCTCCACCATGATGTACTGCTTACATTTTTCAAAGAATTACCGTGACGCTCGGGGATCCCACTTAAAGAGTGTGTGTGTGTTCAATGCGTTGTGTATAAATGAGTGTATTGAAGAGATATTGTGCACAAATGACTTTAAATGGCTATTGTGCACAAGTTCAAGTTTTGCGAAGCAACACATCCAGCACCGACTCACAAACCAAAAGCACCGATTGCTCCTGCACGTGTTAGAGTTTCACTATTTTACGCAACAGCACGGCGATTCGTCTAATGAACATATCCGCGAATCGTTACAGCTTGTGGACCATGACTAAAGATTAATAAAGTATAATTTTTTAAAACTGTTGTTCGATGCATCTCGTTTGTGTAGCTTAACCGCGTAGCTTTGTGTCCACTATAGCTTTATTTTCACCCCAAATGATAACAGCAAAAATGACATCAAATGGTGCAGCAAGACAGCAGTAGTATGTTTCCTGCGTCATATAGCATTTGTTACCATTTAGTGATGCTTCAAACAGTGGAACACTTCAGATAGCAACATCTTTGCATATGAGCATCATGCAAAACAACAGTATGGTATGGTCCAATATTGCTTATCAGGTCATTAACTTCAACACTTCGCAACGTTCTGTGTGATTATTAGCGTAAGCTTTTAATGTTTTACAATCTTGCCGCTCGTCACCGAAATCCAACAGCAATAAAAACTTATCCTGCTCGACCTACAGACCCACAAAATTATCAACCTTCACCTAAAGATACTACCACACAACCGACACGTCGCACTGTCGCTTTGATGAGTACGGTACTATTTATCGAACAGTTTGTATCAAATAAGTAGACATCCACCTTACAAATGGTCATGAAACGTGATTCAAGGCTACAAACAGCTTTACTTCGACTTTACCGGATTTAGAGAAAACACGAAACACACACGAGGGTATGGCCCAGTAATCTTGTCTGCCCGTCCACATTGCTTTCGTCGGAATAAGATAATGTACCCCAGGCATCGTCATTTGTGTGCGCGTTTTTGTTATTATGTTTATCATCAGTATCAGCTTTAAGAAGTTAGCTTAAGAATCAGATAAGCAAAGTGCGTACCATTATACCTATCCAGCTTGCAGTGATACTTATTCAGACACTCAACAGCTTGACACAGTAGCCGTTTTGGCTGTAGCTGGTCAGTTAGTTGTTCTAGGATTCTGTACGGAACCATACTTCGAGTGTAGCGAATAAAGTACTGAATTGCAACAGAAGGAGATCAACAAACACAATTTCTAATTTTTAATCATGGAAAGTACAACATGTAAGGGTAAACTCTATTTTTATTCAGATTAGAATGTAATAATTCCGTCGGTGGTTCATTGCGAATTTATATCGTGTTAGTGTTCAGTGGTATATGAAGAAAAGCTTAAGAAAACTAACACTATTTCAGTGCTAATTGTTGAGTGTTTGTTTTTATGCAGGGCTTGTACACAGACTTTTATCTTACTGCTCAAACATGTTTCAATCGCTGCAAACATCGCAGGGTAGTAAAACCATCACATTTGCATTTCTTTGATCTTTCTTCGCTCCAGTATTGCTCCCTGACGTACCAAGATGCTATTAATATTCACTCAAGAGGATGAGTTTTTATCTTTCTTATCATGCGCCTCGTGGTGCTACTGCATTACTCGATTATACTTTACATTTCATCACACATACACGCTGAATTGGGTACTCACACTGTTCGACTAGTGAAGAGCGGGCTCGTGCCTCTGCTAATCTGCTGTCAATTATATGTGCAACTTCGTGATTTCTCTACATCATTCATTGCGTATTNGCTCCCTGACGTACCAAGATGCTATTAATATTCACTCAAGAGGATGAGTTTTTATCTTTCTTATCATGCGCCTCGTGGTGCTACTGCATTACTCGATTATACTTTACATTTCATCACACATACACGCTGAATTGGGTACTCACACTGTTCGACTAGTGAAGAGCGGGCTCGTGCCTCTGCTAATCTGCTGTCAATTATATGTGCAACTTCGTGATTTCTCTACATCATTCATTGCGTATTATGTCAAACAATCAGGCGCCCCTGCGTCACGTAAGTTATCAAGCTTTTTCATTCATTCAACTTATTACACCATGAGCAAAGCGGTCGTATACTCGTAGCCTCCCCATTGTGTGGTCTATCGTATATCATTTTAACTTATCGGTTATTTCAGCACATCTATCAATCTAACAACACACGACGACTACAAATATTTTCGATTGCAAATCGGGACATCAAGCGGCCGATATCGTTCATATCGTTACATTTCAACAATTTACAATTTAATCTTGGATCATTAGAGCGCCAAATTGTTGTAATATGGAACTGATGTTTAATAGGGTGGAAGCGTACACTTTCTACATCTGTTATTCATCCATTTCTTTCTAATCAATCTAATCAAACGCGATCATTCATTCTTGCACAGTTCGTCATACCCAAACGTGGAAAGTGTTTACATTATTCCTGGCCGAATTCCTCGGCACAGGAATGTTGCTGTTTGGCGGATGCATGGCTGGTTTGGATGGGTTCGATAACATCACTACAAACGTTAGCCGTGGCCTCACCTTCGGAATGGTCGTCATGATGGCATTCATCACCTTCAGCGCTACTTCGGGCGCTATTATCAATCCTGTCGTGTCACTAGCGGCCTATATCTACGGCACACTATCGTTCCCGGTTAGTATGTGGAAGGTGCTGCATAGTAGCGAGCCTCATTCAAACAAATTTCTTCTCCATGTCTACACACGAACAGCTGATGCTAGTATACATTGTAGCTCAGTTCGCTGGAGCCCTTTGTGGTTATGGTCTATTACGGGCGATCACACCATGGCAGTACTACCTACAAGCTCTGGAGCACGGAGATGGCCATTGCGTCACGGTGCCCCACGCTAGTCTTTCTTCAGGGAAGGCCCTTGCTGTCGAGATCTTGCTGACGGGCATATTGGTATGGACGAATTGTGGCGTCTGGGACCCGCGCAACAAGAAGGATAGTGATTCTGTCCCAATCAAGTTTGCCTTTCTGATTGCGGGTCTGTCGATTGCTGGCGGGCCCATTACCGGAGCCAGTATGAATCCAGCACGTACCCTAGCTCCCGCTGTCTGGAACCATTCCTACGAAGGTCTTTGGGTAGGTACGCTAATCAAACCACAAAGTGTGCTTAACTTTATTGATGTGTTGATCTATTGCAGATTTATTTTGCCGGTCCTACGGTTGGTTCCATTCTCATGGCTTCGATATACCGGTACATCTTTTGGCAAGAGGATAACGCTACTCCTACTTGTGGCGCTTGTAATTGTGTGGACGGGCTTACAAAGCAAGAGTTCCATTCTGCTAAAACCGTGCCTTGAGGTTGGTTTCATACCTCAAATAATAATGTTACCCGCAGACCAGCGTCTAGCCTCTTAGTAGATAGTATCATAAGCGTAGCAGTAAGCCGTAATAAAACAAGCCTCCTGGAGGGTGGCGTGTAACTCACTAACCCGCTAGCATTCAAAACGGACACGGTGCGCTGCTACGATAGGTAAATTAGCCTTCGGAAATTACCTCCGTTTGTCAGCGGATTCGTTGATTGACCTTGTTATCGGCAAAGATAAGCTTCAATCATTGAGTTGACGCAGTCGCCACGATGCGCTACCAAACCAGTTAGTACGCTTCGTTCGTCCGACTCGGTCATTCGACCTGTTGAGTTTATAACGTTTCCACTCACGTATCGATCGATGCATAAGTGAGCACTGCATTGCATCGTCAAGTAGCTTAACCCAAAACCGCGCAACATTCGAAACAAAGTGTGAATCAAATTTTAATGTGTATAATTGTAATCAAATCAGTCATTTGTCTAAGGCGAACTAGCAGTACATAGCGGTGAAAGACATGACGCACAACGGATTCTCCAAACATCAACATCCACAACAGATCGCCAGCAATGGTGAAGGTTCTGCTAATGGTGTTCATATAACCGACGATGCTGTTCATAAAAGAATGAATTTACAAACATCATGGCACACACAGTGTAAGTTGCGAGGAGGATCAAAAGTAACGCGTCAATGTTCATTACACTTAATCGTTAGTTTACGACTGTTTTGTGTTCGGCATGAAGGCATGCAATACAAAATCGCAGACAATAAACTTTTAACTGATGTATTTTAAATAGTATTAAATAACACTAATACTAACTAAGTGTATAAATAGCAACCATGAAAATGCTATTAATTTTAATTTTTCATTTCTTGCAATCAAATTCATACTCTTTTGCCCTTTAACCTAAAGTGCCCTTCGGAAGAAAGCCAAGCTATTCCCTATCTTGTGCGCAATTCTTTGTCTGACTGATAAACATATCATCATTTGGTTGGTTTCGATTATAGCAAGTAATGCAATATTGGCCACATATTTCTCCTAATCCGCGATAACAATATCTCTTTCGATAGCTTTAATTACACCCTTAAATACGTGCCAATGATGACGGCGATACTACACTACAGTAATCGCCCGGGCGCAACAAATTCAGAGTGGCTACACTATATTAATAATTTCATCAATAATAAAGAGGTATTAGCATATTCTGCTTAATGAACCGTAAGATCAATGTGTTCCCTAAAACTCCCCTGTATTAGTTCCAACAATAAAATACATTAAAGCACAAAATAAAAGGATGAAATTAAAATGTTGCAACATTAAATAAACAGTTTTACGCGAGTAAAATATTCATAAACCGATTTTTTTTCAATTAGCATCTTCATACTACACCGGCATTCACTGTTTGCTTTACGAAATTAACATTGACAGTGGTTTCAAATTTTATTTGATAATCAATGTTCCACTCAAAGGAGAATTGTGAAATTTGTTTGTGCTCAATCTTTATACACCTCGCACATGTTTACCAAGCCTTATGCATGTCCAGTAAAACTATGAATCTTTATAATTTGACAACAAGCATCGCAATCCACATAATTATTAAAATATTAAAGCTTCACTACTCTGTTTGAAAGCTACCTGAAATAATATTACACTTCTTACAACTCATTCCTGTTTTGATGTTTATTAACTGTCACTTAGAATCAAATGAATGTCCGCTTGGGATGATTTTGATTTTATTTTAGTCAACTTGGACTGTCATTGATGGTGTCAAATGTCTCGCATTAGTGCAGAAATTTAGATTGATAATTCCCAATCTTATTGTTCATAAAAAAATGTTCTAATAGATGCTTAGCACATCGCTGATTGTGCTAGCAATATAATTCAATGCATAGATTTTCTATTTACATTTTAGTATCAAACACGTCATCCTTTATCGTCCTTTCCAAGTTCCTGGGAGAATTTTTTGGCACGGCTATACTCATGTTTCTTGGATGCATGGGCTGTTTGGACGGTTTCGACAACGTTACTAGCAACTTCAGCCGAGGCATCATCTTTGGCTTTACGGTGATGGTGGTGATCCTCACATTTGGTGTGGTCTCTGGTGCTCACATAAACCCCGTGGTATCCATAGCAGCATACATCTACGGTGATCTTTCGTTCATGGTAAGTTGGTGTGATATAAAAACCCGATATTCTCATAATGATGGTATCTCTCCACTTCAGATGGTACTAGTTTACTTTGTGGCACAGTTTACCGGCGCTTTGTGCGGCTACGGATTGCTAATGGGTGTTGCACCTCAGACCTACTTTGATCAGGCACTAGTTGGCGGTCATGGGAGTTGTGTTACGGCTCCGCATGCCAGTCTCACAACAACAGCGGCCTTGGGAATAGAGTTCATCGTTACTGGCATTTTAATCTGGGCGTGTTGCGGAGTTTGGGATCCACGGAACGCTAAGCATCAGGATTCGGTCCCATTGAAATTTGCGTTGCTCGTAGCGGCCATCTCGGTTGCAGCTGGTCCCGCTACCGGTGCTAGTATGAACCCTGCCCGAACACTAGCACCATGCGTATGGAACAATAGTTANGAGTTGTGTTACGGCTCCGCATGCCAGTCTCACAACAACAGCGGCCTTGGGAATAGAGTTCATCGTTACTGGCATTTTAATCTGGGCGTGTTGCGGAGTTTGGGATCCACGGAACGCTAAGCATCAGGATTCGGTCCCATTGAAATTTGCGTTGCTCGTAGCGGCCATCTCGGTTGCAGCTGGTCCCGCTACCGGTGCTAGTATGAACCCTGCCCGAACACTAGCACCATGCGTATGGAACAATAGTTACCATAAAATATGGGTATGAATATGATCATATTCGAACGAAAACATGTTTCTAACTGTTTTGCAAATCTTTCTATTGACAGATTTATTTTGTGGCACCACCCTTGGCTGGTGTTGTTATGCCTATAATCTACAAATATGTCTTTCGAAGAGAAGTGCACAACGATGGCGAACTAGCAACTCCTCCTCCACAAGAGCAGGTGTGTGTTTGCGTTATACATAATAAAGAATCACAAAATGAAAAGGTCTGAATGTTATGGTAAGTTAAATATTTTTTTTACAAACGGAAAAGGCTTTTAATTTGCTTAAGCTAATTATCGTTTAGCAATACCGTAAACTATTGTTGAATGTTTTCCAATAATAAAGCTAATGCGGACAGCGTAACATGGTTTCACCTTGCTAATTTTTATTTAATATTCAATATTTAGTACAGTAAACCCACTCTACGAAAATACCTAGATTTTAATTATCTGTTAGTCAAAATGTTGTTTTGGGACCTTTTATGTAGCTAAAGGTTTCGGATGTTTGTAAAAAAAGTCCTAATCAACTATGAACGGGCAGTTTTGTTAATTGCCTATGCGTTTGATCTTAGCTTTACATACCTTAAACTTTCCAACAGTACGATATTAAAAGAGTGGCACATTTTAGGAATAATAAATCACTACACAACCACAAAGCTGTACATTACAATATGTCAATGATGCCAACAAAGTACTTTACGTATACTTTTGAAATTTGCTAAACAATACTAAATAGCCCAAAACAGAAATTTGATTTAAAATTCAAATCCGTTAGAATATTTTGAATTTGAATCCACATTCGTTCGAACATAACAGAAATTTGATTCAAAATTCAAATCCGTTAGAATATTTTGAATTTGAATCCACATTCGTTCGACACAACGAAAGAAAAACGAAACTGCATGAATAATCACTCGAAAGTGATCGAATTTTATTTCGCACAATGGTACGGCCTCATCACTCCCATAGGACAGTTATTTAGTACGTTTATCACAAACACGTGTTCTGTTCGGTGAAAGATGAATCATTGTCGAAAATTTATGCTTAGTCTAATTGTGATGAACTTATGAATCATTTCACAGAGTTTTAATTTCGTTTACTCCATGTAACATAATGCATTACGTTTACTTCAATCTTGAAAACAATGATATCGAACCTATAATTGCGTATGGAATTACGAAGTTGAAGGAATTTGTTTCCGTTGTACGTTGGTAAAAACCTTTAAAAAGCCTATTCCATCTCATTACTGTTAACGAAAACTTCAATTAGATAAGCTATGTCTGATCTTAATTTTTGGCAACTTCAAAATATTTTGTAATTAGTAGGAGAGCATAAAATACCTTAATAACGTTTAAACCGCTTCCATACTCAACTGGGTGAATAACTACTGACCTGGCCGTATTAGACTAATTTTACCACGTAGCCTGCTAGTCAGACCTTGCTACGGAGGGACGGTCCAACTGGGATTTTGGACCGATCCGGTCGTATGCAACTAGAACCGAAGTTAAATACATCCACATGCCCCATTAACTAACAAATTTTAAATTATTTGCATTCAAAATATAACACAACAATCAAGTTTATGAAATTTATATTAAACCACAAATTGAATAGAATTGGAAGATATTTTATGATTATTATGAAAACTGAGCAAGAAATTAAATAAAAAACTAAAGTAACCTATATGTCCTTCTTTGCCAATAGTTGTAGTTTTATCCATAGTATGGTTATTTGTATTTGGGACTAATGCCGTTAAGCTCATTTTTAGTTGTGCACAGTTAACAAAAAAAAAGGAATTTTTAGGAACATAAGTTTATTTGCTTCTAATGAATGAAATTTTCTATCGATGAACATAAGAAGTGGAGACTAAGGTGTAACGAAAATGCATAAAAAAATATCTCAGTTTGTTTCAATAATGTTTGTTCCATCCTTTGAAAATGTGAGGAAAATGATTAATTTTCCTTCATTCTTTAACGCATTTGATACAATTATGTTAGCGAGTTATTCATTTTATTGAATGATTCCCAGATTCATATTTGTAAAAACATTGACGAGCAAATCTTGCACCAAACAACCCTCAATACTGTACACCAACACAGCATACAAGAATTTGAAAAATATTTTTAACTCACTAAATTCATACAAATCACATTGGTCTCATTATGCTTACCACCCTTTAACCAAATGGTGTAACATAATCCACACCAAACAGTGCTTGCATTCACCAAATGTTTTATACAACAACAAAAATAATATACATGAGCAGTACGCGTATTGGGCGAAGTTCACCAAACTAGACATTCTAAAAATATTCCAGCATTGCGTCCTACTCCTGTTCCTACACCCTTTCCTCCAATACCCCCCGCCCGACCGACCGCCAATGGTCTTTCGACCATTGCAACGTTTGCTGGCCTCCACACTGCCGACAGACAGACNCATCGACCTAAATATGCTTACCACCCTTTAACCAAATGGTGTAACATAATCCAAACCAAACAGTGCTTGCATTCACCAAATGTTTTATACAACAACAAAAATAATATACATGAGCAGTACGCGTATTGGGCGAAGTTCACCAAACTAGACATTCTAAAAATATTCCAGCATTGCGTCCTACTCCTGTTCCTACACCCTTTCCTCCAATACCCCCCGCCCGACCGACCGCCAATGGTCTTTCGACCATTGCAACGTTTGCTGGCCTCCACACTGCCGACAGACAGACGCTTACATCTCACGCACGCACAGTTCTCCGCGAGGTCGCAGTATATATGTGTCAGCGGTGTGCTAGCCATGCCATGCATCCCAGTTACACTCCTTGTCCCGTGAGCAAAAGGAGCAAATCGAACCACTCTCTTACCAATACTTACGCGGCCTACCAGTAGTACTCCGATGCTTCAATCCGCGACAGATTAAGAAAGCATGGTGTTAACGCAACCGACGACGACATCGACGGCAACAAAAGGTGTCGCTACCACTTATCAGCAACGATCCCCTCAGCAAAGCGGGTTTTCAGTGGCATCGTGCGACGACGGCTATCAGTTTGCTCGTAGCATCGAACTCGCTCGCAGTCCTAGCCGCAAGTCGTCGGCGCATCGGCGAATCCTGGTTGCATCACAGCTCATCTCCGAACAGCAGCTTCTTCGCGAACAGTGCCTTCTGTTTCTGCCACGAGTGGTGGTATTTCCCTTTGCTCCTTTAACGGTAAGTTTCCGAAAAGATTTTTGTTGTGTTGAAAAAATTCAGTACAACCAAATCAAACCGTTTATGTGTTTATTGATGCTGAAAAACAAGTGTATAAAACATATTCGCAAAAGTAACGAAAAAAAGCATGCTTTTCGCTGAAAAGTTTGATAACTGTATAAGCCCGCCAAATAGTTAATCAACGGGCAACGTTATAATACCATTCGCGCTACAACCACTGGCAATGACTTTGATTTTAAATGGCGACACTGTCGAAACGTACCGGTGAAAGCATTTACACAATTACAATTCGATCGGTTCACGGGCACACGAGCGATTTTTTATTCCACCAGTGTACCAGTTATTTACATTTTCACATCGCCACAATGTTTGTTCACCGATGACCCGAGGGTAAAAAGGCCACGCGATAGTGAACCAACGCCAACAGCGTCGAGAACGTTAGCTCGAGTTGAGATTGGGTGTATTTAAAAAAAACCCCACACATTAAAGAAGAACACATAATAAACGAACACCCGGTACAGGGAAGGTTGTCAGTTGCGGTGTCAAGTGAAATTCAAACACACTCGGATACGATCAAGCATACGAAAAGTGCACGTTGCAACAACCGATCGGACCAAATCCAATGCTCTCTCAGTACAGGGTACTACTGCAGAAGCACTATTGTACACGGAAATCCGTTTACAAAAATAAAAGAAACAAAATCACAAGCGATAATGCATTACGATCCAACACGGTCCCCCTTCAAATCAAACAATAAACGTTACACCAATGCTTGCACTTTTGTTGATTAATGGCACACCTTCGGAAATGGTGTGGTGGATGGATTTGGCGGGAAGAGTGATTATGCACAAAATGCTCTTGTGAAATTTGCGTAAAAGCTGCGCTGTATGGTCAACACAGGAGACCTTTTCATGTTAATTCATTCAAACCTCGCTTTTTTTTGTTACTGTATGTAGTATAGTGACGACAATATTAAACACCGTTACATACATCAAAACAGTAAATATCGAAACACAACCACTCAGCTGTATAGCGAATGCTTTACAAGGTAATAAAGTACTCTTACTCGATATGGCGCAACAGCATTCCTGTGTAGCAAAATTGTTGATCCAGAATGCATTAAACAACATTTGATATATGACCATGATTCCTGGCTGAATGGGATGATGGGATCGTACAGAATGTGGTTGTTGTTGAGTGCAGTTTCGCTCACAGCACCTGCAAACCGCCAACAACATTGTAAACGAAGCTTCGCCACTAGCTTCCACAGTTCGAATCTCGAAATCAAGTTTTCACTCATTTGAATTGGTTATTGGTTATGGCCGCTGCGTTAGGTCCTAATTATAAAACTGATAACTTGCACATCATCCGATCAGTCTACAGTGTGGCCCGGTTCCAGATGCCCGTCGAATGCGGCGGCTCTTCACGGCAGATAATGTTCATCTAGCATTCGAATCTAACCTCCGAGGTCGTAAGACAGAACCAGCGAACCGTTCTCCGATAACCCTTCCTGTTACCATATCAGACGCACGTCATACTTAGCTCGTTCTTCACTTTCATCGGTCATATATTACGTCATCTTGAGTCTTGAACAATAGATTTATTGTAAGAAGACCAACGAAAAAGGTCGAGCCCTTCGCCAGAAGAGCAATAAGAAACGACTGTGCAAAGGTTAATATCATATATGTTCTTGTTCAATTTTCGGTCGTCCGATAACAAGCTACTGATATCGCATCGCAAACCGATCAGATTTCTGTTACAATTTAGGGACAACCGTTTCGATAAGACATCACACAAATGCATTAGGTTGACCGTAGCAGAAGGAATTTAAACACCTAATCTCTCCCTCCCCCTCGCATGTTTCTTAACAACGTTTCGTCCAAATGTACACACGTTTAACACATATACAACGAGACCAGTTTCAACCGGGTAGATAAAGTATCAGACAAACATTTAATACAATACGGCACTTTGGCCAGAGGAAGATATTTCCTCAGCTTCTCATCTATAACGAACCAGCCAAGCGCGAAGCACGGGGCGTTGGAACATGGTACATCCACTTACGGATTGGTCTACTTCAACTATAACGCCACTGGAGATGTAAAGCTACCTCACTCAATACCATGTGATTCTTGGTTCTCGTAATGTTTAACTTGCGGTTATCTAAACAAACACTACCACCACTTGACTGCAGTGCCTTATGGTTACAACAATCGGGGCCAATGCTACATGTTCCCTACAGTACTAGAGGATTACTGTAAAAACAAAGCGCATTTTACGAAAAATATTGCTCTTAAATGTTACATTCTGTTTCAACTATTCCATTTTTGCATCACAAAACTTCAGTGCGGAAACAAAAACAGGAAAACAAAAATCATACACCTCATTAGTACTTGATGAGACAGTGGTAAAGATCTTTTACAACCCAGCCATAAACCAGTGCAGAGCGCTTTAAAAACAGCAGCTTCAACTGGTACTAATTGCTACCCTATCTGCTACTTACCACTGATAAGAAAGATGACGAAGTGGCCAGATTGGCCAACATTATTGGTATCATATAATATAGAACAGTCCTAGAGCAACATACCTTGGAAGATGTGTCGAACATCAACGCATTGATAGCTATGAATGCCTTGGTTCATAGTACAAATATTCAAATTACAATAAACAAAAACTTTTATAAAGCATAGTTCCATGTTAAAATGTTCTTCTAATTCTTCAGATTTATAAAAACGCCAATTACTATTACTCACTTTTATAATATTTACTCTTATCACAGAACAGCACAATGAAAAAATCCACGCTCGACAATATTTCGGTGTTTTTGGCTGAGCTGATCGGCACAGGGTTGTTGGTGATGCTTGGCTGTATGGGATGCGTTTCCGGATTAGGCCATATTCCTTCACACTTTGAACTATGCATCAACTTTGGTCTAATAGTGATGATCATTGTACAAGTGTTCGGATGCGTGTCCGGTGCTCACCTCAATCCAGCGGTCACCGCAGCCGCATGGGTGTATGATTTAGTTTCCACCAAGGTATGTCAAATGGTTTTGGGTCGAATTTCATTCCCAGAAGTACACAAATGCGTATTGCTTCACATCCGAAAACTAACACTTCTATCTAAACATTTATTTCAATCTATTACACCTTGAAGATGGCCCTGGCATACGGTGCAGCTCAATGTATAGGTGCTTTCATGGGCTACGGCATCCTGAAGTTGCTGACACCCGTAGCTGTGTTCGATACTGCCTTGGAAAAAGGAGCTGGATTCTGCGTGACGCAACCGAATAGTGCTATCTCAAACATGCAGGCAGTAGGCATTGAATTTGTTGCCACGATGGTATTGATCTTAGTCTGCTGCGGTGTTTGGGATCCTCGCAACGCTAAGCATCACGATTCGGTTGCATTAAAGTTTGGTTTTACTGTCGGAGCACTAGCCGTAGCAGCGGTTCGTAGGATATAATCCATCAAACGTAAAGCACAAATTATATTCAACACACAAATTTCATTACAAATTTCAGGGTCCTTACACCGGTGCGAGTATGAATCCAGCTCGTTCTTTAGGCCCGGTCCTGTGGAATGGAGTATATAATGCGCATTGGATCTACTGGGTCGGCCCGCTTGGAGCTGCGTTTCTGACTGCCTTTGCCTACAAAGCTGTATTCCGGCGAGAAGTACCTGTTGAACAGCTTAACCACGAGCTAGCTGCGCTCAACACTGACAAATCGAACGCTTAGTTGAACGCCTCATTCTCTTAATTCAAGCAAAATGGTTACCAATAATCGTTTCCCGATAAAGTACACAGCACTATTTATACTGTACTGTTTTATATGACCACTCTGCTAAAAGAACCCATTTTAGAGCAGCAATTGCTTCTGTCGGTTGCATCGGCAAAAGGTTGAAACTTAATTTACATCGTGCAATTATGACGTACGCCTCGATTAACTATAAGATATATTGTTAAAATAAATAATTATCCAAACCAAGCCAATTAAATTCACACAACTGTGAATCTTTCTCAACATAGTCCGAATGTCGACGTGCGATAACAACATTTCAGATTCTAATCTCGGGAGCATTAAAACTTTCTTCAGCCATCCGAAAATGGGTTAACGATATCACGGCGGGAATAGAGCTGTGGTTTGTATAATTGTTAATAAAAATCGTTGCAAAACCGAAACACTTTATAGCAAACAGATCTTTCGCATACTTTTTTTTTAGGTTCTGTTTGGAGGTCTTTGCTCTTTGGACGCCAACTACGCCATATAATCTGGATAACAAACATCACTCCACTGTCAAATTCTATTCATTCAACCATAAGTGTATACTAGTTATAACTATCCTAAAAGGAATTCTTATATCATACGCCTTTTATCTTCGAATGTTATGTTCAGCAAACACATAACCAACACCACATTACATTCATTTTTTGTTTCTTTGTCATTTGTTTCTTTATTTAACAGCTTTCCTTTCTTAAAAAGCCATTTACCTGCACATTTTCTTAACCGTAACAGCGTCACTGTGCACTTATTATATACTATTGTTTTGTGAGGTTCTTCATTTTCTGTACTGCAGCATCCATCTATTGTACAAGACAGTGATCTCTACCTATATATATATGAACTTTCCACATTATAATGTACCCTAGGCTATGCTACACAAAGAAGGAAAGCAGGAAAATGATTATTGCCCACGGTAGGGCCCCCCTATAGGCTTTAATGAATAACGTAACAAACAAAATAAGACTAATGATCACTATCAGTCTAAAGTTATGTTGACCATCATCCTCTTTCGCCATTTTCCCGGCATCTTTTTGTGTGTAACCTAACGTTTGTGAGAGAACTATTACTTTGCGAGGAATTCGCTAATGATTCTCAAATAAATCACGATCAGTTCGATGCAGTATCGTTTTAATTATTCATCTGAACAAAACGCAACATAATCTTCATCAACTCCTAGAATCGTTTTAACATCGAGCTTTAATCATCTTTACTAATTAGCCTCCTCACTAATTATTAGGCATTTCAAACGACTACCATCCAAAAGTTACCATTCGTGAAGATAATTTTATTATTGAACTGATTTCATATTCTCACACTAAGCGTAAGCATTCATTAACTTAATGATATTTCTCTTTCTTTATGTGATTTCCGTTCCTATTTACTACCTTTACCAGAAACTCCACCTATCGATAAACCGTCTAACATATTTATGTACTAATTTTATACAAAATTTGTCAAGCAATACCCTCAGTTCTACTAGTTTTGCTTTTGCATCTTCTCACTGCCATCTTCAATGATGATCCCGCATGCGTGTCGATCAAGTCTGTCAATTCCAGCCAAGCATTTGTAAACTGTTTCCATTCGCAGAACTATTCGCTTTACATGTACGCAATTGAAATCAACTAATTACACCTAACGGAGTATATTTCTGTCTGTACATTGCTAGACGTTCTACACCATAGGTGCCGAGGTCAAAGAAAAAAAAAATTAATTTTTGTGTTACAGTTTGCATCACAATTACAATAATTCGTGCATTCTTCTGTTGGAAGATGTGAGATTCATAATTCAGTCACGAAGCGTTCCATTATCACCTAACAAGAAATGGCTAATAGATCGACACGACACACAAAGGAAAAACCTAATAAATGACGACGTGAGAAGAAAGCACAGTACAGAACTACTAATTAATGTACAGTTTTGGAGTGTTAGTCTCCCGTCATCCTTTCCTCTCGCACTCTCTCTATTTCCCTTTCATTTTATCTCCTTCTCTCTTACGGACACATTCACTTTTAATTTCATTTATATTCCGTTTGCTTCATTTCTATTAGATTTTCGTTCACCTTTCTTTCTCGTCAATCCTGTTCTGTTCGTTTCTGTATGTTTATATTGTGCTCCCAAGTACTACTGCTATCCATCTGCTTTAGTAAATTACTTCGTAAACAGTAGCCTTTTTATCTCCCGAGCCCGTAACTATGTATTTGTCGTCAGCGGATATATCACAGCTTAGCACCGAGGACGATTCCTTCGACTGAAAGAAATGAAACAAATCAAATATCAGCATACAAACGGTGTTAAACCAGCAATGTTTTCATTCTTGCCTGGAAAATTGAAGCTCCATAAGGTGTCCTCCACGCGTTTAGCAAGTTGTCTTTACCAGTCGAAACAAACCACTTGCCACATGCAGCAAATTTCAAACTCAGCACACAGCTCTCATGTAAATGTAACTGATACTTATCCGGCTTGGTAGCGTGCAACACTTCCACATTTGAGTTTTCCATTCCAACGGCGAGCCATTCACCTACCAAACCAAAATTTTCATTATTCACCATTTTTCCTAAATTTTTACAATCGTTTCCCCTTCGCCCTACTTTACTAATAATGTAGCTTTTCTTACCCGTTGGACAATATCCAAGTGAGAAGATTTGTGAACTAAAGTCGTGTTGCTGTAGCTGTCTTCCTTCTCGAAGATCCCAAGAACGTACTGTATTGTCTAAACCTCCCGTCCAAAGTTTTAAACCATCGGCACTAATATCAATGCATGATGCTCCATCGGTGTGTCCTACAAATCAACGATAATTTTGCAAAAGTATATTATTATTTATTGCATTGTCCAGTTTATGCAACATATCCGCATGTAACACTTGGAATCGGCATATCATACCTTGGAATTGCCGTACTAGTGTCTGATTTTGAAGATCCCAAACGGCAATGTTACCATCCGAGCAGCATGAAAAACACACTTTGGAATCAGGTGAAATGGCAAGCGCATAACAGGCAGGGGCGTTTGATGTCAATTCCGCTTTTATTCGTGGTGTTGGACTTGCCAGATCCCAAATCGATAGATTCGATGCTTCTCCGCCAACAATCAGCGTTCGTCCGTCCGGCAAAAGTTTCACCGAACGAATGTAGTTGTCACGTTGCTAAAAACCGACAGATATACATAAGCATTAGTTTTAATTATTGGTAGCTTAATGCAACATATCGGAAAATAATTTCCCACGTCTCTCACTTACCAAACAATCCAATTGCGACACAGGACTTTTATTGCCTGGCTGCGATATATCCCACGCCTTTACGCATCCTTTGCCACCGGTGTACACATACTTTGTCGGATTGGAGATCGTTACAGCGCACACTACTTCACCATGATTCAGCGAGCTAATTTGACGAGCGTGACGAGGAATACCAGGACCAACTAGGGCATCCTGGGGAAATGGCACTGGTTGCATTTGTCCTTCAGCATTTACATGAAATGAATAAGCTCTGCATTGAGGTTCAATTGCAGATTAAATAAAGAAAACACATTTAGAAAACAAAAACAATCCAATGGTTTCCAATTCATCTTCGTTTTTTAAGATACTGACGGTTTTCCACCAGGAATACCAATCGGCCCGAGAGGAGCACGCATCTGGGGATGCGGATCGAATGCCAACGGAGCACGGGCGTAATTATTCAACGAGTGCGGCAGATTATTGTGCACACCGGGGCCTCCGTATGCTGCAGCAGCTGCTGCTGCTTGTAAATCGTGTGGGGCACCTGAAATGTGAATATAGCATTCCATTTTATACATTACTTCAAACTTCTCAAACAAATAAATCATACCATTCAATGGACCAGCAAGGTACGGTGGATAACCGGGATTCAATACAGGCGGTTTATTTACCACCTTTGGTACACCGTTGCTTGCAACAGAGTTGGTAGGAGTAGCTGGTTTTGCTATTGGCGTGGTAGGTTTGTCGTCTAGTTTCTTATTCGAAGGAGTCGATGCGTTGGATGACGTACCTATGGTAAAACCGAATCAAACGAATTAAGAAATGGTCGATTTAATACACAAATCAATCATGTTTTACCCGATCGAGGTGAATGCGTTCCAATCCGATCTCTATCCTGCACGTCCAGTTTCTTTTGCATCATACCATTTTCACGAGGAGATGCTGTACCTAACGGTGAAAATTTGTAAAGTTAAGCAAACATCTTATGATGCACGAAATAAAACAAATTTTCATTTACCATTATGATGCTGGTTGGGCATTGGGCTCATAGGATTTATCTCCGATGCGTCATCTACCACCAAATCTTGATCTGACTTTTCACCATCCGACTGCGAAAGAGATAAATATGGAACGGTTTAGATTCATATCGGTTCTTGGAAAAATGTCAATCGTCAACTCTTTTTATCTTTTACATTATATTTACTTACATGTCCCATGTCCTTCTCTTCTTTCTTAACCTTCTTCAATTCGTGTGTTGATTCTGGAGTCCTTGGACGGTATTTATCTCGATCCGAGGGAGAAATTGAACTTCGCTAAGGATGAACAACAAATGAAGCCAAAATAAGAAACGTAGTTATATATTGTTTGCCCATTCATATGCAACAAATTTCCCCTCGACTTACGTGTCTGTCATCCAAAGGCATAATGTTGCTATTGCTACTCTTGGATTCCTCTGGTCTGTGCAATTCTTGTTTGTTCAGAATTGCTAGTGGGTGTTGAGGAGGTGTGCTACCGAGAGCTAACGGTCCTCCTAGGGCTCCTGGACCAAGACTAGGATGAGGCATACCGACCGGTATTGGAGGCGCACCATGGGCACCCGGAATTTGTTGTGCATGCATCTGTTGCAGTAATCGCGGTAAATCCGGCCGTTGTTGTTGCTATATAAGTAAAAGGAGCAATGTATTATTTAAACATCAAGATTATCAAGATTTCTAATAAAAATTACCCCAATCACGCTATTTAGTTCCGACATTGTGATTTGCTTCGCTCGTTCAACAGCTGTTAACACCTGCTGCTGGTGTTCTTGAGACAGAAACGGTACGATCTGAGTAATTATTGCGTTTAGCCTTTTCGATATTTCTGTCTGTAAAAACATGATAAACAAAAATCTATTAAAATCAAGACAGTGCATTATATACAATAAAATATCTTTTACTTTCAAATTCATCTCCTGGAATTCGCTTTATACAACAAAACATTAAATAATCCTGGTAAGGATAAATGCGCTAAGCTACAAATCAAACAAATCAAACAACGAATTACTTAGGAAATATTTTAAAATCAGCTTAGCAAACACTTGCATTCCGCAATTCCGTATCATTAATAAATATGTGCTGATCTTTACATATTTACAAATAGAAGGAATCTTTTTCTACTGTGTACCTTCATAGAAAACTGTTATACTTGAACATTTACCGATATGTTGTAAATAGATTGCTTAACGTCGACAATCAATATATCTTTTAAAATTTTATTTTTCCAAAGTTGCTTTAACCCATCATCGACTAAAACATGTTTATCAGATACCATACGAACAAATACAATCACCGAAGTTAATGTCACCATCATTACTCACGTATAAGGTTAACTCCTCGCTACCACATCACAAAGCTCTTGATACAGGAAAAGAATCGTCAAAAAGATCAACTGAGACTTAAGATACTACAAATTCATTGATTATGTTTATATTATAAATCGTGGTTTACATCCCATTACATCTTCTTTCTCAATGCACATTGAATAGTCTCGAATAGAAATTAGTACAACGAAGCTAAATAATTTAAACGCAAACTTAAGACGCTCCATTTTAATTGTTTCTTTGCTTTTTAAAAGTTATTATCAACTTAATGATTAACAATTATCAATGAATTGTGGTAAAGAACGCGATAATTGAATAGCACAGAGAGTAACAATTGCACATGCTGCAACAATTGCGAATAATCTGTTTGCGCTTTTTATGTTTGCAAAAAAACCGTTGTTCATAAACAAAACGATCAGGGTTCAGAATCAATTCCGCATCGCCTTTTAAATTGTTACAGTCAATATTTTTCAATCATTAGTTAACATTAAGCTTCTCACAGATACTACAAAAATAAACAATCATATGATAGTATCTCCGCGAACTAGACTTGTATGTACATGCATGTCTTAAGCATAAACGACCATTTCAAAAACGAGATTGAAAATAAAACCACACATCCCATTTCTAACTCTGCTGCACATGATATACAAAGCGAGCGAGCTATCCTCTTAATAGAGGCCATAGGGATAGTTCATCCTCACATTGTGCTAGATACAAACAAAAGGATTTGAAGAGAGGAACCGCTGACTTCATTGCTTGAATTTCCTACGTCATACCACTCCCTCTTTTGCTCCTATCTTTAACCGACATACTTCCACCACAACGACGCCTGAACAGCATAGGTACTTTTCCGACCCTTCGTCTATCTGTAGTATCCTTCCAAATATGCATGACCGCACCCCACATTTCATGAATCCACGAGATGAAGGTTGATGGTTGATCACTCCTCTTCAAGCTCTACTACACCAGTACTGTATAGCCCAGTGCTCCATCACAGCATACTGGTGCTCCTAGCACTCGTTTACTCTCTTTCCACTTGTATATCAAGTGGTTTTGCTGTTTTCATTTTTTCATTCCTATACCAGCTTTATCGCACACCACACTATCCTAATACTCATTTGCCAGAAGAGATTTTCCTTTCCAGCTTGAGGAAAATTACATCCCAACAAGCACGGCTTGCAACGGAGATATCGCTGTAGTGGTTACAAGAATCGAAACTGTACACTAACGGAAGCTGTTATCTACTAGCGTTCGCCACCCTCATATCCCATTCTCATCCTAGCATACACATACAAACGGAAAAGGCTACATTTAACAACTCCACACACAGAAGCACAATCTCTCGCCATTGCAAATTTCACTCCTTCTCACTGTTCGGGGTTTATAGCATTACAGTGGATCGTCTGGTATGCCGCTGGGAAGAACAGAAATGCCACCCGAACTCCATTCGGTGTTGGTGCGTTTTTCAGACCATTGTCGATACAACGAAGCGCCGAAGGTAAGAGACTGCGCGCGACAACGGGAAGGCGTCGGCTATGAATGAAAACGAAATAAACCACCAGAAGGGACGACGAGGTAGAGAAGGAGTCTGTGGTTTGTGGTACATAGCATAAAATAGTTGGAACCAATAGATTTCCCAACGTACATTTTGAGAGCAGATGTGCGGAGGGTAGGTTAGAGTAACTATGTAGTGCCACCGCAACGCTGCGGTTCGGGTGACCGCATCATATAGGATACAAATATGACCACAGAGGAAAACCACCGTCCCGTATGACAGAGGAGCAGCAGCAATGAGAGTCTGGATTGTTGCGGCTGTAGCGCATACACAGAACGCTTTTACCAACCTCCAAACCCGGCCGGTGTACATTCGTTTCGTGCAATTCCTCCATCTCCTGTGGCATTTGTCCGAGGTAAAGTATAACGGATTGCTTCGGAAGTCAGGATAATAGCACCATTTTTGAGGACAGGTTTTGATACGGGTACTGGCACAATCACAGAGAGCGAAACGGAACGAAAGCCACACACAACTTCGAGCTTAGGTTTGGTTTAGATGGTTTAGGTGGTTTACTCCTATCAGTGGAGTTGGAATGTGGAGCAGGAGAAAAGCATGGGTACCATAGCATATAGTCTGAAACACAGCATTCCCCTTATTCAGTTATCCAATCAACGAAGAATGTGAGGAATCGTAGTCAATGAATTAAAGATTCTACTTCTATTCATTGTTCAGTATGTCCAGATCCTACATCACAGTACTTAAAAACTTTCGCGATATTAAAAATTTTAATGATAAGTCTGAAACTATATATACACTCTCAAACCAAAATATCTACAAAAAATATTCAATGCAACCCTACCATTCTCGCTGGTACAATGCGTAATAGAAGAGAAAAAAGAGTATACCGAATATTGAAAATGAATTTATATTATAACGCACACTTCATCCACTTCACTAAAAGTAATCTACAGTGTTTGATCAGTCCTTGACTACCAGATTGGTTTCTTTTCATTGCTCAACAACCTAGAATGCACATCCTACGCAATTCCCAAATACAGTCGGTTCTGGAGAACCATATTTATTTCAGTTTGTAAAAATACCACCTTCATAGAAAGCGACGAATCAAGTATGAAAAACGTGCTTTTTATAGCTTCTGGTATAGATTAGATTATACATTTTTATCACAATTGTTTCGAAATTATTTACTGAAACATTCCTCCTTTATTAATTACGCTTAATAGTACTTAGTATTTTTTTAAATAATATTTGTAAAGTTACGAATCGCAGTTGCGGATGAATGAGGAACAATTTAAAGACTCTAAGCAGCGTGTCGAGTTCCGTCACTTGGAACATAACTCAATTAGTTAAATAAATCATCGAGGCGCTGCGAGGAAACCTGATATGTAAGTTACACGATTCGATGCTTTTCATTAAACATCATATGCGCAAGTAATGCGTATTTATAGATTTACTATTATACGCTGGCAAATCAACAAACGGTAAGGTTTGACGAATATGTCGCAATCCTACTTACATTAAAACACATTTTTTATTTCCATGAATACATACTTGCCCTGCGAACTATAAAGCTCTCAATGCTCTCAAGTTTGAAAACATAATGATCGTTTGATAGTATTCCCGAACGTAAGCAATTTTAATAGTTTGTAATATTCAATTAAATTAAAATAAATAACTAAATAACATAAAATAAAATAAATCATTAAAATAAGCAATAAAACCGTTCTTAATGAATACAAAAATCATTTAAAGAATTATATCTTGCCGCTCCAATATAATTCAGTTAATAGTATCATAAAATCCTGTCTAAACAATCGAGTAGACGCTTTAGTCGATCTATACCCACAATCCCACCCATTTTATTACTTTATTCGCAAATTTATTTACCTGTTTGTGCATTTCAACGTTGAGACCATACGACATTTCATAGTACTGAAAATAAACAAAACAAAACATTAGTATATCTAAACATCCAAATTTTAGACATTAAATAACACATTTTTGTAATATCGATAGATTTTAAAGAAATTATGATTTATATTTTGAACAAGAAGAATTTGATGATAAATTCTAACATTTGTCATAATCTATCTATTTCCTCCATAAGTACAGCACAGTACAAAATAAATCAACTATTAAACAACATTTGTCAATACTCTTGGTGAAGAACACTCAAAATGTATATTCATTTCTTGTCAGGTTTTCTTGAAAATCATCGATATGAAACAAAATCTTGAAATACATCGATATGAGTAACATGTAGTTTTCTTACCATCACATAATGTCGCTGCATTTCCGTTTTATCTTGTGCCAGTTTTTCACATTCCATTTTGAGACTAAAAAAGTAATAAAAGATATTGTAAAATCTAGACATTTACTTTCTTTAAATCGTTACTTACTTATGGTACTGTGCTTGAAGAAAATTAAATTCTTCTTTTATCCTATCACAGTTTTCTGTTATGGTGAATTTGAATGGCTGAGCGGATTGCGGTGGGCCCTGTGGAAGGGAAAAACAAAGGAAAAATTCGTTATTACAGATAAAAATATCACATTAAAGATGCAGGTTGTTGTTCTATGGAACTAGCTTCTAATCTAATATTTTTAAATTCTTCACATTATGACATAAAATCAACACATGAAAACATCAATTCGTACTTAATCCGAAATATTCATTTTTTATTAAAAAAAAGGCCATAGCCCTATAAAACCAAGATTCAGCTATCGCCATACGTGAATAGATAAGACTTATGAGGTTTGAGCTAAATACAACTATTACCAGACAATCAATGTAAGTCAATAAGTACAATATCTTCAGCTTTCTGAATACTTATAACCAAATAAATAAAATGAAAATATTTTTCGAATCGTTTAAACTTCATCAACTGTTATACATGAGTACCCTAATCAAATGTACCAAACAGATGATTATGCAACAATACCCTGTGTCCAGACCCTGAGTGTCTTCAAATATGTTTGAACATCTGACTGAAACGCCAGAATCGTCGAAAACGGAAAGTAACTACAGCGTAAATTAATAGCAGCAGTATCTACCCATTTTCATCGTACCGATGACCCGTTCCTCTCTTGTACTTTGTCCTAGTTGCACGCTTTCCAATTTTCACACTAGTCACACCACGAACACCACATGGAGGTAATGTTTTCCCTCACTTCAACCGTCAACAATCAGCTAAAGTTGTTTTGTCGACTGACTATGCTATACAACCGTCGAGGCAGGGAACAAGGAACTTACTTTTCCACCCCAATTGAAAGCTACCCCAACAGTAGAGACAAAAACCTACCGGGAGAGCCGTGGCTGGTCCCAATTTAAGGGTAAACAAATTTAAACCCATCTTCCAGCCCTGCTTGCGTGTTTGTATGAGCTCGTTTTTTTCGTGCGTATGCATTCAAACAATGAATTATTTTCCCCTACCCGAGCGTCACTGACGTTATATATTTTAAATGTTTTGAACCCCTCGTTATTTCATTCTTGAATAAAACATTCTCTAAGCAAACGCTTTCTATGACCATATCATCATCAACCCTAAAAAAAACATCCTGTCCAAAAAGAATGGATGAGAAAAAGTGCAAAATACGTACACGTATACGCAGGAATGAAATATATGCAACCGTGAAGTAATTGTTAATTAAGAAGGTTGTGCACGGAACCATCATCATAATCATCATTACCATCATCATCAACATTCGGCAATCGTTATGGCACCGAAATGGGAGCGATATTTGTGTTTTGATAAAGGACTCACTATAGGACCCAAGGGTTATATTACGTGATTTTCAATATCTAAGTTTTATTCACATCTATAGAATAATAAGCTATTCAAAATCGTGAAGAATTCCTATTTATATTTTAAATTTTAAAACTATGTAATAATTAAGGTTGTTTTTGATTTTCCCCATCACACAACCACACGGTTAGCTAGTTAATATTTACTCAAATAATATTGCAAAAGATAGAGTTAACTCAAATCATACTCAAATTTGATGTTGCACTTGTTTACTTGTTCCGCGTCAAAAGGGAACACAACGGAATTAAAAAGCAGTGAGCAAGAATTGAATAAAAAAAGGCATTCATATTTCCTATCATTCAATTACACATTTCCCATTCCCAATGTTTCGTTCGACCAGATGTATCGAAAAATACGAAAAATCTAGAACGGAGGAGGACCAATGTTGACGACGCTAACCAGACGCTCACATTAATCCGGAAATTATTATCTGTGAAACGGCACCACCCTCCGTGTGTAAAGCCCGTTCCGGTATTTAGAACCACGAAGGGTTCCCGAACATGTTGTACACACAAACACACAAACATCCACGCAAGGCGATAACAAAATATCAACCACGCACTCACGATAGGGGAGGGTACGTAGTGCACTGGAAAGGGCAAAACACCCCTCGGGTCAAACAAAATTATCCCCTAAAATCAGTGTTTTCTTCCTTCTCCCTTTTCTTACCCATTTGGCGCGCTATCCCACAACATCCTTCAGACATTAATACGGTCTATTTTCCCTTACTGTATTCAAAATCGATTTATCACCACCCAGTGGCCTGACTTACCCTTAAGAATTGCTTTTTCTAATGCTCTATCCTACTCTGCCGTATGTCTAACTAAAAATTGAGTTTTTTTTGTTACCAACACCGTGTTACACCATTTGATACTATGATGCCAAACAACTTTCGAGCAATTAGAATATGACACAAGACTTGGAAAAACGAGTCGTTTACTATCGCACGGT
This sequence comes from Anopheles rivulorum, assembly GCA_018908115.1. Lineage (NCBI taxonomy): Eukaryota > Metazoa > Arthropoda > Insecta > Diptera > Culicidae > Anopheles > Anopheles rivulorum. The sequence goes on from STHB01000010.1 coordinate 995,592, forward strand.
ACCATTCTAATACGTCGTGTAATAACTTTTAAAATCTACAACAGTGTTAAATTGCTTAGCTTCCTAAAACACAAAAAATTACATTGAAATTCAAATGCAATGTCTAGACCTTCAACATCACTCATAAGATAAATAAACACAGTGTTACGATCGTATTTCGCATAAACATAATTTACAAAACTCCTAACTCATTTTAATTCGCTAAAATCAACACAAAGTCAGTATTATAATGATATCTAAGATTCTTTTTTATGTATCGTTTCTAGTTAAATTTTAGATCAAGTGTAATAAAGCAATGTAGCAAATATAACGGACATTAGGAATAGATTTTAGCGCGTTTACCGGTCAAACTAAATTCGTAAAGTGGAATACAACATTACATACCGATTTTAAAGGAACCCTTTCCATCATCCGACTTCGTATAATAATTCGAATCGTATTTCACGAATGGTTTAAGTGCATATTAAAACTTATGAGTATTGTAAACAAAGATATTAGGTTTGGAAAGAAATTTATTTTCATTTGTGCTTTAGATGAGAAATAAAAAGAGAAATATTTTTGTAGGCATACCGTCCTCAATTTTTTAAGTGCTTATAGGATATCGACCGAATGGACACAGTCTTCTGCTCTCGCTTATGTTTGCTACTCAAAAAACACCATCATTTGACATACTACATATATTTTTATTTTTTGTATCAACCATCCAACACCAAGCAAATTTTACTTTGTTTGTGCCTTCTGCAATAAACCGTAAGTATCAGTGCAAACAAAACATTAACAGTTATCCATATCTATAAACTCAAACACCTTTCTGCGTTGCCAATCAGTGCAAACAATTCAAAAACATATACACCATTGCGTTGGCAAACAAAACATAAGTCAACTATTGATCATATAAACGCGGAATTTACGGTGTTTTTTCAGCCTCTTCAATGGAAAATAAACAGACAAACAATAACAATATTGAATGATTTCTTCTGTGTACTTATGCCATGGTATTAGTTATTGTTTGCTTTTTTATACACACTACCCCACAATGATTCTTTTGTCTGTCATGTCTGCTTAGTGAAATTGCAGAATATCATTCCCTCATGCTACTGAATGGAAAAGCGTAATTGTAAGAAAAGAACAAAATTTTTAGTAGAAGAACAGCTTAGTTCAATGTTAATAGACAGAATGCAACAGATCATAGGTGACCATTTTACGCACCGCTCGTATTGCATCACACTCAGATGTCATGCATTATTGCAATTGGTACCGTATCCAAATTGTGTCGTACTGAATGAAAATGTTTACAACTTCTAGCGTAAGGAAATGTTAACAAAATTACTTAACAAAACGAATAATTTTCAACTCATGTTATGCAGAAAAAAAATCATGAATCACCAAATACATCCTTTTAAATGGAGGCCCAATCTATTCAATCGATCAAACTCTTTTTGTACACCACTGTAGTACAAAAATATAGCTCTACTTACTGTACTACTTATGACTTGTTTCAAAATTTATAAATTTCTACCATTCAATATGGTATGATTCAATTCAATATACCATTTACAAACTGCAATGTAAAGCAAACGTTTTTAACTATTCCGTTTCAAAAAAGCCAATACAATTTAATCTGTTAAATTAACAACAGTCGTTCTTAATCGAACAATAATACGCTACGTAAGACTAGGATTGAGACGTTGGCTGGTAACCGCAGCAAAAGCTAAACTTTCAATAATTAAAAGTACTGTTCTTGGTACAACAATGTACAATAAACGTTTTTTTGGAACTGTTAATCAGAAATTAATGTGTGATTAAAAGGCTGCATCTAGGCAAGTTATGGCTTCAAGACTTATCAGAAATGATGCTATGAGTTACGTTATTCTTTGTATCGACTCGAACAACATCATGTTAAGTTTAGGTACAGATATGCATTCAAACGATCGTCAATCGACAATAAACGCATAAATCGCTGACATGGACCAGAACTTTAAGCAAACAAAAAAACAACGTAAACAAACTTTAAACATATCCACAGCACATATCAACCTAACCACCTTATAGTTCCCCCATACAACAACAATTTTATTTCCAATAGCAAAACACTTGAACAAACAAAACATTTCATCCACGAAATGTAGCGTGACGATGCTAAAACAGTTCCAGACGATAAGGAAAACACACAAGTACAAACAAACAAAACATCCGAAAACCCTATTTTAGCTATTCTCATGCACTTTATTGCTACTAAAGTTGCTAGTTTGGCATGAATACGATCCAATGTGTCTGATAATGCACAATTTGTATAACGAAAATAATGGAACGAAAACTTTTTGGAAAAAAGTGATCTTAGATTGGTGTTTTTAATGTTTCTAATTATTTTATTTATATTTAAGCTTCATTGTTGATATCCAATACGGCCAGACTGTCCTAACATAAATTTAAAAAATCTTAATTGTCATGTTTTTCTTCGAGAAGAGATTTTTTGCAAAAAATCAACTCTGTTAACCGTTATTATATTATAGGTATATTTTGTTTGTTTGTTATA
>STHB01000010.1:1014112-1019112 GCA_018908115.1 Anopheles rivulorum
ACGATGTGGAAATGTAAGAAGGAAGACAACAAAAACGCCAAAAAAGCTGGGACGGAAGAAGGGGGAACAAACAAAGCAGAGTGGATAGGATGCAATAGCTTAAAGATCGAATTAGAAGAGGTTAATTAAGTCCCGACAGGAAGGTGCCGCGCTAGAGTATGTGCGTCCCTTAGCGCGGCATGGCTATATTTTCCGTTCCCTTTTCTTCGTCCATTTTTGTTGTTGTTGTTGTGGATTGTGATCAATTGCCCACCCAGCCTTAGTGTGCACACTCATGATTTACTAAGATTTTCTTGTGCTTTGAAAGGAACTGACACGTCAACGGCTGTGTGTGATGAAATTGTACCTACAAACAGTCAGTCGGCGGAATACGTTTGAATAATCGTTTCAATCGACACAAAAGACTGGGGAAAAACTTTTCTACTCGTCTATTGCCGTATTAGTTATTCCAAGCTAGTTTTATATGTTAGTTTATTGTCGCTCGTTTCGGCAAATAATATAAATCAGTTTTCAAAACTATAATACTATCAAATTAGCATTGGCTTTTGTCCCTGATTCTACTCCCATTTTCAATGCACGCCGAAACGAATTGCACATGCTTTGTATGTTTGTATGAAAAGAATACTCAAAGTTTACCACTAACGTCCTATTGTTAAGCCAAATTCACTTTTACAGGATTTGTTGACAATCTTTAATTGAACGAACGTGTAGTTGTTTATCAAAGTTGCATGCTGAAGCTATGGCCAATTTTTATTATTTATAATTAATAACGAATGCAAACCGTCGGCTATAGACCGGATATTTTCGAAGATCACTTACCGGGTGACGGGCCGCAACCGCTGCCGCATTAATGCCTGAATTCGGATACATCTCCGGTGGCAGCGTGATTGTTGCGTTGTAAATATCCTGTACAATTTCAGTTTAAACGAATTTGCTGAGCACTACACACAGTACTGGGGTTTGGCTCAGCTCCTAACTTTAACATCCAACTTCACACAACGGACACCACTTTTTACTTCTTCTAGCAACACTGACTAATGGCATACATTAAATGCAGGGCTGGTTCGCTTTAGGTTCACTGCACTGTAATAAAACGTAAAGGAAATTGGGAAAGAGAACTGTGAGACAATTTTTAAAAGACAGGTTTAGAACAAAACAGCACAGCATTTTCAACAAGAAACATTACTATTCTCACGAACATGAGCGTGTAGTATCCGTATAGATGTTTCGTATAGTTTTCAACGTCCGGTTGTAATGCATGATTTGCATGCATAGCGAATATCTTTAGTTTTGTTGAAAAACAAATACACTACAGCACACACACACACACACACAAATAAGTATTACGCGATGATACGGTTTTTTGCTATTTCATTTACCCAAATAACAATTCCACTAGCTATAATTTAGCTCATCCCTCTCTCCCATGTGTCATTACTGTGACCACACTAAACCTAAACAGCAACACACCACACCATCTCCTTCCATTACACCTCCTGCTTCAAAACACGCGTTCGGAAACCAACCATACCGACTAATCGAATTTGTGTCGGATTCCGCTTTGCCATCCATCCATCCCGCCTCCTACTTTCTCTTCCTTCTCGTTACTCGTCTCAGACTCGATCAAACTCTACGGCACCGACAATTTATACGCAAAGGAGCAGCGACACGCGTACACGATCACACACATTCACACACATACGCGCGCACATAGCACAGCCGGATAAAAAGGGAATCAAATTCTCTTGTCGAGACGATGCTGCCAAATTCAATTATCAACCGATTTCACTTTCCACTCGCGTTCATCGTGATAAAAAAGCGCTGTAAAAAGAGCGGGAAATTTGTCGATCTAGGGCGTCCCCTTCATGCTCGAATTACATTCCGTTATTTCGCTCTCGCTTACTCTCGCTCCAACTATCACACTTTATTTTTCTTTAATTTTTCCTATAATGAGACGGTTTCTCGGTATCTAGTAAGCTGTGTCACACGTGCTCGCATAGGCGCAACCATTTTCGGTTTGTTGCAGCCAACGCGTATACCCATCATCACGATTACTCGATTCGCCGGCCGCCCTCATCGAACACGGACGAGTCGCCGTGGCCGCTTACGCTCGCTTCACTATCTCCTCAGCACCATCACACCACGATAAACTGAATTGATGCAGGGCAATTAATTATCGGCGACCCGTAAAAAGGTCTCTCTAACCATTTACTGCCATCTTCGCCTATTAGACCCAACACAGTTGTGCGTACCGGACCCCTGAAACCTAGCACACATACAAACACGCATTATAATACACTTTTGCTGTGACACAGGGATAGGAACACACTTAAAATTGCTCGCAATCTTCTCTCGACCTGGCGCACTGTATGCACATATCGAAATTGAAATCAAAAACTATTGGAAGACATTTGGTTGTATGGTTTTTTTTTTGCTCCCAACACATATTGGCACACAACTTTCGTAGCAATGTATTATCAAAAAAAAACTGTGCCTTTTATTATCACTCTTCGCTTAACATACTGATAAACTGATCCCAAACAGAACCTTGATTCGATTCAAGTTAGTGTTAATCGAAGCAAGCTTACAACACCGGCCAATGCCTAACCATCGTTACGATCTCAGAGCCTGCTTCAACGATGGTGATAAACCAACGTCGCAACAACGGTCTGTCTGGTATCCCTATAAACATATCACAATTCACAAGCAATAATCAATTCGCACTTTTGTGTTTCCATAAATCCACTCGTTGTTACATTTTTAATAGATTATCATTTCTAAGCTCCAATTCTGATTCAAGGCGACGCATAATGCACTGTGTACTGCAGAATCAAACATTCCTGGTATCACGCCAAACCATTTTGTAGCCGCTTGGACTAGAGTAGCACACACTATGTGTTACATGATCCACGTAGCACGAACACCCACCCAGCTGCCAAACCACCTACTTGAGGTATCAAATTTACGCACACGAAATTACACTTTTAACTAACCATTAAACCGCCGCGGATTGCGACAAAATTGCCAACACGCAAGAAGATACGCTGCCCGAACGCTTCACAAAACTCACGAGATGTCGAACAACGCCTCCTGCCTCGACCACGGCAAGCATCGAAATAAACGTCTGTATGTGTACGCTTCCGGCTCAAACATCCATCGATCATTGTAGTAGTGAGGGCGCGTGTACGTACACGCTGTGTACGACACGCCATATACAAATCGTTTATACAGCCACGTCCATTTCTTTCATTTGACTTCAAACACCGTTCGTTGCCGTATTTTATGAATTTACACCCAAAATCACGATTTTATTTTACAAAAACTTTCATGTACCACTTGTTTGATAAAGTCTTATCATAAAACTATTTGGGGTTTTTGACACTATGCTTGTTTATCTGTTCTTTTTTCAACTTCTTTAGCTGAGCTGCTTCCGATTGAAACTTACTTTGTATCTACATTCAACTACCATTATGTATCCCGAGTGCTAGAATGTATCACATATTCAAGGCATTTTGTTTAAAGATTAGTTATTCTTTTTGCTTTCGTACTTTTAACATAATTATTTTGTACTTTAATCGTAAGTTACGTGTATAATGCACAAGTTCTATTTTTAAATATGTGAAAAGGATAGAATGAGACTGTTTTTTTTTTCAACCACAAAACTGTAACCAAAAGCACAATTGGATTCAAATAAAAAATATTTCAAGCGTTATCTTGCCCCACTAATAAATAATAATCAATGCTACGCTCTTCTATAAACAATCCTAAAACCCATCTCTCCGTGATTTGAGCACGTTCTGAGCGTTACGATGATGTCTGCCGAAGCGACGTGACAAACGAGACGAAAAGGTTGTGAGTTAATAGCTCAAAAAGCAGCACACTGCATACTAAGCCGATGTAGGGATCCAGCTGATATAGTAATTAAAAATTTATGGCTGAATCATTGCTTGAGAGCAGCATATCAACAATGCGGAGGGCAATTATTACGGTGCACTGGCTCAATCTAACATCCGTTGGCATGCTGATGGACGGTATTTAAAATATAAAGAATGAATTAATTTCATCAGCAACGTTCATTCCATCGCTGTCCCGGTCAAATGCTGATTCTAAGCTATGTTTAATTTATGGCAAAATTGCATTTATTTTCTCTCAATTGTCGATCCGAGAACTAGGGTTGTAGCATATTTGCCGTAAGTAAGTTTGATTCACTATATGACCGTAGGATATCGCTGTCAAAGATGTTTTTTTACAAAGTTCGGTTATTCCAATCTTCGGTTCGGTTATTCCAAACACTTTCTAATGTCCAAACATTTTCAATTGGTTCATTACTAGCCGCCTATTAGCCTTTTTGATAGATTCTGATAATCTTTGTATGCCTTAAACGCTACTATAATTTTATCTATTAATCGGAAGACATTCGTGTTGACTTTGGCTGAAAATTATCGATAGATTTTTGCCTTTTGATGGCAAAAAGCTGAAGAGAATCGGGTGGTTGGTGGACATCGTCAAGAGTTGTAAACCGTACGTGACAACCGGAATCGAATGATTGATTATGGATCCATCGCACGTTTCGCAACGATTTACAACCCATAATTCGTTTGACGCCAAGAAGGAATTGTGGGCAGCACCTCGTACTTATCAAGTAATCGATTTCACTAATGGCGAGACGAACATTTTCTCTCGATTCTAAGCTAACATTGTTGTGATAACATGCTACGCCATACTCAAGTAAACGTTTCTCAATTTAATTTATTTAAACAGTCACAAATCTCCTCATACACACATACAACTATCACAATCTGTCTGTTTTCCCTAAATCAGGACAGTTTGTTTTGCATTGTTCAACTGTTGTGTTTTTAAACGGTACCGTCACAGGATTGAATTTTGACTCCCATAATTTCGCCTACCGTGTGTTGTAAGGGATTTTTAATAATTCCCAATGGTCCTGCTAAATTCCCTCCCAACTGAATAATCGAAGGGTGGGTTCACGGACACAGCAC
>STHB01000010.1:1024112-1130103 GCA_018908115.1 Anopheles rivulorum
CATACACACACACACACACCTGTGCGAGGGGGTATGGTAATGGGGTGGTCGGTAAGGTTTAAGCCACTGTTGGTGGTAATGTTTTTTATGTGTTTTTTGCGCGCCTGTCTTTTTGCTACCATTTCGTTTTGCGAAACATTAATCGGTTTGGTGGAATTCCGAGCAGGGTGCGGTGGTGAACCGGGGGACAGCAGCAGGGAAGTCAGGAACGAGATTCTAGGAGCTGCTGCTTGCGTACCATGCACAACCACAGTGTGGATTGTATATTTATGTGAATCATGCTCATTTTTTTTTCTTTTTCTCTCGTCTCAGGTTTAATTTCTTTCGGTTTTATGAAACGAACCCTGAGCCAGCCCGTGGCGGTGGCACAAAAATGAGATGCAGAGCTGCAAAACAAAACAAAACAAAAAAGATTGTGTGCAAAACTGTTTGTGCAAGAGATGCAAAACTAAGGCAAGGGAGAGAAAGAGAGAGAGAAAGAGAGAGAGAGAGAGAGAGAGAGAGAGAGAGAGAGAGAGAGAGAGAGAGAGAGAGAGAGAATAATGAGAGAGATAGAACAGTACGACGTAGGATGGTGATTTTTTTTGCGGAACTTATGGAACTAGCTAGAAGGAAGCCAGAACTGTGTTGTGCGGTACGACGAACGACGGCGCCGTACGACCTCTTCTCAGCCACACTGTACATCGTCACTGGCTGCCTGTGGCCGCTTGTGTGGGGCGAATAGCGATGCCTTGAACGAAGGATCGCGTGAAAGAAATCGTCGATTGGAAGTGTTTTTGGATGCGCATGGTGGGGTAGAGTTGGATGTTGGTGTTGGGGAATGCGTTTGGTGGGCGGCGGTGAAACTGTGCGCCAATGCACATGTATTATAGTGGCAGCGAACGGGCGGACGGAAAATGACGGCAGAGACCCAACGCCAATCATCCGGGCCGAAGGGAAAAGGCGAACCGAATCGATGGCGGCAACATCAGGGCACGCGTGGGTGTGCGACGAAAGTTTAGTGCACAAGGGTAGAATGACGGGGATGGTAGAGTTTTCCGTGACGTGGCAAACGGGGGGAATAGTGAAAACGAATCAGTTATTCCTGAAACGAACAAAAAAAAACAAGGGAAAATTGAAGTCGCAGCAGGCCACGGCGGGAAATGGTTGGGCAAGGCGAAAGGTTAGGCACGAGTTCCTGCCCCGTTCCTGTCCGTTCAGTTTGGCTTCGTTGCGCTTCAAAATTCCCATAATACCCGACGCTTTTGGCTTGTTCACACAGAGCCTGGCCGATTTCAATACCTGTTTCCGTGCGCGATCGAAGCGATGCATCGGCAAGAAACGTAACGAAATGACGGCAGAGTGAAGCAAAGCGAGAAGGAAAGAAGAAGGAAAAAAACGCGACAAACCGATTTCGAGTTCGAGAACGTCGACTACCCCAAATGGGATGTCGTTTGTCGATTGCTTGAAGCAGCAGCAGCAGCAGCAGCAGCAGCAGCAGCAGAAAGAAGTAGGAGAACACACGAAGCGTAGAAACGGTTTTTATGCTGCACAGAGGAAAGAAGCGGAAGGAAGAGGCACCAGACCGGAGGAAGAGCAAGAGGAGCGTAGCAAAGTCTCTTAGCAAAGGGCCGTTGTGTGAAATGATTGTGTACCAGGGTATGAGCATGTAGGGTTAGGTGCGGGCAGGCAGGCAGGCAGGCAGGCAGACCGGGACTGTTGGTGGTGCTCAAGCTCCGACAGTCGACAACGATGGCCGTGTCAGTGGAATCGGTTCGGGTTTGGGTTTCCTGTGGCTTCCCCTTGTTCGGTTTTGGTTATAGCGTCGACGGATTGTGCGGAAGGCACAGGGTGCGGAAGGTGAACGGCGGCGACGGGTGCGTTAGCGAGAACCGTGAGGTAAACATTTTTCAGTTCAACCGAGCTATAGCGCGTACCACAGCGACCGACCGAAAAACCGACCCGACTTGACTCCACGTGGAGTCGGTGCTTTGGTACGGTGCCGTCACAACCAATCACCGACCAGCATTCAGCTGAACGTATTATGGCGTGTAGAGCGGCGGGAGTGCTCCTGCTTCTTCTCTTCGTGTTCTGCTGTTTGTGTCTGCTGCTTCTGCTGCTGCCTGCCTGCCTGCTACCCGTCCTCGTTTCTCCCGTTCGCCTTCTTTGCTTGTTCCTTCTTGCGTCTGACATACACAAGTCGAACAAGCTACAGCTACAGCGAAAAGCGCACGGATGAGGTTAACGAAAGGGAGCGAAAGAGAGAGAGAGCGAGAGATGGGCAGAGCGTTCGAATGCGCGAGCGAGAAAAGAGACTGTCGAATGCCGTGCCTCGTCTGACAGCGGTACCAGGAGGAGGAACGAAAGGGGAAAAAAGCAACAAAAAAAAGAAGCACACAAAGAGAGAGGTTTACGAGCAAGGACGAACGTTGAGCGGGGTTCTTGGAACGGTTGGAAGATCGTCATCACCATCGCTTCGTCGCCAACGTGTTCCTTTTTTTTTCGTATTTTTCGCTTTGCTCTGTTTTGCTGGCTGCTGGTGCTGCTGTTGGTGTTGTTGGTGTTGTTGCTGCTGCTGCTGCTATTATCGTTGGTCGTGTTGGTCTCTCGATAGCGGCAGCTTGGGGTTTGGGTTTGGGTTTGGTTTAGGTCCCTTACCCCGCTCTGTCAGGGGGCAGTTATTTGGTAAAGTGGTAGAAAAAGAAGCAACCAGGAGAAGATGCCAAGGAAGCAGCAATGGTGTGCTTTTTTATGGCCAGCATACACACACACTCCTCCGCCGGAGTCTTCGCATTCCTCCCGTGGGCAACGTTTCTGGTTGCTTCCTTCCGCCAAGACCACGACCACCAGGAATTGAAAATGGTTCCCATTTGCAGTAGAGAACTGGTGTTGAGGCTTTTTTTTTCTTTCGCTTCTTAAAACAGATCTCAACCAGGAACACCATTTCCGACGAAGAACCATAAGGGGCCCGCTGGTTGCGATCAAGTAAATGTTGAAGTAAAAAATGAAAGTATATGCCAAGTTCAAGAACTTCTCCCATAGAACCGACCTGTGCGGAATCTTTACGACCGTGCCGCGCTAGGTGCTGGATAGTTTGTTTTTTGGCCAGGCTTTACGGTGAAAATGTGAACAGCCGGCACGTAAACTGCATATTAGTAATAACAGCACACATAGCATAGCCGCACTCCAGTGGCCGTTTGCCCGCCATTATTGTGCCGTTGGATTGGAAAGCGCGTATAAGTGTGAGTGAGCGCGTACCCTGTAAACGCACACTACCGCACGACTGCGATGCGACCAAACGCACACTGTCACACTGCAGAAGGAAAACATTGCACGCACACTTTTGTACGCCGAATCGTTCCCGAGTTTAAAGATGTACCAAACTAGTTGGAAGCGGAAGAAATAATCCGCGGTTTTTTGTTGTTGCTTGTGATGATTTTTACAAATCTTTTCCCTCGCTCAGAAGCCATTGCAGTTCGTTGGCAAGAATGTTTTGCGAGATTTTTTTTAGGCGAAATAGCAGCAGAGGGAAAGCCGAGCGTGTTAGCAAAGTGGCCTTAAGAGGGTTTCAAGTTTTGCATAATTCATACAAGATTTCCCACTTGGCCTCTCGTCAGAACAAAATCTGACCCAACCGTGCTGCTTCCCTGGGTTTTCAAGGATCGCCTGATTGTGTAGTCGCACTTAGTTGCTTTACTTTTTTACTTTATTTTTTATGGTTGCATTATTTATTGTAGGCTTCTTGTTTTTCGCCGCGCGATTGGCCACTTCAATATACTACAGTTTGTCGATTTCCATCGATGTCGATATCCACAGAAGAGATGGAAAAGATACTATTGCGACAATTTTTGTACTACAGGTTTGTAATGTAGACTATCAAATTGTGACTTGTAAGAAACTACACTAAATATGTATTTATGATGCTTTTTAATGGTAGGGATAAACAAGCAATACAAAATGTAGCGTATCAATATGCTATTGATTGAGATTACTACTCAATTTTTAAGTTATGTGCCTTGCATCCAAGTTGTCTGAGCAAAGAATAATTAACAAGCAACCAACAACAAAAAAAAAAAAAAACAAATATCCTCGCCCGGAAGTAAGTAAATAGGTTTTAGGTTAAATTTAAATTATTTTAATTACAGTATTTTCTTACATACGTAAAATACAAGCTCAAAAGTATTGAAAAAATGTAGACATACGCATGCAGTCCATTTGAACATACAAAACATATTAAAATATAACATATTACGGAGAAAAAATCACACATGATGACTACAATTCCAGTACTTTGTGTGGCAATTTTAGCAATCTATCGCTATCCATTGCGGTGTCGGTGAACACGGCAGACAGTATCGTAATCAAGCATGAGCATGGGTCACGCGATCATAAAACATTAACTTTTTTCTTCACCGACGACTGCGTAAATCACACTTGATGCCGTTACTACTCTTCCACGTTGTTTTACCACTTTTCAGTGGTGAAATGAAAATCTGTTACATCCGGTAGTAATATGCGTACCGACAGTAGCAACCAGCGGTTGCTATTGGAAACGTGCACGGTTGGCGAGGTATGAAGTTTGGATGGAAAAAACGGATTTTGAAGAGCCGGTTGAAAACTGGCGAAAGTGTATGTCCATAATAGCTCAACTGTTCACAGCTTGTCGCTAGAATACAAATGTGTTTATATAAGTCTATTCAGACTAGACGCCCTGGTAGTAAAACATTAGTCTGTCACACGTCACCTAGGGCAGCCGAAGTTGTGTATAGGGTAGCGGGGTCAGTTCCACAAGACAAAACCTGTGCATAACTTCACCATCTCGACCGAGTAGAATTAAGTCAAGTAAACCAGAAATGACTTAGTAGGTCGTTACGCCAAGAAGAAATTATCTGTCAAATGAGGGGTCAGCTGTCAAAATCGATTTAAAAATTTATACATGTATGTCCGTTAATCATGCTTTTCAAACAAATGATATCCTACGGGAGTTTGACCAACCGAACGTAAAGAAATGTTGTATCCATTTCAATAATCGCAGTACGCTATGAAGATGCAGAACATGAATAAGTGACATTAATATTGACGCGAAATTCAAGCTGCATGCTTTCATGTAAAAGAATAATTCTTATGTCACATAGAACCAGTCGCTGCAATAACACGAATATACTTTCTCGACGATCCTAATATGCCGAAAGGGTTTAAAAACTGTAACCTTGATGTAATGAACTCGGCATCATTGTCCTCTTTGTTACTACTCATAACATTTTCCCGACAGACGCCGACAAACTGGAATCGCTCATGTCGGTTGATATGTTACAATAGCGGTAAGATGTTTTTTGTTCACATGCACATGATTTCGTTGCTCAATACATTTTCCCTTATACGTGCTTGAACCGTGATGTGGTGGTACGTCGTATTGCTTTACGATCTAACAACGCTTCAACATCGATCTAATCAACGATCAGTTTTCTTGCCAACATTGAACAGGCAATATACCGCACGTACGGTGTCTGCTCAAGGTAGTACGCGGGGTAGGCTTTTTGTTATTGGCCGGTTTCCCCGGTTGCGCTGTATGTACCGGTTATCGGTACAACTTCGTTTTACACCAGTGCTCATCACTGTTCTTCTAAGTGTACCATTCACCCTGTTTCACGCTTCCCACACCCTTCCGTAGGGCGTGTGGGTGAAGGAAGTGATAGGATAGACACGGGGTATTCTGTCTTACATACGTGCATAACCTACAAGCGTATGTACCGCCAAACGGGCCGGAGGATGGTCACGTTACAATCATTAATTAAACACGAGCAATTAAAGACATCAGCTTGACTGAAAGGAACGAGCGGTGTCTGGGTGGTTTCGAAAGTGGGATGTGGTAATACAGTGTAATGGCTCCCGCTGACTACTCTAGTGGGCGTTGGATGGTGTCATGATTAGGCCAACAAGCGTGAACAAGTGTTACTACGATGCGTAACACTGATTTTCAGAATGAAAACTCAAGTACTTTTTCAGACCGGTCGGTGGTCGGACCGGCAAACACACACACACACATCCTTGTGTGCGTTTGGTCTGATCTTATCGGGCTGGGTACAACAATGTGTGAAGAAGATTGAGGAGCGCCACAGACAGGTAGTTGTGTGCCATTATTCTTTAACAATAAGTATAGTCCAAGAGAAGGGTACTATGAGAGAAAGAGAGGTTTTCATAATTATTCACCAAGCTGACATGAAGGGTGATTTGCACATAAACAAATATTGAAAATAATTTGTATTAAACATGGATAACGATGTTTTCGATACGCAAAATGTGATACATTCAGTTAAACTTTTGGTACCTCATTTAGTCATTTTTGTTACAATCATAAAACTCACTGGTAACTATGCCGAGTGTTTCACTCATACGCTAGTTTTGCCAACGTGCTGAAACTCAACATTTGCTGCTTGTTTGCACTGATAGCGCATACAGTAAACGCATGCCGACGAGCGTCACAGTTTTTCCACTCCACCAAGTGGAGCACTAATTCTCGCACAAATATCACAGCATTTTTACCATAGCTGGGTGTGTTGTTATCTTTGACCGTGCCGATGAAGAGTGTTTGATTTGCCCCCTTTTGAGTACACGCCACATGGAAAACGGTTGGGTAAACATGTGTGTAGACAAACAGATGACCGGACAGAATTGTATTGAGCGATGGTGGTTCGTTTTGGTGGTTGTGAATAATATGGTTGGCTTTGGCAACGAAATGCATGCCTGCCGAACTGGGCGTAAGGCCACACTAGTAACAATAAATAGTTTACTTGCACAACCTTACCACCAACAAGTTCGATGTTGCGTTCTATTAGCGTTAGTGTACAAATTATTTTTCACGAAGCAGTCCAAGGGGCCGTTTAAGAAAAGTGTTTCCTAACTTTGTTTCTTAAAAGCACTGCATATTTAACCCGTGCCGTGTACCCCACCGATGAGCGATTTGTATTAGTTTATGCATAATTATTGGTAGCACGCATTCATCGTAAAAGCACGGAAGAGTGTTCGGAAGTACAACCGCCGCTGTTCATTTACCAATACTCACACCATTGTCCCCGATGGAACATCTAAAGTAAACTCCGGTCTGTCGACAAACCGTCGGACAAACATGTCCCCACTATCGTGCCATGTTTACACAACCCTGCGTGTGCGGCCCTGTTTAGTTTGTAGAGTAAACATGTATTTTTTTTTGCTCATACCGTAAGCAAACATGCACACACACACAGCCCTATACACTCACACACATTTTGGCCTCGTGATGAACCTCGAAAGAGCGTGGAAGTTGCTGTTTGCCCAACAATCAGTCATTTCTTTACGCGCGCTGCAAGTAGGAGAAATGGTGACTTGTGCGTTTTATAGCACGCGAAGGAGCGGCCGACAGTTCCGTTTGTGGCAAAAGTGGCATGACATGGGGATGGGTTGTTTGTGGAGAAAATTATATTTTATTATCAACTTCACTCCGCACACATGTGGCAAAACTGCGATTGTGTACAGTGACCATTGTTCGCTGGAGTTTTTTTTCTTCCGGTTGTTATTTACAGACGTTTTGAGGCAGGTTTTTTGTTTCTTCGTTCGTTCATTGATAGGCAAGTCTATCAGCTTACTTTTATATGTTTTATATGCACTTTTACCCTTGTGCTTTTGATATGGTTTTATTACTATTGTAGTTATTAAAAATATGCATTGATTTTAGTGATTTTCCATACGAATTCCATGCCATCCATGAGGTGACGCATCAAGCATTGATCCCTTTTTGGTCAAAAACTGATAACGCATTTGATAACCACTGCAAAAATAGTTAGGTAACTTCTTTTCGAAACTTTAGTTTAGCAAGGCAGGTGATGGACCTTCATGGTGTTCATCACATCAAGCGAGCCCAGGATCTACTATATATTTTCCTTCGAGAAGAAAGGCTCAAATTCCAGACTAGTAGTCTTATGCTGGTCGTCCGACAGCCACCATACATCACAGTAAAGTGCAGAAGAATGTTAAGATGGATATCGACAGGGAAGTGATATCTTCGTTCCCCATGGAGAACGAAATAATCGACCAAACCAGAGAGTTTGGGGGGTCTAATCCAATAATTTTGACAATCAAAGGGAGTGACAATTGATCACCAAGGCCCTGAAAATGCTGAATCAAATGCTCACATTCTTGGTTTGTGGTGACTTTTGTTCGAGATTGGGTCATCCGGTGTAGAACTGGTAAAGAGGGCATCGGTGCACATTTCTCTTAAAAGATAGGATTCATGCAAGAGTTTGTTACTTTCAAATCGCTTTTCAAATTAATTGAAATTACATCCGATACCGAGTTCTACAAGAAGTTAAGCTGTTTGTGTCCACCGTCCAAGAAGTCCACCATCCAAGAATTTTGAGAAAATTAATTAAATTAATTCCATATTCTACTGAATAATATTTCTCTGAATTATACTACGTGGAGGTAGGTTGAAGATAACTGGAATAGAAAAGATCTCATTCTGAGACATGACATTACACACAACAGGTGCCAAGATGACGAGAATATCGCCAGATAACATAAACTATTCCTCTTTGTCAGGCCTTCCACGATGGCAGAAAAGTAGTAACAGTCCTCAAAGAAGACTTGGCAAGGAAGATTGGTGCCGCTGCAGTAAAATACTTCCGAATACCAATCAAGTGGAAAATCGAGCTATTGAGTGCAGTACTTAAGCGCTGAAACGAATAAGCCTCTTAACATAGCATAAACACACAGGATTCGTCATACATCAAAGGGCGAGCTGAGAATACCGTCCTACAGTTTAATCTTCTTCGTCTGCAGTCATTGTGTGAAGACAGAGCTACTTTCATGTTTACACCACTTTCGCTGCTCGTTGCGCTTTAAAATGTCGCTTCTTCTTTAGCTACAATATTAGCTTCATTCATTCGAAGCTAATTACATTAGTGACGGTTGCAGTCATCGTTCTTACTGGACATTACCGGCAACGAAAGGTGTGTTGGGATTTGTTCTAACTTACAAATGACTTATGCCGACGCGGCCAGACTACAAAGTTCTGGATAAAGATAGAGTTGTTAAGTTTTGTTTGCAGTTTACTAACATACCCCATTATAGTGACAGTGACATTAAATAAAGAAGAGTTTAACCTGAATAATCGGTTTGTTGACATATCGCGAAGTCTAATATTTTGCAATTACAAAGGATTCCAATTGAGTAGTTTGAAGCTGAGGAGCATAGAATTAGCCATGATTAGATGTCACCGGACCGGGATTGATCGTACGAGGTAAATTATATTAGCGTATAATGTTTGGGATTTGAATTGATTGTCATAGCAAAAGGCATTAAATTAGCAAAGAGGTTTCTTCGAATTGTTCAAAGTTTTGCATTTTAAGAAGAAAAAAAAAAACTTCGGCCAATTCTAATTGACATTCTGACTGTAACACATTGCTATATTTTATGTTTTGACTGTGCAGCAGTGTGTTCGTTTGATAAAAAATACACTTTAACGCAACAAATCATAAAATACGATACGAGACAAAAAACATCTTTGAATCCTTACTTTAAGCTTTACTTCAAATGGATTAAATTCCTTTCCTCAGTTCGATTGGTTTCGCGTGTTTTTTTTTTCTTTCTTTTCTTATACGAAATCGATTTCCATTTCTACCTTCCTTCATTGCGTACGCCCCCCCTCCCCCCTCCCCCGGCGCCGTTTCCTTCCGCACTTCCGTCGACTTTGAGATGTCATCATTGCGATGGCGAAAAAAGATACCGAAACGCAAGCAAGACCCCGATTTGCCGCCCGGTCCGGTCGGCTTGACGCTACGCTTTAATAATGTCAATATACACAGGCGGCACAATCACACGCACCGAACGATTCGATTCAGAAACCCATGAACTCCACCACACCTGATCCATATCCCTCTAACCACCCGGTAAACCATCCAAACCGGGGACCAAGTAAAAACACCGACCGAAACCGAGCAACAGCAAAAACAAAAAACAAAAAATAACAACCACACCACCAGCAGCAGCAACATCACGCACGTCAGTAAGCATCGCTGCGTGCACCACGGGGAAAGAGTGTGAAAAGGAAGAGTTTGACAAAGATGGAAGGCAGGGGAGCTAGGGATGGTGTTGGTGACGGGGGGTTGGGAGGGTGGGTGTACCGGAGCCAGAAGCAGAAATATATTTTCGCTCGAAAAACCCCAACGGAGAGCCCCCGCAAGGAATGAGGTTTTTGGGTTTGTGCTATGTGGTATCAGGCAGAAGGACGCGTACCAAGGGGACGTGAAGCACTTTCTGAAGGAATGGGAAAGAAGCGACGAAATTATTGGGGCAGAGGCAGGCACAGCGCAACGCACAAAGCGACAAGCGACTGAACTGTGTGCATAGTTGTTGGTGGGCATGGCATGGCAGGGTAGGGGAGGGTATGGAGCGTGAGAAGGGGGGTGTTATTGGGCAGGGAGGCGGCGCTGTATAGGGTGTGAGAAGCTTGTCAGAGAAGAACACGCGGGGGGGTACAAGGATGCAGGAGGCGAAGGAAGAAGAATGAAATGCGAAGAACGAAGGAAGGGAGGATAAGCACGAGATCTAGAATGATTGGTTTGCCATGGGTCGAGGGAGAAAGAGAGAGGGATAGAGAGAGGGAGAGAGAGAAAGAGAGCGCGGCAAACGGAATAGTGGAGTGACGCAAGGGACGGTGTGTGTGTGTGTGTGTGTGTGTGTGTGTGTGTATGTCGTTGGCGGTTGATTGGGGTTGTGGGCACGCGGGACTAAAATGGTCTGTCTGTGTGAAATATGAAGAGATGGGCAAGGAGTGTGAAGCGTGTGAGGAGCGTTGCTTTTACGAACCACCCCTCTGTCCTTGCCACACTCATTTGCGACTCTGCATTTCCACTTGACAAACCCTAAGGAAAGGCAAAAAATATTGGTTTCTTTTCATAAATAGTCGCCGAATGCTGGATTTTCATTGGTCGAGCCAGCACCATGAGGTTGGTGTAATCTTGCCTGCCTGCACGAGACTCCACGTGGAGTGAGCTCGCATCGCTGTAGATTTGAAAAGGGTCTGCGAGCGGCAACGAAACAAGGGAGAAAGGGAGTGCGGAGAGCTCGCGCTCTCTCACTCTCTTGCCTCACCCTTCCTTCCTGCTACCTCTAGCTATCGTTTTCGTGCGTCGCTACTGCTCTACACACACACACACACACACACACACCATTCCTTCCACTCACTCTTCCCATTAGACACACTCACCTACTGCGATGCTTGTTGTGTTGTGCGTTGATCGGGCCAGCGAAAAGGAGCAGAGCGCGCGGTGAACGTTTTCATTTGTTCGCCGTCGTCTACGCCTCGCTCTATACCTGCTCGCAACCCTCAAGCCCTTAACAACTGCTCTCGTTCCTCTTTTCACCCCACCCGTATACCTTCGTTTGCCTTCTGCAGAAACACACTGAAACAACAATAACAGCAACAAAAACACGCACACACACACACACACATGCACACGCACGTATAACACCCAAACAGTTGTTCTCGTTTTTTTTTTCAAGGGGGCCAGACTCAACACCGCTGATAGTTACCATTTCCTTCCATGTCCTCCTGTCCATACCGTGGACCGCTTGTGTCCGCCCTCTTTCAACTTCGATTACGCGGTACCATCGGTTCCCCTCACTGTTTTTGTTCCCCGCACACGTATCACAAACGTCCAGTTTATCCCATTTTCCATGCGCGATTGCCTGTGAGCGTTTTTTTCGTTGTTGTTGTTGTTGTTGTTGTTGTTGGTGGTGTTGTTGTTATGCTTTTTGCTCGTTCCGATCCCTGCTCTGGTCCTGTCCTGTGGTTCATCTAACGCATGGCTCCAGTGAACTCTTAAGCAGCGGTAAATGCTCACATTTCTCGCTCACTTCGTGAAAAAAAAGAACTCGCATTACGTGTCTTCTTATTATTTCATCACGTGCAAATGTTGCCTTTTCTCTCACTACACACAGTTGGAGTGAGAACGTTTAGAATAGGTTCGGTATGTTTACTATGTTCCCTATTTTCCTGGTGCATCATCTGCTTCAAAGTGTGCATATAGGTGTTTCGTTCATTGAAGATGTAATTTTGATTTTACTTCATCACATTATTTGCCAGTTTTGCTCTTTTTCGTCTTTACTTGTACAGTGTTTATTTTTCGGGATGCCCATTTTATCTTTTTACTTTCACAGCAAAGTGTCCCGCCATTGGTTATCTACCCTTTTAGCATTAATACTGTGGTGTTTAGACTTTTCTAAATGCTTAATGTTATCTGCTAATGGTACCTTGTAAAATCTTACGTGCGATCCAAAAATATTCTTTTTCATGGTAATGGTTCGATTGAAAACAATAAAATGAATTAACATCGAGTAGAAACTAACAATGTGTAAGGGGATCTCAATATAGTCCGTATCCTTGTAGATATCGATTGCTTATTGTAATATGTTAAATCCTTTAAGAGTAAATTTATCTCTATGTGATCTGATCGCATATGTTCAACGTTGAAACGCATTTTTATCAAAGGAATATATTGAATTGTTGTTTTTTTTTTCAATTATGATGATGATGATGACCCACTTCCAACCATGCATAGGATTAAGAAGGATGAACTTATATTCAAGATATTTTTAATGGGTACATTATCTAATACCTACTAATTGAATGGGTGTTTGTCATTTTTTAATCATCGATCGATTTTTTTTTGCAATCGAAATAAATAAAATTTACAAATTCACTTTACACGTGCTTTTGTTTGCACAACTAGTATTTTTGTATATTTTATATGGGTAATATACTTACTAATTTTAAGTCAATGAATGCTTCTCCCAACTTACTAACTCTACTTTTTTTACCTTAAAATTATGGAATCCGACTCGATAAGTTTAGGGTTTAGAGTGCCTTCTTTTATGTTTTTAAATACTTTTTGATGTGTATATTTTTGCTTACAAACAATCACTTTCCCAAATGTGAGGTAGTTTGAAAACTAGTTGCGAAGTTCGATGACAGTTTCTTACCGTGACCGCTCTACCGGATAATGCGAAATATAATTTACTTAGCAGATCCAAACAGATTTTTCAGCGTGATACAACCAGAAATCAATTCACCGTTCGATATTTGCTCTATTGCTTACGTTTCGTACTTTGAATCTTAAGTTATTATATCAATGCCAAGAACTGACATGAATGATACCCTCAACTAGCGCTCCGTAAGATAAGACATAAAACAAGGCTGAGGCCTTAATAATTTTTTTTACCAGCTACGACGTGAATAATGGTCAATTATGAATTGAGTCTCATAGTAGAGGGCCGAGCCATACGTGACATTTCCTCCCGAATCGTTAATACTTTCCGATGGAAAGATTTTACCTTCCAATGTCTCAATTCCTGTCAACCAGTAATGGCTCTTATCGATCGGTGTGCTCTCCGATTGATTTCTCCGCCATACGCCATTGAAATCGGCCATACGATCATTGCAAAATAATCAAAAATATAGTAAATTGACTGTGAATTCAAATTACTGCCGCATATTCTATGATTGTACGTACAAGATAACAATGTAACGATTTTAAAGGATCATGAAACCATTTCAACACGTGCTGATCTGTTAAGAATTTATCAAATTCTTCATCGAGCAAAGAACGTTACCTCACATGCACGCTCATTTCTTCATGAAAGAACTATTTGCAATTGAGTGAAGTAAGCAAAATAACCGCAAGCAGAAGTCAGAATTTCATTTATGATTGATGATCAATTGGATCTTAATTTATGCGAAGCTGTGTATACGCTATAACCACTCGTTCGGTTGTGGTTGGTTTATGTCGCGAATGCAAGGAAGCGATTTCATCTGACGGTATCTTTTACCCGTCTTAGATCGTATGCACTGTGTTAATGTTTGTTAATTGTTTTAAAACGCTGAAATAGCAGCTCATGCCAGCTTCCCTTACCGGGTAAGCCTTCTCCGAGGTCTTTTCTGTGACGATCAAGATCACGATTCGATGATATGATGCTCGACCATTTGCATCGGCATCGAAGCGAAAAGCAGGTTATCCGGTGTAGAGATCTTTAGGACAGCGGAATAATTCATCAGCAAGGGTATGAAAAACGAGAGTGTGGAGATGGGCTGCTGAATCCATTCATTTGCCGTCATTTATTTGTAATAGATTCACATT
Organism: Anopheles rivulorum; assembly: GCA_018908115.1. Taxonomy (NCBI): domain Eukaryota; kingdom Metazoa; phylum Arthropoda; class Insecta; order Diptera; family Culicidae; genus Anopheles; species Anopheles rivulorum. The sequence continues at coordinate 1,038,263 of STHB01000010.1, forward strand.
TTTCATTAGGTATGGCTTCGAAGATTGTTTCCCTTATTCTGATTCTGTTTGCTCGAACATCGCAGGAACGTGATAGCAACGGTTTAACATATCTTTGATGGTATTGTTATTTGTTCGTGTATTCCTGCTGTCTTTCGTTGTGATCCTTCTTCAATAGCTATTTATGTTATTTAGCTATTCGCTTCCACTATCGTTTGCTGGCAGTTCAAAATGGACGACGTATAGCTTTGGTATCTCAATTCGTTGATCAAAAGCTCATTATGGATTCATCAACGCTTACCTTCCATTTCCATGTTCGTCCATGTTCGTCGTTCATGGTTTCATCGTCAATAAATGTGTTTTGTGGCGTGATGGCGTGATGAATGCGCTCTTGATACACGAAAGTGTGTGGAGCTAGTATCAATAATCAATGTTTATGCTGTTAAATTAAAATAAACTTTTGATGATTTTCAAAGTACATGATTTTTGTCCATTTCTTAACCTTCCCTGATAAGACAGCGAACGAAAATGTGTGATCAAATAAAAAAATACATTGAAGATTGAATTCCGGATTTTGGTTATTGTTAATTTTATTTAATGGAATATTCTGCTTGTTGTGCATTTAATAGAATTTCAAGAATAATGACACAGATTTGCTGATCGAATGTATTTAATTCAAAGGTTACGTTCACTTCTTTCATTCTAGTACTTACGCTACCAGTTTTAGTGATCGTTTTTAGAATCATTGTTTTAGAACCATTAGCCTAGCTAGAATAGTTTATCCGCCTTCATCGAAACTCGACCGTAGCAAGATGAGCGAAGAACACGGAATGACTGTACGGTACGGCCTGTTCGGTTGCTAGTTCAAATTCAAAACGACTGAAAATAGGTTGAATTAAATTCTTTTGTTTTGTATATTACACCTCCATGATTTTCAGCGTTGATGGCTGGATTATAGGGAGTATCGTGCCCCTGTTTACCTTTTTTCGTGTCGGATGATAGAACTGTCAGCACATATCTATAAACATCTTGGGCTGGTGACGATGAGCTGTCGTAAGCAAAACATCGCACAACGATATAAAATTAAATTGTTAGAGGTAATTTAGACAACCCCTGGTTGAAAAATCGATCTCAATTGTCGTACAATGTTTTGTTACGTCAGAAGGCAAAATCCAATTTTTACAGTACAATCTAGTTAATATTTGCATATTCGTCCTGCAAGTGGCCCCAAATGTTGGTGGTGATTCGTGCCGTGTAAGCACTCCTGAAGAGTTGAAAATAACATCGCGCAGTAGTGAAATGTTATGGCAGTCCATTATGGCATCAAACCAAACATAAACATTAATGTAATTTTCATGCTACCAACATCGTCGGTAAGCAAAATAAGTTTTAAAGTTTGAATTACATACAGTTTTCTATTCGGCACGAAAGTAGCAACATACTACTTCAAACAGAAATTCAATAATGTCTGATCCACATGACGAGCTTTGTCCGCCAAATCAAGAAGACGACGAACTAACCTTGCCGCGCGCGAGTATCAACAAAATAATCAAAGAGTTGGTAAGAATTCGACTGCATTGCTATGCAATACCTGTTGAAATTGTAGCCTTTTCCTGGTAAATACCTTAGGTTCCGTCTATCCGAGTGGCAAATGAAAGTCGGGAGCTGATATTAAACTGCTGCACGGAGTTTATACATTTAATCAGTTCGGAAGCGAATGAAGTGTGTAATCAGCGGAACAAGAAAACCATAAATGCCGAACACGTATTGGAAGCTCTCGATCGGCTGGGATTTAAAGATTACAAGCAGGAAGCGGAGGCAGTTTTGAACGATTGCAAGCAAGTGGCCGCCAAGCGCAGACGACAAAGCACGCGACTAGAAAATCTTGGCATTCCTGAGGAGGAACTTTTACGGCAACAGCAGGAATTGTTTGCTAGGGCTCGAGAGGAACAAGCAGCAGCTGAGCAGCAGCAATGGTATAGCGTCCAGACGGCAACACTACAAAATGCTGAGTTGTTTCAGAAACAAATGTCTCAAGACGAGGACGACAGTGATGAATATTAAATTCGAAAGCGTAAAACACTATACAAATTCTGCTATGATCCATGTAGAAGAAAGAAACAAGAATAAGAACCGAATTTCATGCGACAATAAGTGGTTGAATCTGTTGATGCATGTGGTAAATAAGTAAGAATAAAATAACCTCACTAGCGTGCTTGTCAATCCTAATCCCGTTAAATTTGTGTATTGAAAATTATCGCACTCAATTAGCAACTATACAAACTACACGTTTAGTTTTCGCAGTGAGAAGAAAAGATACTAACTTTATTGCTCACTTGTAGTTAAAATGATAGATGTTACAGTTTGATGGTGTTTTGTAACACGAGGTGTCACACGAGTCTCAAGCAGTTTATCCGTTTAAATTGCCAACACATCCGTTTCGTGACTCAGCTGTGTTTGGAGATTAGACAGCTTATTTTTTAAGACTTGTACTCCCATCAATACAATATTTTCTGGCTTGAGAGCGCCAGATGATTCAACGTTGAAGAAGAATTTATTCGGCTTCAACTCCCAGTTATAATCAGCTTCATCTGCAATACAAACAGAATTGTACTTTTGGTCCCAGAACACAGAACGCCATTGCAACTTACATTTGTCGTCATCCAGCTCCGTGTGCTCCGATTTCGGCCACTCGTCAGGCTTTGGATATAGTGTATGCCTCATAGCGTTATCGGGATCGTATTCGAAGCTAACGCCACATGTAGGATTCCATTTTGCATGTTCTTTTCCGAATCCTTTTTTCGCATATGCCTTCAGCTTTAGTTCCTGTCCCTTGCGAAGCTTAATAATAAGTATTTCGTCCGTTCCTTCCCCGTATTCATTGTCTTCATCATCACGATGCCTTGATGTGACTGGTAACACACGAGGATCGCTCGATTTTAGGTCAGCCGTTGTCACATGCCGTGTGTGTTCCTCGTTGCATTTCACGTCAAGAGTAAATTCAACGCTACACTCATTACAGAAGTCCAAACAGGGGCAATCACGACTGTATTGCATACGGTCTACCACTTCATCAGAGATAAGTGGAATCAAGCCGACGCGATGGGCAAGAAACTCATCTGCCAGAACGGTTGTATTTGATTCCAGTTGAACCCAATCGATTGCCAATGTCGGCGTTTCGGCGATAAACACCCTGCGTAGACTGTTTGCCACACTGGAAAAAGAACATAACCCAACATATTTGCTTGTAAATTGTAATTTCTTTGTAAAGTTTATATGTTATTCTACCTCAGCTCAGTGTCTTCAACAATGAACTTCACGTTTTCGTCGGTCAGCTCCGATATCGTAACCGATGGCTGATTGGCGTACGGCATTTTTGGACACGGAAAGCTGGACGATGTTCCTTGAGATGCTAGCACGAAATGATGCTATGCTAGCAAAACGTAAACAATTTTACGATGACATTTCTTAGCATCCGAGACCGGGGTATTGAAGTACATTTTTCACTGGTACAGCATGCTAGAAAAACGTAAACAAACAACAAACTGCATCATGGCAAGCGTGATTTCCAGTGGCTTTCGTGAAGATTGTTCAGAGTTTTTAAGTGAATTTGCAAAGTTGAAAGCACCCGATTATGAAACTTTTTGTCAAGAATGGAAAAGAACGAACTTCCAATACATATTCTAGTAGGTGTTCATTGCAGAATGGCTTATTTGGGCGTTTTGTAACCAATGTTCTCTATTTGTTCCAGCGGACGGAATACGGATGCAGAAATGGCAGAATATTTAGGGGAAATATTTTACACCGTAAAGAAGTGTTTCTTCGCTTCCAAGAATCAGTTTGAGCGGATCGCCTCATTCTATCTGCTGTATACGTTGTACTTTAAGCAACCATTATTTATGTTTTGTAAGATACGGCTCACATTGACGGAGTGGCGTGTGATGAAAGATTTTGCTAGACATCCGTACAACGGGCAAGAATTCCCGCAAATAACAGTTATACTGTGGAAGTTATTCAAATCAGATGCATTCCGGTTCGTGCAAGAAGAGCTAGAGCGAGGTTTTGATAGATTTTATTTGAAAAGTTCTGGAACTACCTTCGATGGCTCAGCACCGTTGCGAACAAGTAAGGAATTAGAAAAAGAGCTGCTATCATTGACGACGCCTGGCGGACTCATCAGCGCAATGGAAATACTTGAAATGGGATACAACGAAATGAAGGAGGCGCTTGATGGTACGTACTCTTTAAAGTTTTTAACGTTTACATTTCTTATATCAATAAGGTAGAATAGGTAATGTTTGTAAAATGTTTTTACAAAAAACCCAGTCCTTTTAAAATTTGATGGGCACTGTAAAAAGCTTAAAGAATCATGGCTCACATTGTTGCATTAAAAGATTCTAGATGTTTTCCGTATTATGTTTAAATTCAGTGTGCATTGAAAATCGTGTGTTTTAGAAGATGTGTTATTTATTTTTTATGTTGGCACTTCCTACCGTATTAGACTATTTTTTACCACATAACCAGCAAGACATTCTTATGAATGGACGGTCCGAATGGACCTCCCCTTTTGGAATGTTTCTGCCGTGTGGAACTGACGTCGTTGCATATTACTATGTGGTGGCCCTATGGGCCACCCCGATGATATTTTAAATTTGTCTTATATTTTTTCTGTTCGTCCTTCTGAAAATTGATGTATAACTTCATATCAAAATTTAAAAACATGTTTCCATTACTTAATTTTTAAACAAGCTATATCCATTAAGCAAAAATTACCAAACCAAATGCAAAACTTAGAACATAATTTCTCATAAACTTTAGTAAAAACTTAATTTTGAAATGTCTTGTTGTTTGTGACTGACATGCAAGTTCGAATATTTTAATGTAGTTATCGGTATGCAACATATATCACACTACATGTGTATCGAAGATTTGATTTTATTTGAAAATACAATTTTTCGACTCACAGGAAAGATTAGCTGAATGGTAATCCTTCAGTAAAAATATTTGGGCATTCTGGGCCGTTCAAATCGATATAATTCTATAAAAATCTTCTATCGCTTGTTCTGGACGTGTGTTTCTCATTAATGACTTGAATGGGTTAAATCAATTAAATAGATGTAGTTTTACGTATTTGTGGATGCTTAGTCACGTCCCAAAGGTAAATTACATTAAAATATAAGAAAAAAAAAACTATTTTGAACATCGCAAAAATAGTGGGAAAATAGATAAAAGGTCTCTCCATGTTCTTCACAATTTCTAAACAACGTGTAATTTATGTATTTGCTGTAAATGATAATTACTGAGGTTCAATATTAATTTTGATAAATATGGTGCTTAATTTTCCTAAAATTTTACGGTACGATTTATTGACTGGGACACATTTGAAGCGCCCTTAGTGCGGAGAATGATTGATGAAACAATGGGACAGTTTTTTCACAGGGTACAACGCTGTCAGATAGCAGTCAGATCAGTGAAGTCGAAGTTGAAGAAAAACAAACCATACGTACTTTACATATTTTTCACAACATTTCACGATGTCGGAAACAATGTTTGATGCCCGTGCATATTGTAAAATAATGTTGCACGCTGCGAAGTATCCGCATCTAGCAGTGAACGGATTACTTTTGGCAGAAAATGGAAAACCAAACGTGATTGTGGATGTGGTACCTCTGTTTCATCAGTGCCTTCATGTGTCACCAATGGCTGAAGTAGCGATGGTCCAGGTACGTTTGGCCAGAACATGAATGTGCTTTATGTATTTCGATGATTTTGATCCGTGCGACACATGCTTTATTTTTATTATTGTAGGTCGAAACCAAAGCGTCCCAAAAAGGCCAACAAATTGTTGGCTATTATGTAGGGTGCGAGAATTTCTACGACAACCGCTTTGAACGCGCACCGGGTATACGGATTGCGGACAAAATAGCCGAACATTGTCCCGATGCTTGCATTGCAGTTATCGATAACCGTGCCATTTCGATTAACATGCGCTATCCAGCTTTACGGATTTGGCAATATCGAGACAATCGGTGGCTGAAGGCAAAATGTGTGGTAGAGAATGATCACGTTACTTTTGATGCCGTTTCCTGCTTATTGCAGCGTGGCGCTGCAAAAGAATTGCAAGACTATGATAACTATCTGGACAATACGCAAAACGATTGGAATAATGTGCATTTCAACGGGGACTTGAAGCAAATTCTTTCCATGTATTAAGAAATACTGCAGCCGGTATTTGCCGAGTTTAAATAAATACGTGTAACATGTACGATCTAGTGTTTCATTCCTACGTTGGTTTTGTTTTTTGAAAGTAAAATGAAGCAAAAGACGATTGAATGTTCTTTCGTTTATAACTTGGTGACAAAAAAACATGTAAATAATTAAGGATAATCACAATATGTATGCTATGTAATACGATCACTACTATGGTATTTACTACTACTAACAATTTTGTTTATTAGTCGGAATGTGATTTTTCTGTATTTTCAATGCGCCACAATTTAGAGTATCTAAATAAGCTTTTTATTTACGGATTTACATTAATAATACAACTTTCCTGTATTTGATAAAAGATAACGGCGCACCGGGTACAGAACCAATCGTCGGCGACAAAATACCACAATCAATATTGATGGAAAACCTTCGCCGCGATATTGATTCACTTGGAAGCATGCTTCGGAATAACGAAAACCAGGGATCATCACGTTCTAATTTAAAAATGGCAGAAGAAGATACTGACTCCGTGGGAGCAAAACGATATTCGTTGCGCAGGAAAGCATATAAGCGGGAAGTAAAAAAGAAGGTATTTCGCATTGCAGGACGAGAATGTCCACACAGTTCGGAAGATTCAGATGATGATGATTATTCCGCTGTACCCGACAAATCACCGGTACACCACGAGCAGGTGGTGGAATCAAGACGCGGGGGATTTAGAAGTATTCGTCAAAAAGTGTCCAAGTTGAAGTAAGCAAAAGTTTATGCTTTTCCTAATAGATAAACTAAACATTATTACTTTCGATTCTTTACAGTGACGAAGAAACGGATAATAGTCAACAAGAATTGGGACAGCCTAAAATCAACTAATTGGTATCAAGTAAAAATGTAAAACATTGTTTTGGTTTAAGTCTGTATATTTTGTTAAAATTTTTGGATGAATAAAAATCCTTGAAGTCTACTTGTTTTATTTAATCAACTATTACAGCTAAAAGTTTGTCGTTCTGGGCTGGCCACGGTGTTATTTTTCGCAGAACGAACACACCGTATACCCGTACTTTCCACTAGTTAGTAGTACATAAATTGATCATGAGAAGACTAACCCAGTATTCAGGTTAGCTATACGACATCACCGACACGTGGTCATTTATATTTATCATTTGAACATCCACTTATTTTCTAATAGCCTCAAAGCAATCAGTCGTCGTTTATAACAACGTTTCTACTCATTATTCTACTCATCTCCATCCATACTAATTTTCTATCAAATATTTTATTGCACAATATTGAAATGTTAACATTTGCGGTGAAATTGTAACATTGCTATACTTCCGTTTCATTGGTGATGTATGGGATGATGGGTTAACGCTGTTTTCAGCAAATTGTTTCGTCCAATTTAGATCATTCCAGTGCACACATCCATGTAATTGAGAAGTTTTACTCTGAATTTGTCACTCTCGCTTGGCAATAGTGCATGAGCTATCCAAAGTTTACTGACTACATGGTTCGAGATGTTCTCTCGAATGAGTTGACGAACTGTTAGATTGATTGATCTATGAATGTGAAATTGTAATAATATTTTTGTAATCTTGGATATGTTTCTCGATAAGTTTTTTTTAAATTTTACGGTTTTTGGTAGTGTCAACCTAATGCCTGAAGGGTGTTTATTTATTTCAATAGAACAAGTTTTTCAATTATTTTGTGTATGTTACCGATATATTTGCTATAGATATGGAACATTAAACACATTTAAACTAAATGATTTCAAATAAAATAAATTAAAATTTAAATATATTTGCTCTTTACATATAGTATGTGTTCATTATTTAACAATAAGATCTGACCATTCTTCAAAAATAAAAAATATCATATGTTTATTTTATATAACTATTGAATTTCACTTGTCCAGAGCATACTCGCAACAGCTTTTCATTGGAGTGGAAATTACAATTTATGAATCCCATTTTTAACGCCTCAGACTGAACGTCATGAGCTTAGGCATGAAATTGGAAACCATTCATTCTGCTGGAACGTTGTCTCACCGATGATCTCCGTTTGACTATCGTGGAAGTCCAGATAAACGTCACTATTAAAATGCTAATCAACGAAATATTACCCTACTGAGTCTCCCACAGTCAGCAAACCAGCACACATTTGAGCAGCGCTAGTTTCTACGTTAAAGGCGATTTATTTATTGGCTCAATCAACTTATTGTCCCGACTGCACAGTTAAGCACATCCTTCCATTCATAGCAACGCATTGCTGTTTTGGAACGAGTTAATTGTATGTTACTGTTGACGTGATTGGAGCGGGTACAGCGTTTGTGTTGTTCATTCACTAACCTACCTGCGATGCCTGGAAGAAATGATTGAATTGGTGAAGTTGTCGCAGTCACCATATACATAAATTTGTTGTTTCTAATGCCAATAGGTTGTATTGGAAGTTGTTGTAATGTTGTCACATGTTCGAGTTGTGGTTTAGCATAATTTGCATATCATTTTGGTCAGTGTATCACTCGAACAAGAGCTGTAATTTATTTCACAGGAAGCCTTAACCAGATTTTGGAGACCATTTAGTAACCCATTAGCCACACAGTTTTATCGAAATCTGATGCAACTTGTATTGTTTCCATTGAACTATTATACATGGATGTGTAGGAAGATTCAAATGCGTTATACAGATAGGTTTCAAGAAAAGCTTTGCGTTTGTCATCTCTTCGAAATTTAGTTAAAGCTTGTAAGGAAATGGAAATGAACTGTGAGCTGGTAATACAACATAGTCCGTAGGGTAGGGTTCGACAACACACTCGGTGGCAGTTTCAATTTTGTTTGTCAACCAGCCTCGAAACACGCATTGATTGTTCGTTTGCTCTAGTGTCAATGGAAAGTTCATAGAAAATAGTAAAATAACAAGAAGAAAATGTTTAGTGTGACACAAATTGTTACACAATTAAATTTTTCATTCAACGAAAACTTCTACTAATAATGCAACATTTTCTTTCAAATATTTAACCAGAGATTGTGAAAACTAAAACTAATAATTATAGTCTCATCACCAACCACTTAAAAGGATCAGGTTGTATATGTTTTATTTTCTAAACTTTAATCCGTTGTAATTCTTCAGGTGTTTTCTGTGAGAAAATGGACCGATTAAATGCTAGACTATGTCATGCTTTTCTCGACATTTGACCAGCCCTGCTCAATACGATCGAGCGAGACATTTAGCCGCGCCAGTTTGTCTTTTGTGTGCGATGTTTGCATGTGGTCATCACGATCATTCAAACCATCGTCAGTTTGAGGAAAAGAGATATTGCCAAGATCTTGCGATGGAGAGAATGAAGCTTGTGCAGATGGTTTATAAATAACGAACTGTACCTTATGGGTGTAGTTTATCGTACCACGCATATGCATGGCAGGGTGGGAGCATGGTTAAAGGATTTTTTTCAAGTTTGGTGTGTTGTGGACCAGACTGGTCGGTGTATGAATCAGTCTGTCGGTGGATACTGTGAGTGCCGGATAGAACTTTGTTGTTACAGTCCACGCTGGCGGACGATCGTGTTTGACCATCGTCGGCAACGATAGCTGTGATCGTTTTCAAACAGCATACGAAGGTAATCGACCGATCGTAGTGTTTCACAGTTTTGTTAGTGCATTCCAATATTCTCCCTCTGTAAGGTGCTCCCTTTGGCGCCACGGTCAAGTGCGAAAGGGAGCGTCCTAGCGTTGAACCGAGCTACCATGTGGAATTGATTGATTGCTCTATCGTTGCGGTTTGGAGTTGATCATTCTCCGATTCCCCAACACATTAATTTTATTCGTCGGGTATGAAAGGTGAAAACGAATCTAGCTGTATTTATCTAGCCGTGCGCCCTGTGTTTGCCTGTTGCCGTTTTTCTCTAAACCGATGAGCAGTCGTGCACGACACACCTACCATCGATAGTTTGTAACTGAATTGCGGATCCGTTTTGCGCCTCTCTATCCCACTCTTATTCTGTTATTTGATTGGCGTTGGTCGTGTATTTCTGGTTGCGATCGTGATTGAAGTAAAGTTGGGTACGCGGCAAACTAAAACAAACACAAAAATAATGCACACCAAACTGGTCCTTCTGCTCGCGATGGTGGCCATATCCGTGCAGATGGCTACGGTTGCTGGCGATCCCATCGGGGGTGCCGTTTTCTCTGATGAAAGTTGTCACAAGACCGGGGTGCTTGTTTTCTATCGCATCAAACTGGTAACCAGTTGGTCAAAAAAACTATTTCCGAAGCACTATCCAGAATTTAGACCTCCGCCTCATTGGAGCATGACGTTTGGTAAGTACCGAATTTTGTTAAACTTTTGTTTTTTTGTATTTTAAAATTTCTCGTAGCTGCTTGTGAATTCAAGTAAAATGTAATCCTATGAGTTAACACTATTGGATGCACACCATGTCATGTATGATAAGCCATAGTTTCTTCTTAACAATTACGCTAGCAAAGCAATCGACAAGGTACTGTTAATTGGTCATACTCAAACTAATTTGTTCGTTTTATTGTTTAATGTGTTTTGCAATAATTAAGTGCATACTAACAACATTTCTGGTCAAACATTGAAATGAAGTTATGCTAAAGATGTTGGATATTTTCGCAAATTTTATCGCGGATATCATGATTTGTAATTATAATAAATCAGTAATAAAAAAAAATAAAACGCATGTCGCTGTGCTTTTAGATAGCACTGATTACTAACAGTAATTTACTAATAAGACTCTGGCAATTAGGGAAAACATTATTTCATCCGTCTGTGAAAGGATAATCCTGCATTGTATGTACGTCTAATGTCGTTCTCTATCGAAACTTTGAAATATTTTTTGACTTTTGCGACTCAATGCTTTTTTTCATTAGGTCAAACACACAACAACAGCTTCCAACTATTTCAATTGAAACACCCAGCTTCGGTGCCAGTGGCAACCTTTGCAGAAACTGGGCAAGCTGCATCATTGGAAGAATCGTTGGCCCTTCAACAGGACCTCCTGTTCGATGAATTCCGACTTCCGAAGATTCGTAAGGGAAAAGGCGAAAGTGAAGCTACCTTTTTCGTCGACGGGACGCATTCGAGTGTGTCGTTTGTAACGAAGATAATACCTTCGCCAGACTGGTTTATTGGATTGGACTCCTTTAATGTATGTTGATTTCTAATTTCCGTTTGAAGTTAGATTAGCGTAACACATTGTAATGAATTGTTTTCTAAATGGCATTTCGCTAGCTGTGTTCGAGAGGCCGATGGCTCGAAAAGGTGACGATTCCACTTCATCCACTTGATGCAGGTACTAGCAGTGGGCTTACATTTACCTCCCCGAAGTGGCCTACGAATCCGCGGGGTTTGGTGGAACGAATCACTGCTCGATATCCACTTCATTTCGCTAGCAGCTTTTTCTATCCAGAGATCAAGCACCTTCCACCAATAGCTCATGTCACATTCACCAAGGTTAGCTAGTCGACCAATGCGTCTGACTGGCACTGTGTGCTCAACGATCAGTTATTGTGTTGTCTTTTTTTCATAGATTAAAGAATACAACAACCGCAACAACGTCCACAAGAAGGTGAAGAAACTCAAGTATAAACAGCGCACGAAGCTGCTGAAAAAACTGAATCACCAATCAACGAGTGCTGACGGTGTAGTATTCAGCAATGCGGGAAACGAAATCCTCTCGGATAAAGACTGTCGAGTTAGTGCGTGGTCTGCCTGGAGTCCTTGCAGCAAGACATGTGGGCTTGGAGAAAGAAATCGCACCAGAAACGTTCTGCAAAACCATCGTCTCGGTGGAATTGAATGTCCATCGCTAGTGGAAACGCAATGGTGCGGATCGGCTCGTCAGTGTTCTGAGATAGACAATTACTTCAAATGGTGAAGATTAAAAATAAAGAAACTAGCGTTGACGTAGTGAAAAAACATAGAACTATTGGTTATTTCTTAGGTTTATGATTCGATTCCGAAAGAAAAGAAATTAGTATGATGTAGTAGAAAAATCACACAACAATGTGCCAAATGGGGGGCCGGTGGTGTATTTGACAACGGCGCTAGTCCCTAACACGACCGGACCGGGTTCAAATCCCATTCGGACCGTCCCCCCGTAGTGAGCACTGACTATGCAACTACGTGGTATCTGATAGTCTAGTAAGCCATTTGATGGCCGGCATGACCGAATAGGTCGTTACGCCAAAGAGAGAGAGAGAGAGAGAATCTTCATCGAACGCTGTGAAGCAAGTGATAAATAGTACAGTTGCACAGACGAATACTCACTTTTCCAAATTTGAGTTGGTTTCAATGCCAAAAGTATGCAAAGATTCAACATTTTGCTAGCACCTACATCAGATGAATTCGTGAATGTTTTCTTAAAATAGCATTGTTACCGAAAAAAAAAAGTTGGATGACGCTTTGTTTATTGCATGAATGGAAAGCTAATCTGTCTGATATGTAATACTCATTAATACCGTTTCTTGCGCATGCAACAAATCAACGCCCTGATGAATATGGTTTCAACGTTTTAGAGTGCGATCCACGCAACAAAAACCCGTGACGTATTAGCGTGCGCGCGAGTTGATTTATGGGATATACGCTGCCATGACAAATTTGTGGAGTGCAAAGCAAAATCTGCAAAATTGTGAACAAACCATCGTGGGTGTGGGTAATTTTCGTTTTCAATCAATTAGAGGATGGTTGGTAGTATACATGGTGATGTATCTGCAAAACCAGTCTACGTATAAGGATTTGGCGTTACCATCTGCACAACAGTAGTGAGTTTAAAAACACAGTAACGTATCAGGGCTGCAGGTCTACAATTAAACGAGGTTTACAAAAGCATGATAAAGTGTAATTTATTAGTTATACGTATAATAAGTGCAAGGTTTGTTGGTAAGTATAATAATGAATAGTTATCGATTATCATGAAGTGTGTTTATTTCTTTGTGTATGAGTCTGTACCGATTGATTTTGGCTGTTGGTATTTGGGTGTGTTTGACACGATATGCTTAGCACTATGATATCACCGTCCACGAATATGTTAGGTGCGTGGGATAAATAATAATTGAAAACTTTTATTATTAGCTTGGTTGCTCTGTTGTAACATATTTGAACATTGTATTAGAGCACATCGTTTAAAAGCTAATAACGAACCGCTCATTCCCATAGATCAATTCCTTCCAACATTGTATATCTGTGAACGAAAAACTTGAAAGCGTGGCTAATATGCCCCAAAGCTGCTTCACGCAATGTGGCCTTATCTGTTTCCAGTAGGGACACTGATACTGGGAACAGGTTTACGTTTCAAAAATGGTATTATTTTTTTTTTCCGGAACGGAGAAGCATTTTGCAACGGGAAACGCGGTAAAATCTGTTTTCCAGTTTTGAATCATCGACCGCATTACATGCGATCCTTATAAATACTTCCTGTGTAGAAAGAGATGGAAGCTTCCATCGCAGAAGGTTCGTGTGACATGTCGGCTGGAATGTAAACTTTCAGACAGATCAGCATGCGTGGTATCAGTAATTACTATCACGTAATGTTTTAGCTTCGTAGCCCAAACTAGTTGTACTGCTTTGGTGAACGAACGGGCTCAATTCCGGCAGTGTGGTGCGAAAAGGTAATTATCGCTGCACTTCCTTAACGGTCCAAACTGCGAGTTGTGAAAAGAGACGAATTTCCGGTTAACTAAATGTAATCCATAGTTAAAAAATGGCTTACTATAAAATACTACTTGTGTACTTGTAGCATAAAATAATACCAAATTTTGATCGTGAATGATCCAATCCAATGAATGTTTATTTTATCGTTAAAGTGATATTTGTATTGCTTCGTCTGTTTGATTATATATAAAAACTGACTATTTAGACGAAAGGTAGACGAAGAAGGTATTTATATTCGGTTACATAATTCATGATTGATATAGTGTGATACGACGTTTTCAATAGTATCGCATGTACGATCCTGGAGGGTTTAATTTCAAATCTTTCAAAACAAGTTCCCGTCTGGCATCAGGCCGAAGGGCTAACTGTTTCATTTAATCATCACAACTTATCTGAGATGTTGGCTGCGGGCAAAAGTTATGGTCCGGGCACATGTGATTACACAACCGATCCATTTGAAGACGTAACGACATATCCCGGGAAGAATCGCACGTAACATTGGTCTCAACGACCTTACCTTGGCCAGTCGTGAAGGTGTGTACCGCCCTGTATGGTCAAGGCTTTTTCTGCTTTCTTTTAGTGAGATTTGCAGTGTCTCTTTTATGCTTGCATTTTATCGTACGAAGGCTTTGCCACAGGCGCGTGAAAGGATTGAGATTTTTGTTGATATTTGACATGGCATCAGGTCGTGTTCGTGAGGTGAAATGCAGACCACTTGCTTTCGATCCATTTTTCTTTCTTGAGAAACCGGTGGTGCGGATCATGTTTTTTTTTGTTATATTGCGCTGCACGATGTTGCACCCTTGGTGTCTTACATCCGATTCGCTTCTCTCGTTGGATAAGTAGTGAGTTGGCGCATGTGTCTTACATTTTGCGAAAAAGTTTACAACATTTAATTTTGCTACAGATGAAAAAGTGAAACACACCATTTTTACGACCTCTTGATAAAAGTCTTGATAATAATTTAAAACTTTCCACACTACAAATGTTTACGTTTTTCTACATTTGTCTTACTGGTTCGTACTGCAACGAGAACTTGTAACTTACAAAACACTGCACAATAAAATACGATCATGGCTGCCATTTCTATCACACATACCACGTAACCAGACAGACCGTTCTTGCTACGGGCGAATGGTCCCGGATGGGATTTAGGTACCGGTGCTATCGTGTAAAAGACAGCAGTAGTGGCCTCGCTACTAACTACAGCTAATGTTACATTTGCATAATATTAACAGTGTGTCATGTTCCACTATGTTTTGTTTTGGCTGTAACATGCAAACGTTAACGGTGAATAGAAACTTACCGTTGCCTCTAACTTAACACAGTAAATTGTTTCAGCATTGAGATCGCTAAGCGGATGACGAAACAAAGATCAACGTTAATATAAAATCACCCGGCTGTCCCCAGCGCAAATGGGCGGCCGGTTGTGCTCCATCTTCTCTACGAGGGTGCGTTGGTTTTTAGTAGTACGAAGAAAGTGAGAGTGAAAATTCGTAATCGATTTTGGCGGAGCCTTTCGTTTCGGTAATATGGATCATTAAAATTTATGTGGAAGAAAGCACAGCACACTTTCATACACCGGGTGTTCCAAGCTTGTTGTCAAAGCATGTGGAAGAAAGGGTCGCAAGCAATGAGAATGGAAGAGAAAGAAAAGAAAGGATGGAATGGGATATTCAAGCTCTTTTTCAGCTTTTGTTTGGGACTTTGACAACACACACAATCAAATTGACTGGCGAATGACGAACAGTTATGCAATCTAGGGCACTGCACTGTTGTGTATGGATCAGTTTTTCGTTTGTTTTCGTTGAAAAAAGGCTCGCAGTTTAATGACTTGCGGAAGAAACAAGCTGTAGCGAATAAATATAGGTTAGGGTGGTGAAGCGTAACATAATACGTATTTAAATGTGTAATTGCTAGTACGTAAGCAATAATCATCAAGTATTGAACAAATCGGTCGTTATTTAGCTTTAGCCTGATCAGTACGGCACATAAAGGCATATCAGTTACATACAGGTTGCTAAAATGAGTTTCTACTATTCTTGAAACGTACTGTTGATAAGGAAGTGATTGTGGCCTTGTGTGGTTTCTGTTGTGTTACTAACTAGGGAGATACGAAAGTAATGCACGAAATCGGGCTTCCTGGTACTTTTTTATGATGCCAACATGGCACTGTTTAGTTTTTCTCTATTTCAATAGATTCCTTCCTTTTTTCTAACCTCCAATATGCTATATCAGATGCATATTGCCAGTTTTTCCATTTTTTTGTGAAACCTCGTGGGTAAACCGAGTACAGCCAGTTCATGCCAACATGTCAGTACCAACGAACCATTAGCAATCTGGTAACAGGACTGACCGTAAAATAATATCGTGCAAAATACGGATGCCTAAGTGCAAAAATGGCGTTCCCGGCACTACACTGACCGGTGATAAACTTCCTATCTGAATCCGGATTTCAATGCCTTTTGCAGTAGATGAACAGATGCAGTGCAGTGTAGTGGGATAGAACTGGAAGTGCATGTAGCAGCGTTTTTTTTGTTTTTGAATGTTGTTTGCAGCCAAAGTGGCAAAATAATCTCACCCATACATCTGAACTATTCGTCCGAGTAAATGCCTGGGAGTGCACTATTATTTCAAGTGCTGGAAAAGAAACGTTGCACAGTGAAATTTGAAGTGAGTGCTGCATTTTGGTTTCATAGGAAAAGTCATGGGACATGTTGCTGAACCGATTGCTGGGAATCAATTGGTAATGCATAGTAACACATCACTAATGACCCCTCCTTTGCGTATGATCGAAATTTCATGTGGCATGAATTTGAAGTACAACATCCAACAACACATGGAAACGATGAGATGTGAAAAATGAATTGCATGATATTGAGGACTTTCTTTGCCGACTGCTATTAGACTGTAAAATAGTTGCTTTGCAAAGAAGTAAGCACGTAATCGATGTGACCGTTACCTAATACTAGCCTGACTTCGCAGTGATCGGGTGTAGTATTTCCGATATAGATGGTAACTGGTGAGCAAAGATCGAGCTCGCGTCTCGTCCAAGACTTGTTGCAAATTGTCTTGTTTGTTATAATAATTTACTTTTTCATATGTTTACTTACTTACTTCTTACTTGCTTACTTACTTACTTATTGCTTACTTCGATGTGTTTGCTCCGTTTTTGTTAGCATTCTCGGCGGACAGGCTATCTAAAACGCATCATGTCAGGGATCCTGATGACTGTATTTGTCGAATGTATCCATAAATGCCTTCGAACTGCTGGGGACTTATCGTAGGCGCTGAATGGCTAGCTATATCTGCAAGTTTTGTTGTCGGCGATAATCGTAAATAATGAGCAAATAATGAGCTTGCGTTCATATTATTGCTATTACTTTTATTATTATTACTGTTATTAAGGTTTACGGTCATCAGAGAATAAAAAGACATATTATTATAGCTATTGTTATTGCGCGTGTAGGTAGTAAGCATCGCTATTTATTATTGCATGAGTCTTAGCATTTGAGCAACGAACTAAGTTTTTTGAAAAGTATAAAAAACGATTTTCTCGATCAATTCAGAGCGTAACATGAGTTAGCAAGTTTAGCTACAATTTGAACAATTCAGATTACTAAATCGAACAGCTGATCAACGCTGCTTATCTGAAGCAATAGTCGAAATACATAACTGAATGGTTCGTGTATTGTTCTTCTCATAAATTGGAAAACAATTAGATAAACATAAAAGTCTTGTACAGTTAGCAAGCTGATCGAAATGTTTAATAATAAATGCAGCTAGNATACATTACTTGAGAGAGTAACTATACTTTCGAAAAAGCAACATTTTCTATGAGGTATACTTTTGGAATTGTGTTACAAGTGCAGGTTATGGCAACTGATATATCATGGGAGTTTTATTTTGTACTTAAAGACCATACTAACATGCACCTACCATGGATGCAAAGATGCTGCGTGATTTTTCTTATCGCGTTTTTACATCTTGCTATCGTGCAGTCTATGCATGCTGGTAATCTGGTTCACGGGTATAGTAATTTGCATAACTTTCAGTGCAAGCAGGAAGTGTTATATTTTTGATACGATACATCTTGCTTGCCGTGATGCTGAGTCGCCAGACGGATGTGTTGCGTTTTGCAGGCCCTTTGATGTTTTTTTGCTGTTGTTAGTATTGGGGGAAGTAGGAACTTGTCACATGCACCGTCGATCGGAAAACCGTGATCAACGAGAAACGGTTGCGTCATTAATTATTATTTTATTACGCATGATTGATGACTCGATAAAACTGATTCATTTTCCGTCCCACTGATTTCGTTAGTAGTCGCTCGTAATGATGAAGGTAGTATGGACCGGAGATAAAATGATGACGCAATAAGTTTAGTATCGTTGCAACTACAGTCCTGTGTTTCTTTACTTTGTTTATGAATTCTGGTTGTGGTAAGTCGTTTAATAATTTGCTTTTTGGATACGATTTCCCTCTTCAAACACTTTTAAGAATACGTGAGCGAAAAAAATTACAAAAAGCAAATTTCAACGCGCTGCATGTTTTTCTTCCAATCAATTCACATGTTTATTGTTTGTTTTACTTACATTAGAAAGGGTAGGTCTGATTTGTGGAGTTACATTATAGATAGGCTTGACGACTGAATATAATACTCGATTAATTGAACTCTTATCCGTCGACGTATCTTTTGGGTCTATATGGAATACTATAATTGTATAAGAATTAAATATTTGTTACTAATTATTTAGTGAAGCAATTACTGTGCCATTAAACTTTCAGTTTGAAATTAACCAACGCTTACGGTACAGCAAAATCTTCGGAGACTTTAGTTCAATTCTTGTCAACACCAACTTTAACAAGAGTGCTATGAGATAGAAAAAAGAGAATGTTTATTAGTTTCACAAAATTAACAAGCAATTCTGCAAGTGTCAGGAATGATGGTTTTAAACGTTGTACCATCGAATAAGTGACATTAAATGTTTGTTCCAAGCTTCTGCCAGCAAGGAGTTTTGATACATGTTTAGACTTGAATTGTACTCCTTATTACATCTAGTTAAATGTTGCTTTTGACCATTTTTTCGCCAATGAGCGTGTTTGTTGTGAAGATAATTTTTATACTAAAGCCGGTTTATTTTCGATTCATATATTCCGTTTCCGATCCAAATGCTCTGCTTAACATCTCTCACAGTGAGTCGCTGGGAGATGCTGGAAAAACTCTCTCTGTGTGTATATCCGAGGAACTGCCAGATAACCTCCGGAAGATAGGTCTTAAATGTTATGCTTTCTTATACTCTCTACACACTCGCTCTCTCTCCATGGCACACAGCTTCACGAGCGATCGGTTCCTGGACGAAAGAAATGTTAAAAATAAGTGAGGTTCATTATTTCGCGATCATTTCTTGAAAAACCCTCGTAGTACTAGCACGTTTCGCTGTGTAGCACAGTTTCTCATCGTATGGTTAGTTAAAGGTGTTAAAGCAGTTATGTTGTGGAGAGAGATCAGTGGTACAGGCTCTTTCACATGAGCAAGTTAGGGAAGCAGTATACCTGCGTTGTTACGTAGCGGGAACAAAACCGGAAAGCAATAAACATACTGAAGATTAAAACCCCAAACGGAACGCAAACAAAGCATACAACTACGCAGCATTTAAGTGTTTGGACGCGGTCCCCAAAGTGCCAACGGCCAGCTTTTAGCTATGTGTTACTTGGTGTGAATTGGAAATTGTGTTCAAAAATACTGTGTTGAAGAGTGCCCAGTCTTGTAATGAACTTTGAAGCTTTTTATAAAAGTGCGGATAAGTGAAATAGTGTTATCTTATGCGCCTAGCAAGGAATGTTTAGAATTGGAATGCAGTTTACATCTTACTTGCAGGAGTCTGATATTTTATGTCCGCAAATACAACGTTTAACAAACTAACTGGAAAATAGTTTGTGGTTGATGCTGTATGGAAGTTTGTTTCACATCGGGTGTTTGAATAACCGGCAAACTGTAAACCAATTACAGTTGGACTAAAATAAAAATATTGTTAACCTTAGTAAATATTGTTAACAATAAGACCTATTTGGATTGTTATGTGCTGCTCTAGCGAATGTGTTAATTAAGGGTGAGTAGAATATTTTTTAAATATGGTGTTTCATTTTATTATTATAAAATCATATTAAATTATGGTATATGATATGTAGTAATTGAAAATAATCTGAAAAGAGTGTTATTGAGATAAAGATTAATTTAATAGGAAATTAAATACTCTAATATGATAATTAGTATAATACAGCACTTAGTATTGGTTTTATTGAATCCTCAGTCGAATAGTTTGTCTTAGGTTATAACATTTAAAAAAATATATATAGTTATTTTTTTATGACAAACAAAATTATGTAGCAACAGTTTATGAAAGCATCAAGTTCAAGTTGAAGCACGATGGCAAGGTCATTATTGAAAAGGACGCGGTTTATTGTTAATAATTTTTGATGCACGGTTGCTTTATGCAATACCATAATGGAACTGATCAATGTGACGAAATTTATCTTGCCATTTCGAGTCAAAGTTTTTATAAATTTTATGAAATTGAAACATTTTGTATTCTAAGCGTTTTAACAGATGCATACATTATTTTTTACGTGATTATTTGCATGAAAAAATCTTTTTGTTACAGTCTTAATTTTTATTACTTTTTTTTTATTCATTTAGAACGGCCACATTGCTTGAATTACAAAGTTTTTTCTTATCAACGTCTGATAATGGAACATAGTTAAAAAATCTTTATTAGACTCTTAAAATATACAAAACTTAGTTTTCACGTTTACTTTCCCTTTAGTTGTAAATTATATATTTATAATACGTATATTATATATATTACAGTAATGACATATCTTTGTAACGGTTTGCAAGATATTTTTAGCTAACAAGCTTGTTTTGTAATGTACCTAATGAAAATATGCTCTGTGGCACCCTATTCAATTAGCAAATGAGAAGCACGCTGCTAATTATGTTAAAAACTGGGAAATTTCAATTAAATTTGCGACGGTCTAGAGACTGTTTTCTGTTGTTATTATTTCTACGTTTCGTTGAAAACTTTCGCATATTATGAACTTGATAATGTTACGATTACGCAAGTATTTTTTCTCTTACGACAGAGAGCAATGGGAGAAACAGAAACATGATTGGTGAGAGATCTTTCTCTTTACATATTAATTCTCCATGTTCCACCGTGAAACTAAAAAGTAAAAGGTGTGACCTTCCGAATGAAAGTGAAGCTTTTTGATACTTATTGACGCCATGTACAAAAAAATAACATGCACTCAATCTGATGCATTCATTGGACGTTTTATATATTTTTTTAAAAAGCTTCTAACGTATTTCTGACAGGAATTGTAAATGTTTGTGTCAGTTTCAAAATGATAAACATATTAGTTTTAGTATAAAAAAGCATGTTATTCGATCCATTATATAGTATGAATGAACTTCGCATGAACTCAAATGGTGAGTTGCAATGTGCAAGAAGAAATGCAATGAAAGATGTGTAACGCTGCCTGTAACAAGTTGTATAATTGTACTAATAGTGCCGTGTCACAGCCATTTAATAGTAGCAAACGTTTGTAGCTTACAAAACAAACATAATTATCCCTGGAAGGTGGTTTTACTTTTACATCGACTGCATGAAATTACAAGCTCCCATCTAGTCCGTCATCATCTCCTTACTTATGGCCGTCGTTACGGTTTAAAGATGGCCTACGGCTAAAGAAAACGTTGACAGCTATGTTGCAGATATAATGCGTTGTAACTTTTACGTTACCTCTTGCCCAAATCCCACACTTTTCACCTAGAGTGTTTGTTACCAGCAGGTGATTGTTTTATGTTTTTCTCTCAGCCATGATTATGCCAGATTTTCTGGCCACTTTGAGGTTACTTGTGACTTTTAACGTTGGACGTTTGACCAAGCACTGCTCTCAAATCTTCAGTTTTCCCAAACCGGTCACGTGAAGTTGTTTTATTTAGCTTTCATTTAACTGATTCCGATTCCAGCAAGTTTCTCTTCCTGTGTTTCTCCCAAGATACGCTATCTTGCGCCAAGTCGCACGCGTTACTCGTTTAAGTGGTGACAATCGTCTAAAAAGTAACACGGTATGAAGAAAATCTCTATTCCCGTAGACAGTCCAAACAATAAAAACCATTTAAGTAAACAAAGTAAACAAAATTACTTTTTATGTATGCATTTCATAGAACTACCGGTAATTTGTTTAAGTGCCTACTACAACTCGAACTATTTATCCAAAGATGAATCGGACAGCGAATGTAAGTAAACAATTGGTTCCAACTGGTTGTCAAGTTGACTAACTATGATCTTGTTCGTTGGTGTTGTTGAAGATGTGTCAGTTTTCCGCATAACATAACGTGTACCAAGGGGCGGCCCGGTGGTGTATTTGGCAAGCGCGCTAGGTCCTTAACACGACCGGACCGGGTTCAAATCCCATTCGGACCGTCCCCCCGTAGTATGGTCTGACTAGCCTGCTACGTGGTAAAATTAGTCTGATACGGCCTGTTCCGTTCTAACATAAATAAAAAAAAAAATAATAATAACGTGTACCAAATCCCATCCGGGTTGACCAAATGTTGCTACATGGAGATTCGATAATGAGGTGATCAAATGTTGCACAAACATAACAGGACGGCAGGAATCAGAGGGACGTTAAAACTAATTGAGGTATATGTCGACTGTGGATAAATTAGAGAGGACATAAGGACTTGCTTGGCTTGCAAAAGTTAAAGCATTCTCCAATTTTTTTAGTATCTGCAGTGTGTGTTATGTGAAATAAGGCAGACAGCATTCGACCTCAATAGCTAACGAAAGCATTACGGGAGCTTGAGATATCTTACACAAATAATACAATTCTAGTACATTAATTCGCACACTATACGCTCAACAAAGGGTGCTAAGAAGCGTAATATAAATAGTAGGAATTCCTTGATGCCTCTAAGCTCATTTTACAAATCAGTGGACTATATCGGAAATCCTCCAAAAGTCTGAAAATCATAGGATCAGAACCCATTCGTCATTCTACAAATAATCGAGATAAAGTGTTCAATGCCAACACGACAATAAGATTAAGTATAATGGGGCTATTTTTCGAACAGCAGTTCGGTTCGGTTCGGTTCTGAAGTGTAAAAACTGCCAACGTTTTGGGCATGGTACGGTAAACTGCAACCGACCTTCAGTTTATATGAAGTGTGATGAGGATCATCACATATTAAAATATACTAACTGCGTAGGATATGCCGCGTTTTACTGGTTATACTAGTTATACTATACTGCCAATTATTTTGTATGTCCGATTCGTGTAACAAAACTACCATCGAAAAGGTAAGCAATGGGACTACAGTAGAGATGGGAATAATAACTCACTTGCAGGAATTAAATCGGAGTGAGTGTGTTGGAATAAAGAGTTAACTCTTTAAGTCACTCATGTCCCGCACTTCACTCACAGCGATTTAAATCATTCATGAGTTATTTAACTCATGAGTGAGTTGGTTTGTGATTTAATTCTTCGCAGCGACCTTTAACTCACTCAGAGTGATTTAATTCATTCATGAGTTATTTAACTCATGAGTGTGTAGTATCAACATGTGCCAGAAATGGTTTCGATACATCGGATGAAGAGTAGTACATTTCTTCCTGTGGGGAATAACAAGTCCCATAGTTACGTTATTCCTACTGCTTATATCATTACTACTTTTGATTTTATTGCGCTACCGATTGAAAGTGTTGAACTTATGTGCGGTTAGTGCCTAGGATGTTACATCATAAACAGACATCGTTTTCAAACAGTAGTTTCACTCTTCTCTCTGCAACGCAATATTCCCATTCGTATTTTATTAACACAATTACTAACATGATAACTGTGCAACGATCTAACTTTACTTCCTTTGTGAAAGTAAATACAAACAACCAGAGTGACGTGTTCAATGCCGAAAAGATCATTTAAATAGTAAACGAAACTTTAAATCATGCTTGAGAAATATAAAAAAAACAAGGAAGACCAAATCTTGGTTTTCAAAATAGTTTGAAAATTCTGTTTCCTGTAACGCCAAGTTCCAATAACATGGCATAATAATTTCATACTAGAATGTAAAAAGATCCCAACAACACAAGGAATGCATGATTTATCATACATTATGTCCGGTAATCATCTACGGATACGAGTCCTGGACTATAGTGACGTAGGAAGTCAATGTATTTGCCATTTTTGAATGACGGGTGCTAAGGGTCATATATGCGGTATATTTGAGCAGGGCGTGTGGAGAAGAAGCCTTCTTCTCAGCAGATATCTTGACAGTAAACAAACTCGGAAGGATATGATGGTTGGGACACTTTGTGAGAATGCCAGACTCATGCCTCACCAGGAAGGTGCTCGTCAGCGATCCGTTCAAAATTTCGCGATTCCTCGAAACGGATTGTTGACCTGGCCATGTCAGTATGACGTGGTC
The DNA here is from genome assembly GCA_018908115.1 of Anopheles rivulorum. NCBI lineage: Eukaryota > Metazoa > Arthropoda > Insecta > Diptera > Culicidae > Anopheles > Anopheles rivulorum. The sequence goes on from STHB01000010.1 coordinate 1,062,606, forward strand.
ACCCTTGAGCAGGCCAAGAAGAAGACACAATCTGTGGCACTGCGTCTCATCAAATCGGACGGGAAAAATTGTTTCTGGCGAAGGCTAATTTTCCATACACCACCGGGCCGCTCCAAATATATTTTTATGTTAATCCAAAATCCAAGCCATCCCTAATAGATATTAAAGTGACAAATAACAAACAAAATATTTCTGATCCTTAATCATCCATTAACCTTACCTCTGAACACCTCCCAGTAAATTTTAAAATAAACAGATTTTCTCTACAAATCCCGATATAAAACTTTTTAACTATTCAAATGCCAACTGAAAAGCAACATAAATAAGAGTGAATTAAACCTAAGTTTACACTACATTCACACACAAATAGACGAATTGCTTAGTAAATTAACAAAGGAGGTTAATATAGCTCATGATCTCGCTGTGCCAACGAAAACACCAGTAAAGTAGATCATCATCATGCCTGAATATAATTTAAAATTTTGCCAAATAAATTAATGCCAAATGTACAGAAAAAAATTGAATTTCCACAACTCACTAACTGGACAGGTACTGCACATTTTACCTTCCCTAACATTTTCTAAACGCTCATCGGGTAAATGTTTGCTGCGCCATTTCAATTCTTTCAGTGGTTGTCTTAGTAGTGCGAACCCATATTACAGCGTAATATTCTGGGATAGGTTGACGTGCGAACATAACATTGATTTTAAATGTAAAGTGTTGGGTCTGTTAATTGATTTTTATTAGTTAGTACTAACGTTTTACGGGCCTTTTGCAGTTTTATCTTAAAGTCAAAAGTGATAAAGCAAAGGATCTGAAGGGAGTTTTCCCTTCATTTAAACATCTCCCAGATGTTAACGACTATAATAATGTACATATAATGTTACATTATAACATTATATGTACATTATGTACATATAATGTTACAATATAATGTACATATAATATAATTTCTACAAATGTACTTACCAAATATCAAATCTCCTAATACGTTCTGATGGTACGCCAGAATGTTGCTCGAAACACAACTTACTCTATCATACTTATAGTAGCATCATAGGTATCATACTATTTTAAAGATCGAGATCAACTAGATATCTATTGAGATTAAACTATATTCTTAACTAATGTAATATCTGTTTTAGGTTTATTGAGTCCTGTACACACGACAGAGTGCATTACAAATTTGATATTACGTTAAACAAGCGAGAAATCTTTGACATACAATACTTAAACAGTTATGTATATTATTCGCCACAGCACAATGTGCTCAATGACTTTGCCTAGAATTCGCCAAAATTCACTCAGTATTATTATTTTGCTCTGCGGAACGATAAGCACAAAATTTCCGAGACCTCCAAATTTTGGCTTTCTTTGACTTCATATAGCATAAGCTTTGATACCTACCGTATTTTTTGCATCGTGTAAAAGACCGGAAAAGTTACTACATACACCAGCGTGTCGTCAATTACTAAGCATACCCACTGGCGATACTGTGTCAAATAAAAAAGTTGATGTTGTTGATAACCAATAGTATCTACTCTTATTTTCTTTTCAGTTTAGCTTTGAAATAAACAGAATGCTGGTGCCACTAGCATTGCTTTTTACATTCATCTTGCGGATACACATCCATGCGGAGAATACTGACATAAACGGGCACAATCAAAATGATATAAACTCACTTCACCAACAGCAACCAGAGCCATCAATTGTGCCGACAATCGTACCAGAAGAAAAGGTGACAAATTATACGACACTTTTTTTTGAAATTTATTGTTTTTCATGAAAATGTTTAAAAAATCAATCGTTAATTATGTTTTACAGGTTTTTCAACCCGGCATCCACCCTCATGGAGTAGTGCGGTACCAACATCTGATTAGCAATTCACCGAACAGTAATTATTTTGTGTACTATACAGATAATGTTGCTGATCACCAAGGTTCGCCGTATGTGCAAGGGTAAGAAAATACATAAATTTTACTTTATAATTAAGGTAGAGTAGCAAGTTCAACAGACATTTACGCTACAGTAATATTTCTTATCATTTGGAATATTTTAGGTACAGTATTCAGAACAATGATGCCCTGTCTGGATCGGTTGCATACAGTTCAAATTCCGTTCCTATCCAACTAGTTACGTTAGTTCAACCGGCAATAGGAAAACAGGAAATTGAGAACGTTTCTGAAAATACACATATCGATGATACTGGCATAAAGAAATTAGTATCAAGCACTCAAAATTTAGTGAGCAATGAAGATGTTGTGGATATCAACAACGCTCAAGAAGGTGTTACAGAAAAAGCTCTAAACATTTCAGAACTATACACCAAAACAGCAGATAGTATACCAAGTGAAAGTCAACAAACGGAGAAAAAGGAAAGTTTTGATCAACCAATCATCGTCGGTGACAGCGATGGAGCAGAATCGAGCGATATCCTGAGCCGTCAACTCAACAACGACAGATCACATGGAAAGCAAATCAACGTAGAAATTCTTGGTGAATCGGAAGACCACAATAATGGGCAATATTTGAAAGAAACCACAATTTTAGCTAGCAAACCGGCCGAACCATGCGATGAAAATGAGAAGGAAGAGGGAATATTGATTACCAAACAAGAAGTCACCACAATCAATCCGGTGACAGTAACAAGACTTCGAGGATCAACTGCTGCTCGATTGAGCCACAGATATAAGGGTACACAAACAACGGAAACACCCAATGTGATTGTTTCAACGACACTAAGAAACACTCCCACCGTTGTAACAGTAGCGCCAAAACCAGTGTCTTCCAGATATTTGGCCCCAATTCAGGCAGGCTTACGTTTGTCCAATGCAGATAAATCACAACCGGTTGAGGATTGTCAAGATGATGGAACGAAGTTGAAAGAGCAAACTGTCGTAGAAGTACAAAAGAGTGTAAATATCAAAAATATATTAATAAACCAAGAGACCCCGAATGCACATCAGTTTGGCACAAGGACCAAAGTTATAAAGCAGCCAGTGTACGTGGAGAAACCAATCGAACGCATTGTAAAGCAACCAGTGTTTATTGAAAAACCAATCGAAAGGATAGTAAAACAGCCCGTATATATAGAGAAACCAGTGCAGCAGATCATCAAACAGCCAGTGTACATCGAAAAACCTGTGCCTGTACAGGTAGATAGAATTGTGGAGAAGCCTATTTATCATACACGGTATGTTGACCGGCCGATCCCAATCGAGCAAAAGGTACATGTACCAGTGGAAAAGATCGTTGAAAAACCTGTACCGGTAGAAAAAATTGTGACACATCAAGTGAATGTCCCATACCCGGTGACGCACATTATAGACCGACCGGTACCGGTAGAGAAAATTGTGGAAAAGCCTATAACTGTAGAAGTTGCGCGTTATCTCGATCGTCCTTATCCTGTAGAGAAGATTGTTGATCGACCGGTCCCAGTGGAAGTTCCGGTAGAAAAGATCATTGAAAAGATTGTTGATCGCCCAGTAGAAGTTGAACGGGTTGTCGAAAAACACGTTCAGGTCCCGGTACCGGTAGCTGTTGAAAAGGTTGTAGAAAAGATTGTCGATCGTCCTGTGCCTTATCCGGTAGAGAAAATTATTGATCGTCCTTATCCAGTGGAAAAGATAGTGGAGAAAATAGTAGATCGACCTTACCCAGTGCAAGTACCCGTACAAGTACCAGTACACTATCCAGTGGAGGTTCCTGTTGGTATTCCAATACCATACCCGGTAGAGAAATACATAACACTACCGATTCATGAGCCCAAACCAACACATTCCATTATAAAAACAGTACATCATGAACATTTCGACATTGGCAAGTTTCTGGCACAAAAGAAGAAACATTTCGTAGATCATTTTTTCCCAAAGTCTCACCATCCTTCAAAGGTAATTGTAGAATCGCCGGGAAAGTATGTTTTTCAATCAAATCTGCGGTATCCAAAGAATGATTTGCACTATGGAGCATCTGCATCGATTCCAGTCATAGTAGATGGAAATCATTTGAATGTACAAACGCACTTTTTACACGAAAAGCAAAACCCCGCGTTAGGTATAGTTGTCAACGGTGATGCTTATGCAGGTGTGTATTGAAAATGCCCCAGTAAATTGTTGCATATCAAATGTTAAATGATTGTTTGTACTGTTTGAACGATTGTTTCAGGAAATTTTGGCTACTTTCATCATGAACCAATTGTGAAGGATGACTATGTAGGGCCTACTCCCTTGCTAGACGATCATTGGGCAGCTAAGAGTGATGTAAAATTCCGGCGAAGTCCGAGCTACGGTAAAAGTCTACGCATCGAATACGGAGGTTTTAAGCCTCCATTAGTGCCATCTGTGGAAATAGACGAACACGGAATACCATTGCCAAAAGCGAACCACTAAGTTATATGAACATTAGGTTTCGTGGTGAATTTTAAGCAGAAGTATAAATTTTGCATGTGTTGATTATGTGTTTACTTTGTTTAAACTTGTGCAATTATGTGGTTGTTTATTTATTGTTTTTTCTTAAGTCAATAAAATGTTTTTGAATAAAATAGATATATTTTCAAAGTATGCAATAAAGCAAAGTTCTATTGTTAATAAGCGATTTGCTAAGAAGTTGCGATTTGTTAGGAAAATATATGAACATGAAAGTGATGAGGACAATATTATTTTAAACGAAACTTTTTCGTTCCAAACCCAACAATGTTGACCATGGTAGCTGGATATGAAAGAAGCGTAGGACATCTTAATCCGAAATTTATACGTAGACAAAAAATAAGGGCGAAGATACGTTTGAATATCGTTCCCAACCCACTAACATCCCAACCTACTCATAAACATTTGAAACCTTAAAGAGGTTGCTTCTAAAACAGGATGCAACCCTATAATGAAAATCCTTAACTAAAGCGAAAACTTAACTGAAAGGGTAACGATATTACGACAAGGATCAGAAAACACAAGTTATCAGAAACAAAGCATTAGCACTTATGTAAAATGTATTTAAATGCTAAAAATGTAGCATAAAATAAACGGAAAATTTCAACCAGGATCGACGGTATTATTGGAATCTGTCTTCGGTGTTTTTTTTATTTCAAGGCCTTTGAACACTGGCCTTGAGGGAACACTGATCAATGATAAGGTCTCGATACGTTAAATGCTGCATGTATTCTACATATATGGAAAGAATACTCGATTAAGCATAACAAATGTTGTATTGTGTAGTGTGCATACCTTGATTGTGACAAAATTCAATATTGTTTTGTTGTAATCACAGTTGGGTGCGTTGTGCTGATATAGTTAGCATACCAATCCGCAATTAAACTCTGTCTAGGGTTGCTTTTCTCCACACTGAACTGGATTGTTGCCACTCGATCAATGTGTTTTGGCATGGTGATCAAAAAATAAATACAGACTGTCGTGAACGAAACGATCGTTGAATTCTCAATAATCAATTTTTAATATTACTATACTCAATTATTAACTGGAAGAGTTCTATATCTTTTGTTTAATGGTAAATATATATAAAGCAAAGGAAATACTTCAATACCGTACCTATGAATGCAGAGTGCTAGTAATATGTCAACAGCGAAATATAACACCAACTGGAATAATCCATTATATAGGAACTCAAAAAAATTATATGACAAGTCATTGGCATAGTGAGCATTGTACACGGCGTTGAAACACGCTTTTCATAGGAATCGAGATAATAACCTTGCATACTTTTACACGAGTATCTTCTTAGCGAAACGGTCAGTTACATCAATCGCGAGTAACACGAGTTCATGTCCAACAGCATCACATCAATCTTGGCTAGACTTATTTGTTTCCGAATGGGTTTTGGACCGAAACATCAAAGTTTGCAATTGTATTGTAACTACTCTGACTTTAACGCAACCTTGGACAATCAGATAGTAATTGTGACAAAAATATGTTGATTTCAATGTTTGAATTAGTTTGATAGCTGCGCAAGATCCATCACCATCACCAAAATACAAAAAGTTGATGCAGTAGCGAAGGCAATTGATCGAACGATAGATCTTCCAAGTTCTCCTGTTGTTGAATAGTGTATAGCTCACATCACGGTGCTCACGGGCGATGGTAATGCCAATGTCCGGAAGTTATGGTACAATGCTCAACAGTATGCGTCTGTGAGTTAAATCAGAACATTCAGTCAATCATCACTTGACGGCTTGTACAAATTAACCGCTTCATGTAGCCGCTTCGAGCAACGGGTATTTTTCGGTCATTGTTCTCATTTGTTATTGATGCTCTGAGATGAGCAATCGGGAGCACGTGAAGATTGTTTAGCGCGGTACTATACAGCTCCACTTAGGTAAGGTCATAAAACTTCAAAGCTGTATGCAAAAAATAAAAAAGCTCAAAATAAAATGATAATGTTCATTACGCTACAAACACTTGCTAGCAACACGTGTCGAATGTCGAATGATTATGAGCTTTGAAGCACCATATTGCAGCAATTTGGGTGTCATGTTGTTAATTCAATTTATGAGCAATTCACTTGTCAGTTGCTATTGTCTTCGAAGCTCTGTTCGAAGCTGTGTTGGGTTGGAGTAAATCATTAACTTGAGAATAAAGCGCGAAATGTTTAATTGAAATGTATCGTTTCAACATGGATGGTTAATAAACTGACCAACGAAGATTTTCAATGTATGATATTACGATTTAAGTTCAAGTGTGGGTCGTTTATCGCTAACTTACCGCTTTTTGAGTGATAGCAAAATAGAATATTTACCAGACAAACTAATTAAATCTTGTGTATCTTTAACACAAACATTTTTGAAATCCTGAACAGTTTTTTTATATCATTGAAGGCAACCAATATAATGTTCATCTTTGAGTGATACATTTGAAATACCTCAAAAAACGCGATTCCTTGTGGGACCATTAACAAGTTGTTTGATACATACCAACAATTACTACATCTGTGTTTTTCGTGTAAATTGTTTCCTTCATGCTGTGATCCGAAACCCGATCATGATTATTGCAACGAAGGGTGAAAAGTATTCAGAAGTAGAGACAAAGAGAGAATCATCAAAACAATTAGCAGCTTTCAAGTGGCCAATCAAAAGGTGTTTGGAGTGGTAGCTTGAGATGCATTGCTTGTATTTTTTACGAGATATAATTTTACCCATTCCCTCAATTGAAGGTCTTTAAGAGGAGTGATTTTCTCGCACACGGGCAAACACAAATATAGGCCATAAACCCTATATTGAACATTCCACTTTGGTATTGAAATCATTTCAATCCTTTGGTAATCAGTGAGTTTCGTAAAAACAATCTTTTTATTTCCTTTTCCTTGTTTCGTGGTTCTCACGAGGCCGACATCAGTAAATGTCATTAGTTTCACCATCATTCAACCAGTATTTTAACATCGTGTTGCCTTACTTTATCGGAAATACCTACCGACGTGCACTTTTTTAGCTCTTGTTGACATACACCACCACACATACAATGAAAGACATGATGGGTGAAGCTATATAACAGCGATTGAACATATTTGCATGAAAACAGCGTTATACATGAAAGTGATAAAGCTTCATAACTGTTAATGGGAGGAATATATTAATATCAGTAAAAGTCAATGCACAAATGTGCAATGCAACTTTTGACCGGAAATAGCTATGCATGTCTTTAAACCAGTTACCTTATGAATTCAATGCAAGTAATTGAATGGCAATTCGTGAGGAAGATCTTGTTTAGCATTCGCATACCTATGCCGCATTGATGTTATTCAATATTCACCACTCTTTTCGTTAAGCGAAACGAAACGCGGCGGGAAAAAAATTACCGTACATTCAATATGTACTCATCCCGTCATGGAACTACGTTACATTTGTATCATTAAATTGTGTAATTTAGTTTAAAATGCAATTAATACGAAAGGATAATGTTTTACTACAATTATGTTTAATAAATTTGGTGAGAGTTTATTTAACATAAATATACATGTTTCTTCATATTACATGTATCTTGTAAAGCAATTCAGCCTGGGCGTTCTGTTATGAATAAAAAAAATGTATGTTTTGTAGCTACTAAGAGAATATGGAATATTTCAGGTTACGAATAGTCAGTTACCTAACGATAGTACAAGATAGACCAGCAGGTTCAGTGTGAAACGTAGAAGTAAGTTTAACTTGGCACTATAATGCAAACAGTAGTCAGTTCAATGATAAAAAAAAAACAAAATTTATAAAAAAAATATATTGCACTTAATGATGACAAGTTATTCGAAACAGGCGCGTCATATTTTATAAAAATAATTTAGGTTTATTACCTAAATTATTAATTTTAAATTTGAGACCATTCAACCAAATGAACCAACGAGATATGATAAAAAAAATTACACTAATGATAGAAATAAATTGCTATGTAGATTTTACGATACAACCATATCATCATATAATCGAAAATCATCGTAAAAATAGGAAACAAATACGGCGTCACATGGTTTGTACATTCAACACACCAAATTTGAAGTATTTATCTTCATCTATCATTGCTTATAATGAAACTGGGTGCTAACAAATACAAGTTATGTAATCATGGGAAAGCAATTGGAATAATGAATAGCGTGCAAAATAGAGAAAAAACTCATTTTCAGTACACTTGACTTGGTGGTTGCATAGTTTAATGTTTACTCTCATGTATCGATGATATGACCAAAAACGATCAAATATCCTCTTGAATGGCATTAGGCACGGTTCACCAGCTAACAATCCAAAATAAAACAGCAAAAGCGTATTGCAATGCATCTTCTGTTTATGTTGTGCTGGTGTTACTGACCGCATCTTTACGATCAGCGATGAGCATTACGGTGCTGGGATATGTAGGTGAATAGTTGTATAGAAGTGTAGATAATGAGGTGAGTATCCATTTAGCACAGACATCTGGTTCAACAATCGCACTGTGTGAGAAAACTTTCATTTCAAGGATGATTAGAGCTGACGAAATGAATAGCGTTGAGATGCATGTGATAAGATATGCTTCTTTATATGTGACATGTATTTCTTTACGCTCAACTTCTACTCTAGCTTTTCTTTTACGTTGCATTTTGAAATGCATAGGTTCATAGCTAACTCTTAGTATGAATGGAAATATTATATAAATTTATTCCTTTTACCATTGAATTGATTGTTTGTGATCAGTTATAAGGAGAATGTAGGGTTTGTTTGTTATTTACTAGCTGCCCAAAATATTGCCTCGATTATCTGATAACACTCTCATTATTATCAGAGAAATAAAAAGTGTGTCTTCAGTCACGAAAGTTTAGTTCGATAACTTAAATTCTTAACCAATTTATATCAAGTATATGTTTCACTACAAGATACTGTTTGGTTTATTTAAGTAAAATTTGTAATTCATTGTGCGAACGAATTGCGTGATTTGTATTATATTAAATTTTCAAACAGCAATTAAGCAATAATGAGTTCTATCAATTGTTAACGATTCAAATATAGACCTATAAAAACATCTATAAATTTCAACTATTGTTATGGTGGAACCTGCTCTGTAACGCCCACGCACTGACAGCCGCTAGCTATGGCATGCAAATGTCATATGCGTGATGTTGCGTGAGTGACCTAGGGCACTGACCGTCGGATCGGGTGAGTGCAATCGATAAGCTGATCGATAATCAATAAGGATAATCAACATCGAGAGAGTCAAACGTTCGGTGCGTGCAGCAGTCAAATGTCTTAAATAAAAAGTATTATATTTGTTAGTGTCTTCAATTTAACAAATCAATCGAAAACATCAATGTTGTTTTAATCTAATAGTTCCATCCATCAAACAACCATCTTCTTACATATACATCTTCATACAAGGATTCAGGCCATTCAGCAAGATTATTCAAATGCAACATAGTAACTAACCATACGATTTATTACGGGATCACAACCTGGATGGGATTTTGGTATTGGATCCGTCGAATAAAAATCTGCACAGCAGATACCACTTATCTTCCAGGCCGTCAATTGTTAGGTTGTGGATTGTCAATTTGAAAATTTGCGTACTTTAAATTGTACGCAGATGTTATCGAATAACTTTCTCCAACTGTAGCCATGAGTCAGCCATAAAAGGATAATTTTGCAGGCCGCCTGTAGGCTTTTGCCATCAATGACAAGCAAGGATGATGGTTGTTTTCACTTTACACCAGTTAGCTTAATTTTGGTTCCTCCTTTTGACGTGCATTTCTCATGTGCCTTTTTTTCACGTGCATCCGTTCAGATGTATGTGTGGCCGCGTATGCAGATCGCTTCGTTTCAAGTTCAAATTGCAGAACGCAATGCGTGTTCCGTCGTCATTATAGAAATGCACTTATGCAATAGGTTGAACGTTTTGCACGGCTGGTCTGATCTTGGGTGCGAAAACTTGACTGGCAAGAGAAATCTATATGTCTACTCACCTAGAGTAGTGAATGGATGTCAATGCATTTCAGTTCCGTGAAGGAATCTTTGCTGTATTCGTTTTTCGTTTAATGTACTAATTGATCAAGAAATTGAACACATAAAATAGCTGTGTTTAGTTTGTGTGGAGATCATGTGTCAATCAATTAAATTAAAATTGAAACGATATAATTTAACCACATTTAATAATCTAAAGTTGAGAGTAGTGACTTATGTCAGTAAAATCATCATTGAGAAGCCGTTTCGTTAAATCGCCTTTTTGGTTCGTCTGCGTGGTTTTGAACAGCTTCTCTATTGGCAGACAGATTATGAAAGTATATGCTGTATGATATATAAATGCAATGCAGCCTTGAGACTAACGAATCAATGTAATGCATAAACATAACATCTCTTGTTCCACGCACAGCAAAAGTGCCACATTCATTTAGATTCCAGACGTTCGATTTGCGCCGTCACCAAAGGTAGGGAAGGCAACGCTTATTTTACGTAGAAACCGGCTGGTAACCATGTTGGCAGCGTGCACTCTCACTAGTCACGCCGAAGGCTGGATTTGGTGTGGGTTATTGCGTTTTCATCTGCTTGCTATCATCCGGTCCGACTACTTTCTTGAGCTTCATTAATTTCTTAGACTTTTATAGCAACACTGCAAGCTCAATGTGCTAAAGTTGGAGGGTGTACGGATGCAACCAATTTTAAAGCCTACGATTTTGCGGAAAACACGTGTGTTTTCTTCCGCTATACTGTCAAAGTAGGATGAGTTGAGTGCGGTAGCTTGACTCCTTTTTAATCGTATCTCGATCAGATGGAAGTCGACGGATGCGGACATTTTTCCCGGTTTCCGAGACTTTGTCGCTCGGTGGATATCGTTTCTTTGCGATTTAATTATGCTAAATCATGACATAACAACATTGAGGATGTTTACATGCAATAACATGCGTTAATGCGGTCATCGCAAACGAGATGGAAAAGGGAAGTGTACAAAAGTAAGGTGACGGATATCAAAACGGAAGTCTAAATTAGTGAAAGGGGAGTATTTTCATTAATGCGCGAATACGCATAACGGGTATCACGCTTCCGATTGACGGAATGCATGGTTTAATTCACTTTCCGTTTCTGATCAGATCACATAGATCAGCTGACAGAATCATTCCGAAGGCATGGTGTTATGCATAACCTACTGCCGCTTTGTTTACCAAATGTAGTGAGCTGACAAATAAACGTGTACAAAATTGACAGACAATAAACATAAAACACTATGCATCTATGATTAGCTGTGTAATTATGAGTTATTATTGTTTTTCCTCCGTTTCCCTGGGATAGGGCTGTTGTTGCTGTCTGGGAGTACGGAACAAAACGGATTGTTGTGAATCATAATGAAAAGAGTTCCCACTAATTGTTGTGCATGAACTAAAACATAGCCTGTACAAAGTTCGGAAAGCTCATACGTACACCTGAAAACTAGCACATATTAGTATTTTTGTAATGTTAAAGTATACTTAACTTTGTACTTGCAACAACGATGGTTTGTACACCAGTAAAAATTCAATTCTATTCCAACAACTTTTTTTTGTTAAATATTAACTTTACTAATAAAAGGCAACAGCTGAACTAAATGGGTGATGTAATAAACAAACAACATGTTTCGCTTAGTGGAATACAGGTTAGTCAAACTCGTTGTTTACTGTCTGATGAGCTTTATCTTTGAAGGTATCGGGAAAATGTTACATGCGAAATCTGTAATAATCGTTGGTTCTTTTTTCTTTCATTTCTTTTTTGTTGAAAAACTGATTTTAACAAAATAGAACATTACGTAGATTTCTTGATTGATTTGATTGAGCTGTATAAAACGATCGGTCTGGTAATAAAAATAACCAGTAAATAGAAAATGTGTTTTCCGTAAGATGACTTGTTATTCAGTTCAAAATAACATACTTTATAAAACTATGTGTTATCAAATAATGCATGCCACAGTTCAGTACAGTTCATTAGTTACGAAACACATTAATGGAATGATTAAATCCATGATGGCTGTTTGACATCTCTGATCAACAACTTTGCTTCACTTTTTGTTTTAATTACTTTAGCTGTGTATTTGGTAATAGGTAGCTATGTGTTTTTTGAGCACAAAATCCCGAAACAGTTTCCGGAGTTGTGGATAGAGCGAACTACCATGAATGAATTGGATGAGGTCTCTCTCGGGGCCATCATGCAGGTTATTTGTACTACACTCAGTACTTGATGATGCATGCAAGCAATTATGGTGATCGTCAATGCAAACAAGGAAGCTATTGAACGAGTTTCCATTATCAGCGGAATGAAAAATCCATCAAGTGTAAAATGATGATCAGCAGAAGAGTATGTACAAATACGTGAAAACATGTGTACATGGTTTTTGGTTGTGAACTATTAAAAAATCCATTGACTTTATGGCATAAAGCAAAGTACAATTTAGTTTATGATTAGTTTATACAATTTTACCCCCAACCTCGCGTTTTTCATTTTTCGGTTTCGGTTTTTTTTTCGGTGATTTTACCTCTCTTCTTTCCTTTGACTTTACTTATATTGAGGATCTTGATATATTGCGTTGTCTTCTGAGTTGTAGTATATGGAATTTGTATCCAGAATGAACCCATTGTTATGTGTGACCGGCTTTGCAACACATAATTTATGTACTTTTTTTTCTTCCGTATGCAAAATAGTAACCTTTATTTTGTGATGTATGTAATGATTTTTTGCTACAGCTAATAGGCACTCTAGCTTCTGTGGCGGTTCTGTGTTTTGTTCAATATAATTTTTTTAACATTGTAATAAAATGCAAAAGTTTTTACGTTCTAGAAAAATCTCACGTGCCCACATGCTTTGTGGCATCAAACATATTTTCATGTTTAAGCGGCGATTAAAGTTAGGTCATTTATGCTGTTAACTGATGCGGAACTTTCCCTTTCTTTTGCACGTTTGATGCAAGTCGCTTAACGCGTCTGTATTATTCCAGTGCCTTGAAAAGCAACATCCCGATAGGACCCCGGCAAGGTGTTGGGAACCAACTGTCAACGGCAAGCACTTGTTTCGTTACTTCCTTTCATGTGACCAAACCGAGCGGAGTGGGAAGCGCAGTTGTGAGAGAAAGTTCAACGCCAAGTAAAATTGAACCTCGCTACGGTATAAGCATGAGAGAATAGCCGTCTGTAGGTTGTAAATGAGGCATCGTGGTAGAGGATGACCGGTTGAAGAGATTGGTTGTGCCACCTAATGCGACGGGTGAGCGAATGTGTGTGAGTTTACGTGAAAGAAATTCCGCATAGCATGCATGTTTCGCACTCACCCAACCCGCGGATGTGTGGCTTTTCGTTCGTTGGCGAAGAAAATGAGAAGTAAAACATTTTATAGTAAACATTTCTTTCTTTGAAACTCAGTACCGTCTTGACGGCAAAGGTGTGCGGACCGTTGAAAGAAGCTGCAGTGCATTAGTGTTTTACAAATTCTGTGCTTGTTTAACATGTGATGCATTGCTGGTGTACTGTTTGTTACATCTGCATGTGATGGGTGTTTCATTTTAAAAATATCAAAGTGCTTGTTTGCGTGGTTCAAATGAATGCTCACGAAAGACGTCGTTGCTATTGAAGAAGCGAACCTATGTGATGATCGATTTGGAGTGATAATTAGATAGCAATTACGATTGCTAATTTTCAGTGTTTAATACCACGTGTATTCAAAGATTTATGAAAACGTGTAGCAGAGTTCGTGAACGTTAATTATGAACAACAAAAATAGCTTAAGGCTATTTGAGATATAGTGAGAAACTGAAAACAGAAGAACTGAATAGTAAATTTTATAGCAACTTAACGTGGTTTTGATACACAAGCTTCCGTTACCGAACGTATCGGTAGTATCCTTTTATAGCGGAGGTTGTTATTGCAAGTCTCAAAAGACATGAGGAAGTACTGGGTAAGTGACTGTCCCAATTGTGCCCGAGAGAACGTTTATGTTTTCTTTAAAAAACAAACCAGCTGCCGTATTTAAGATACGAAAGGTGGGCTTTTTGATAACGAGAGATATCAATAACTTTTCACTTGCTGTGTATTTTATTTTTCACTATCGGTTTTTGATGTTCCTCGGTTGAATAGTCAGTATTGAGGTCATCGATGTTTTTAAACCTGAACAATAGAGAAGCAAAACAAGAATCTGATAATAATTTATGATTACAATGGTAGCTGTGCATTTGTACCGATTCGATAATACTTTTGAAAACCCCCGAAGATTGCACAGTGAAATATGTTGAAAGCCCATAATTTTGAGGCAGATGCAAAAAAAAGCTAGAAACAAAAAGAGTGAAGAAGATAAACAATAATGTAGGTATGAGGATGAGCAAACGAAGCGGCATTAATGAAGCAACCAATACACTGGTTTAAGTTTCGCGCTTCAAACTTCCACTTGCGATCGTTAATGCGCACTCGATAATGCACAACCGAGTGTGAATGTGTAATGCGCAGATCAAGACGAGTTTGAGCTTTGTGAGGCGTTCATCACAGAAAGAAGATGCATAATTTTGTTAAATAGAGACACAAAAACAGCACCAAAAAGTAGTTTGATCAATGTGGTAAGAGCACTATTGAAGTGTGCGTAGCACTCGGGCCACAATCAATGTTTAAATCCATAATGTTTACTTAAACGTGATTGTCAAGCAATAAAATATGATTTTCACAATGTTAGGATAACATTTTTCGTAAATTTTTTTGTTGGATCGCTGTTATTAGAGTCTATACATGTCTTTGTGTCGATCATATTAATATGAGACTTGAGTTATGAGACATAACAGAGATATGCCCCTTAGAAACTATGATCTACGTTGTTTACTCGACAATGGTAATACTACAAGTAGATATACCTGAGGTAAATTTTCATCTGATTGAAAAAGTGAACGATCAAAATTGTAAGTGTTGCACCACCTATTTGCAATATAATCACCGAAATCATTTATGTCAAAATATCACGAATACTATTCACGAAAAGATGATAAAAGGGGCTGTGTAAATGGACAAAATCATATTATAATATCTTAGTAAAAATGTACTTATAAGATTTCCAAGCTGTTGAGGTTTTGCCTTGTCTACGTACTAATATGTCTTTTCAAACTTAAGTATGTAAACTTTCCGGCATTACTTTAAACGTTATATACTTTTCGCTTCAACGTTTTGCTTGGAACCGTAAGAGCCCTTGCGACAATCAAGATAGTGCAATCCTTTTAGCTAGTAAGCAAACTTAATAAGCAATTTATCCAATCGAGAGCTAACTGGCTGGAATGAAACGATTGAAACATTTTAAAAAGAAAAGGCAAAGAGATACGACACATAAGGTATCAGCTTTAGTTCACAATAAATGATTGTCTGATTTCGTGTACTTGCCAATACCTTTTAAAATTATCTCTTCCATAATTAATTTTGCCATTTCGACCTCTACTTTATATGACCAAATGACGATATAATACTATATGCGTATATGTATGAATAGTTTTTTTCGGAGAATGCACAATAGAGTTAATGAATCAGGGCATTTTGGGACATTATGTTCCTGGCTACCCGATTTTGAAAGCTGTCAGGACGGAAGTGTACATTTTGAAGGAGCACGTATTTCGAAAGATATAAAAATAGTTTGACTAATTTGTACCAAGAAAAGCTCGTTAAATTATTGATTGTTTTTATGTAAGTATTATCTGTTAAATGTGAAATAGTTGAAAATGAGCAAACTTGAAAAACTGTATCGATTTTTCCTATCGTATAATCAATAGCATGTTGACTATTTAAAGTCTTTTCCACGAAAAGTTAAATATACCTATTTTATGTGGTAAAATGATCAAAGTTTGGAATTGTGTACGCAAGTTACATAATTTCAACACATTTCACACATTTCAACATATCTTAAAGCCGAAGTACTGCCGCAGTGTACATTACAATAATACAATTACATTACGAGCATATTGGGTTTATTTTTTTTTTATATCGATTATGACGGCTAAAGCCGTATTGTATATATTGGGTTTAGTTGTAGAGAAAATTTCTTTTCAGATGATTTGTTATTATGCGAAATGTTATTATGCAGCACATCGTCAATACGTATTTTTTAACAAGTCTGATTTGTTATTAAATGTCTACTTCCTCCCTATACAGAAAATCTGCGTGGAATAAATTTAGTCCATAGTAGTTCGTAAGAATAGGAAAAGAAGATCGAATACGGATGCAGTAAAAATAACAAAAGTTTGCTATCGTTTTGAACGACTGCACAAAGAGCGGCACTTGAAAAGGAAGCAAAATATGTGAAAAGTACCCACAATGAAGGATTCACCTAACGATTGTTAACAAAGGTGCAAAAACGGCCACCAAACATTCAAAAGAAAGACAGAACATGAAAGCATTGAAAATATTAACGCTCACACTTGTGTGTGGTCTATAATGCTGCTTTGCATGTCTTTGCTGTAGGTATGAAACAAGTAGGAATTTGCTTTCTGCAGTTTCATTTGACATTCTGCTATGGATCCATTTCGGAAACTGAAGAAAGTTTGTTTCGACCCTGATCAATACCCGAAGTGAAATAGAAGGTCCAGCATTAACAAGATGACCTTTGCAACGTTTGCCATCCAAGACATTCGAAAATCGGTAAGTGCCGTATATGGACGAGAAAGAAGAAAAAAAACAAATAAACGTTTTACCACAGGTTCGTTCTTGATCTGATCGATTTGGCATCAACGGTGTCAGGCTTTTTAAGATTGTTCAACATTTTGCGTAATTCATCACGGACGATGGAGCATACGTATTTGTCCGTATTGCATCTTCATCGGCCGCTGAAGATCATGGGTAATGAAAGCAAGAGAAACACTGAATCCATTAGCATCACACAGATGGAATTGTTTCCTTAATGGTTTGCCGGGTTTCTCACATTTGCGGCGTCGGCGTAAACAATAATAAATGGTTGATGAAGTTTGGTTCTTTTCTTGGAATCGATGTTAGCTTTTTTTATTTTACAGGTATTTATCGTCGTCGGAAGTGGTGGTGTCGTAGTTAACAGGTCACGTTTCGCAAAAATAAGTATTTCATTGTTGTTTATGCTTTTCCTTGCTTGCAGCTTCTTCTACTGCTACCCTTGACAGTCTTGGGAAGTAGGTCGCCGGCAGCTGTGTTTGAAGATGTGTTTGAACTGGGCCGTCCCAATGCTGCCTTCCTGGCGACGACCGAAAGCCGGAATGTAAGATTTAGTTACTATATCGGAAGAAGGCGACAGATGTGTAATACTGTACTATGTTTATTGTTTTTAGGGAATGAAGGCATACTTGAGGAAAAAGTATCGCCAAATGCGGGATCCACTTCCGCAAGCATCAATGATGGCTGCATATACTGCTGCCCATGAGCGGTACCAAAACTTGGAAGAGAAACAGTACGATCGTATTCGTGTCGAGAATTTGCGCAAGTTGACCTCGGTGCGTACGAAGCGTTTGGATGGACAAGAAGCAGCAGCTAAAAAACCGAAAAGGCTCGATATAATTCCACGGGAAATGATTAGGTTTGAGTTATCCGATGCCATGATTTTCTCTCCAGAGCACGAGCCACAATCTGCTGATCAGTCAAAAGCTCGCACAAAACGTGAAGAACAAGAGCCGGTTCGCATTGATCCGGTTCCTCGAGAGATACTTCGGTTCGAGCTAGCTGATGCAATGGTATCTAGAGAGAAAAGTGAAACGGTAAACGGTACTTCGACAGTAGCTCGAAGGCATCGACGGTCTGCCAGTCCCGATCCGCGCGATTACGTAAAGTTTGAACTGGAAGATGCCAAGCGATCTGAAACGCACTCGGGAAAAAGCGCAAAGGTAACAGAAAATTTGCGACATCCCTTTACGTCTTCCGACAGTTACAGGCGTGGAAAGGTGTTCGATGAAGTAGTTGAGCGTCCGGTATCGAGCGGAAGGAACGGCGAGACAAGCAAGAAAGAGAAACGCGAAAGCGCCCAACCGTTGGAAGATGACGAAGGAAGTGATATGAGCCCAGAGGAGTCTCGGCGCATTAAAATCCGAGGTAAGAAGCAGAAGCAGATTGCCAATTACGAGGACCTTCCACTTGGCGTGCAGAAAGCGATAGACATAGCGCTTAAAGAAAATGAACGCATGAATGGAAAAGGAAGAGATGTGACACCGGATGGATCGGTAGTGCAATCAACCCCCAAGTATTATTTTGGTGATAAGAAACCGAAAACAAAAAAGCCGTACAGTAGTACAACAAAAATGTCTGAACCAAAGTTTGTGCCCAGTGCCAAACTGTCGGAAATACAACTGCCAGTGGTCGAAGAGGAGTCCAACGGACAAACCGGATTTATTCCGAGTAGGCCAATTGGTATAGATGCCGCAGCGTCTTCGGAAACAACTGATACAAGCAAATCAATGGGCTCATCAATACGGGGCATTCCGAAGGCATGGTGGTCATATTCGGATCTGCGACGACCGAAACGGTTATATCACAAGGTTCCGGTACAACCGTTGGTAATTAGTCCGCAATATGTGAACACTTTTAAGCCAGCCAGTGAGCAGAGCAAAATGCATGATCTTTCACCTGGTTACCATCCACGATCGGTTTTCTTTTCGCCTGCTGCCTCTTCAAATTCAGTACCAGGTTCGCAATCAGCTGAGCATGATGGTTACAAAGCATCGTTGACGGAGAGTCCGGAAGAAGTCGTCATTAAAGAGCGGCCCAAGATTCAATACGTGATCAAGGAGATACCAGTGCCAGTGCAAATGAAACAACCACGTACTAAGATCACCGTCCAACCTAGTATATCTATATCCTATGATAAAGATATAACAAGTCCGGGAACTGGTGAAGGTGCTATCGGACAAGGATATGACAATCCTTACGGACCAATAGAACTTCAGTACGGCCATAGTAAGCCGATAAAAGAACCAGCGCAGTCGTTCCAGAGCATGAAGATTGTGATTCCCGATTCCAAAGAAGAGTCTCGCGAACAAGAAAATTATTATGATAGTAAAAAGTATAACCATCTGATCGATGCCACGCAACCGTCGCCAGCGCAATCTAATGAAATAGACACATCTGGAGGAAGTATTGCGGCTTTATCGGCTTTAATAGGACAACGACCGAGCGTGCAACTACACGGACTGAACCAACTTCTTCACATGCCTGTTCCGATCGGTAGCACTGAAAAACAGCATCGTCCTCAAGATAGCACGGCTCCAGTGACGTTCCCGGAATCTTCAACACCGACACCCAAGCTATCTCGACCGGGTTATCGATCGGTCCAAATCGATCAAGCCCCGAAAGTACATACGAAAGTCTACGATGACAGTATCTATCATACGGTACAAATGAATCCACAGTTGCAGATAACATCACATAAGGAATACACTCCTATCAAAGAAGACGTGTCTGACGTTTTGGACACAGATTTCGTAGGACCCACTATTGGAACACCCAGTCATACAGCGCACGTAGTAAGATCGCATGACCCAATTCCGCCCCAAATAGTAGAACATGACGAATTCAACGAAGAGGAAGCGGGTCATGAAACGAATGCATATCGTCACATTAATATCCATAGTACGCCCGCCACTCCGCACGGTGAATCAATATCACATCACTACCAAGAACAACATCATCATCATCACCATCCAAGCAGCGAACACTATGATGTACGGAACCATCCTTCGGAAGCTGTGTGGAAAATGAATTACCTCATTTGTATTGTTTTGTATTTGTTTGCAGGACTCGGAGGGCTATGCATTCGGCTACAGAGTGCGAGATTTCCACACTGGAAACGATTTTGGTCACGTACAGAACCATGACAATGGTGTAACGCGTGGAGAGTATCACATTTTGTTGCCGGACGGCCGAGTACAGAATGTACGGTATACTGCCGATGAGAAGGGTTTCCACGCAGATGTTACGTACGAAAGTGTTCATCCGGCGCCACATAGTCGAAAGTAGATAAAGGGGTAAGCTATAGCAATAATGATCACACTTTATGGATTTCGAGCCCTACGATGTCGATATCGTTGAAGCTTTTGTAAAAGGTATCAAATTCTTCAAACTCAATTTAAGCATAGCAAAGGAGCGAAAGCTACTTCAAGAAGGGTAAGAATAAGATTTCTCGGAAGGAAATTTTATTGACAGCTAATCCGGAGTATAAAAATCTGTTAATAGCTACACATATCACACATGCAAAGCGGTGAGATCTGCAATACCAGCGATTCATTATTATGATTACCAAACGAACCAATAACTGTCGATAAGGCACGTGATTTTAATATAATTTTATTTATAGCACGCAATCAAACATTGCTGTACTAGGTAAATTGCAGACCAAATCGCTATACTTATGCTGAGCTGTTTGATCAGTTTTCATGTTGTGCTTAAGGCGTTGATTTCTTCATTTCTTTAGGATAACTCTTGGAACGGCGAAATGTTTGTTTTTGAAGATTAATGTTTGGGTGCTAAATGTGATGAAAAGGGATTTGTGCAATACGAGAAAACTTACACGGTTTCATTTCTGCAGCCATGAATGAACTGGTAATTTCTTTAGATTTTTATATTCTAGAACAGATACGATTACATTAGATTATAGGATCTTGATACTAGTGGTATCGTGAATGCGCGCAGAACAACTTGAAGCAATTACTTGTGTTGTAGGTATCGTTTCGATTGAATCTGTTGACAAAAATAGCAGAATCTTTGTTTTATAGTTAAGAAATATTTAGTTCTCGCCAAATTAACGCTGTACCTTTTTTCGTTTTGTGTTATTTTGTAAATGATAGGCAAGAGAAAATGTTCAATCATCAATAAATGGCGTCTATGGATATCTACTTGTGTACGATAACATAGTTACGGAAAGAAAATCTACGGAAAGAAAGAAATTTATTGTTTCAATAATAATAAAAGAAACAATTTTCTAAGGTCAAAACTCTGTGTATGTTTTTGATTTACCATTTTCTTTACCAAACATACAAATTATTAACCGTAATAAGAGCATTAACCCGATCTCTCAAATTCCTTGGCTTCGCGGATGACATAACCATTATCGGACGGACATCTGCGGCGCTGTGCGAGGCATACACCCGACTAGAACACGAGGTCAATAGGTTTAGATTGAGGATCAATGCAACGAAGACAAAATACCTGCTCGCCGGAGGCTCTGACCGCGATAGAGTTCGACTCGGAAGCAGGGTATTAGTTGACGGCGACGATCTTAAGATATTGGAGGAGTTCTGATACCTTGGTACGATCGTAACTACGGACAACAACGTAATTATCGAAATCCGAAGTCGCATTGTCCAGGGAAATCGTGTCTGCTACGGACTCCACAACCCAGACTCCTGCGACCCAGAACACTTCAACAGCACACAAAATGAACCATATACCGCACACTGATACGTCCAGTAATCCTCTACGGGTACGTGTCCTGGACTTTATTGATGGAGGACGTCCATGCACTTGCCATTTTTGAATGGCGGGTGCTAATGACTATCTTGCGAGCCAAACGTGTAGAGAGGGAAAATGAACCACGTGCTAGCTGAGCTGTTTGGGGGTGCAAATATTCTGATGGTTATCAAAGCTGGAAGGATACGATGGTTTGGGCACGTGATGAGGATGCCGGTCTCATGCTCCGTCAGGAAGGTGCTTGTCAGCGACCCGTTCGGCACGAGACGTAGAGGAACACAGCGAGCTCGTTGGCTGAATCAGGTGGAATCTAATCTGTCGGAGATCGGATGCAGCCGGATGGAGGACTACAGCCATAGATCAAGTTTCCTGGAAACGAATTGGCGATCCGGCCATGTCGGCACGACGTGATTAACCCTGAGCAAGACAAGAATAAGAAGAACAAGAGCTGTTGAGGTGTCGCAATAAATCACATATCTCGGATACATTTTTGGATACACATCTGTTATGCTTTTACTCTGTATATTTACAAATAAATTATTACATTCCATCATAATATTACAAAAATTAATAAATTACTAATGAATAATAAATTTATAATATCAAATGTAATCCAATACTCTTCATTTATAGTAAATTTGTATGTAAGTCAAGCTTAAAAGGTTAAGCTTATTAAAAAAATGAAAAAGGTTAAAAAGTTGAGGTTAAAAATGATAAGAGATAGATAAAAAATTTGCGTATCCCGTTATTTAAATCCTAGAGAAATAACTTTTGCGTGATTTCACTCATTAAAGAGCCACTCTTTGTGGCCACCTTCGAAATATGTTGCATAACCTGATTGAATGAGTTTTGTTAAAATGATAGATGCAATTAACACATTCCTTTAAATAGTTAATGATTTAGATTGTCAGTACTTAACAGTGAAAAACTAGTGCGATAGCGACGATGATGATAAGCCTAGCAGTTCAGGTGATGTTGAAAGTTCGTTTCATTTGTTGGCCTTTGTTCATTGGCAGTATGCGTTTATGCAACGATGCGCATCAAACAATTGAACCGTCTTTACCGATCGACGGGTCTGCAGAGCTAAGGGAGTCTGCTTTTTGGTTCGGCCTAGCATGGTCAGTAAAGCGTGAAACAAACTAGCCGATTGCTTGATACAGCGTTCTGTTCCTTGCAAGAGACAACTGAGGCCAGCAAAGCGACGTTACAATTGTGTAAGGGTGTACATTCTTTCATCTATCGCTTACTCCTGTCGGGCTGCCGGTGTTGTGGTATTCAGTTTCACCGTAGGGAATGATATCTTCATTATTTTCTCGCTTCGCTTGATGCTGTTCGTCGGCTACCATTTGACGAGTGTGTTGCAATATGATGTTTTTATTTATGTGATTTCAAAGGTTTGCCACCCTGTTTTGCAGTAAAAGATACAGCCTTCTCTTTTGTTCATCGGTTTCGTACGAGTTCAATCAATAAGTAAACGACAGAGGACTAAGTTCAGTGTGGTGTAGGGTATCCCGAATGAATCTGAAGCCATTGCAAATGCCATGAAAAAAACATCGAATCTGGCTGTCGGCAATTGTGTCGATCAGCACCTTCTGTAGGTCTAGTTTAGATGCGTGAGAAGTGGCGGATTCTCCCAAGTCTGCGAAATCGACTCGACTGTGGGTGCAACTTGAAAGCCAATCATGACATTTATTTCAATTGAAGTTCATTTTGTGTTCCCGGCGTGGCATGGTAACAGAGCATGGGATAGTGAAATGGTTTAAAACAAAACGTTGTAATTTGTTTATCCATGTAATACTGGTTTGTAACCGATAAAGCTGGCGCCTGAGCTTTGAGCACCAATAGTTTGAAAGTTTTGCTGCTACTGTTTATTTTCGGAATAAAACTCCGGATGATTAAAAAAAAAAAAGAAGTTTTATCAATCAGTAAAACAAGCACTAAAAAAGATGTGTTACAAAACCTTTAAAGAGAATCAAAATTATATGCTTTAATACTTTCATTGTTATACAGAAACAAATGGAATGTGCGTTTAATTCTTATTTTTGTTTGTTATAAGTGGCTCAGAAGTATAATTTTCTTTTACTTCAGTTGTCCCCATAAGAAAAAGTTGTCCTCATTAAAAGTAATGTCACGAATTTCTACTCGTTTTGCACCAAAAAATATGATAGTTTTTCGTGGATTTTGTTGTCTAAATATGTCATCAGTTTTTTTCTACATTTTTGTTAGCAAATTAAAATTTTCGGCATCGACTGTATTAATAAAGTCGTTGTCGTAGATACAGCAAATATGGAAATGTTATGTTTAGATAGATTTTAATTGTGTAATTTATAAGTACGTAAAAGCAAATTGCTCGTTGAGCAAAAAGATATTATTTGCTAATATTTAAACAAATTTAAATTTTACGCTTAAAGGATACTCGAAACTGGTTCTATGACCTTAAACTTAAATGATTTCAAATAAAAAAAAAGTAAGTAAACAGTACATTATGTAGCGTTTGATAGATAGCTTACGGGTCGTTTCAGCACGGTGCAATTGAATGATCAATAGATTTATGGATGCGTAATAGTAGCAGAGCATATGGATACAATAATAGTGTACAGGTAACATGGTACACCATCGTACAAACAACGTTGATGGCGTTGATTTATTGTTTCTAGCATAGCACAGCGTTGGCAATGTTTTGTTTCAACGATGAGGTTACGTTACGACAAGGAAGACCGCTTCGCATACTGCGGCAAGCAATGCGGCGCCATTGACCTTGTCCTCGACATGACGTTGGTTTTGCGGTAGATACTTGTACAACAAAATCTGTCGATAGGACAGAAGCCTAGAAAAAATACTTTACCTATTTACTATGGCGATTGTTCTGTTGATTGCTAATTGTAATGTGGAAGAAACGGTGTGATTGTCTGCGTGTTGCTATGCTTTGTGAAATGATGCAATTATGTTTTGCCAGCACATTGATCATCTAACAATAAATTCTCTGTAAGGTTTGTTTGTCAGGGAAAATTGCAGAAATTCGCACGGATCAAACTGAATGAGAAATTTTAATTCATTTATGTCACAATTTAAACAAAATGTTACCTTCAATAGATTTCATTAAACAAAACGATTAAACACATATATTACGACATTATTTTTATATGATAAAAATGATTTGCAAGTTTCATTTCTATTCATACGTTGTGGAGTTTGCTCTCTTAAAGTTCCATGATGGGCAATCGATGGCACTAAATGCCACATTCACTTCCTTACATACTGCAAACTAGATTGCACCACTTAGAAACTTGCTTCATATGCTGGTATGTTTCGGATCGCAAAACATCCGCTTGCGAATCACAAACATCTAAAGAAGATCGTAGTCGAAGGTGTTTGTAAATATGGTTGTGTTTGTGTCTAGTGACGATCAGAAAGATGCTGGTGCTTGCAGGTGGAATACGTAGGCTTGTGCATACAATCACTGCCTGCAAGCCAGTATATCCATCAACGGTTGCACGACCATGGCCCGTTCTTGCATGGCTGAGAATGCTCTATAGAAGTCGAACTGGGAAAAATTGGCTTACCCTCTAGGAGTGGCGCGCATCAAACCGTAACAAAATCATCTCCCACACTCTAAAACATCCATGAAGATTAGTAACCTAACGAATTCTTTGTCGTTGCGGTGTGGCGGTGCACGTTGCGCAGTTCAAACTTGAGACTTTATATTTGTTAAAACATAAATATCAAGGCAACCGCTATGGTATTGAGGAGATCACTATAACCGATCCACCCCTTAGCAGGTATTTAAACCAAACATTAAAGGTGCGGTTAAAGCTCCAGATTCTGTTGCTTCTAATGTAGCGATGTAAAGACAACTGTGGTGGTTTCCATGTGAATGATGCGGCACCTATAGCATCTCGTATGTAGCACTTGTGACAGAACCGTGTCAGCAATGTGAATGTATGATGATCCGATGACATCAGACCAGTAGAATTAATTTAAAATTTGCTGGAATGTTTCGTACAACTTTTATGAGACAACTTGTGGCAGGTTCTAAACATTGACAATACGTATTTCATGTGTGTGTTTTTTAGCTACACAATTGTTGAAAAAAGATTAAAAAGATTAGTTTTAAAACAACATAAATTGCATGTGCATTAAGCACATTTAAATGTGCATTAAGCACACTTATTAGGTGCGTTGTAAACCATTACAGCAATCAATGTTTGCTGTTCAGTCAACAATTGGAGTGTTGAAATATTGTTCAAATGTCACTGATTGCACATACTGTGCAGTTTTGCATATTGTGCGTTTTTGTTCTTGCGACGATCCTCATAATCTTATGAGTTTGGTGCACAGTATAGTAGGAAAACAATTCCGCATCAAACATGCTTTTAAATTGCATTACAAACCGGAACAAGTTCTAAACGCTTTTAATTTCCGACATTGCGTTGTAATTTACACAGTCAACTGGTCTAATTTTTTGATATGGTTTGATCTAAAGGTATATATCTAACATGGATGACACAACCAATCTGACAAATAATAGGCAATAATAAATAACAAATACAGAACAAGCACAATATGGTACATTACCTGAAACGCTGGACCGGGTCAATCCGATGGCACCGATAGCGTGATCACCCAGTATTAACGATATACACGATGCGCGATTTGTGAACAATGCTGCAGTAAGTCAAAACTGCAACCGTAACATGTAAGCAATTTCGTGAAAAAAGCTTCACTGATGGACTATTACATTTCTGGGGGAGTATTTCAATTGGAGTGACTATCATAGCAATATGAAAAGGCCAGCTCCCGGAATTTGACATGGCTATGGGTATTACGTTCCTGCATTGAACTTATGATTGATTCATTATAAGTTTTCTTGCCAATGAATGGCGTAGTCTCACGTCGATGCGCTCGACTGAAAGGTATTCCAATTACCGTAATAGTTGATTTAGCTTGCACTCATCTTTAGCTTCTCATGTTGGGATGCCGTTCATTCGCAGGGGAAAGGCAAATTGTCAGCTTCGCGTCGCTGCTACAGCAACGGTCTGAGTGAATTTACAAATATCACTACAACTAAACGATTACAATCACGTTTGCTAACAAACCGAACAGTGAATAAGTTAACGCGTTAGCTTTGCTCAATCCGAAGCGAGCCACCATCGACGATTTAACTTCGGCATTTGGAGAGCGTCTCAAAACTGGAACACAACAATAAAAGTATAACTCGCGTTGGACGCGAATGTATCGGTCAGAAAACAAGCGAGAAGAAAACACAAACGATTGCTCAATTTCTCTACGCAAATCAGACGAAGAATCTTCCCATTAGCTAGTGATGTTCTTCACAGTCGTCGTAAATGTTTGGAGGCTACGCTGGGGATTGCATAACACTTAAATGATTGCGGCCAAAACTGCCGGAGAGGAAAGCAGGCTGGCTTTTCCTTCTCAGATAAATGGTGTCTATACTTTTTTATAGGCATCAGCGTGTAACCTCCTTCATGTAAGATTCACGTCTGCCTTTCCTGTGTGTTCTCTGAGGAATATGATGGACGTAAGAAACAAGGTTCAAAGATAATCGGTCCATTTCATTCGTAGCAATATGAGCTGATATGTGGTTAAACGATAATAAAAAGACAATACACAGGGGATCCTTCAAGGTTCTCTTTGACATGAAGATTCGAATATATGTCATTCTACAAACGTTTTGACAATACAATGGAGTTCATAGATTGCTAATAAGACATAATATAGTGCAGCTGGGTAGGTGCAGAAAAAATCCTATGTCCTATGTTCATTGAAGTATCATTGAATAAAAGTAAATTAATCTCACCATTTAACACAGTAACATTTCAAGTAGCAATGTTGAATAAAAAACCAATACATACTATACGTCGATATTTGTAAACTCTCAGAAACTAGATTCGAACCAGTAGTGATGAGATATTGTACCAAAGGTATCGTTTGAAATCGTCGCTTCAATGTTACCGAACAATGAGAGCAAATGTCTGCATTGTGTGCAGCGCTGAACACAAAGCAGGTGAATTTCATTAATGCAAGAGGAAAAAATGTAACAGGTAGTACGGCAGCAAACGAATGAGACCTCTTCTCATGGCTGGAATTCTTTTTCCACCACCACCAATAATGATTGAATCGAATAGGAAGATCGGAGCATCCAAAGTGCTAGGTTTGCGCGACAAGTATGATTAATGCTCGCGGTACTGCAACCAAGTCACCAAATAATTAGAGAGCAGTGAATCTTGGAGAAGTGTTCATCTAGCCAATGCCGGTGCCAAAGTGCCGCACAGTAAACGAGTACAAATTGCCAACGGATTTTGCAAATCCGTTCTCAATCGCATGGCGTGCGATACACTGCGGCGCCTTGGATCTTGAACGTGATGAGCACACACTTTGTGCAGAGAAGATCAAGGTCGGGTGGATGCAGCAAAAAAATAAAATAAAATAAAAACTATGGCTAGGGTGTTTCACTGCTGGATTTGGAATTTGATATGCTGTATGATGATTTAAGGTGCGAACCTCGGAACAAAAGGTCAGGTTCGTTTACTTGGGATTTGAATTTGGACTACATTTTGCTTCCCGAATTACAAAACTGTTCAGATCAGCGGAACCGATAGTCAGAGGACAATTGACTAGCCGAATAGCATCTGTCTGTATGCCCTCGGGTCAAAAGCTTCTTCAGTAGTCAATTGAATATTATCTTTCTATCATACTCGAACGAGCAGACAATAAACCATTTCGATGTGCCATTGAAGATGATGGCAAGAGCCTCAACAACTCCTACGGAGAACCGTTGTTAATTAATATTGTTATATTCAAACGGAAGGTGAATCGGGTAAGGTAGAGGAAGAAATCTAGACAAAAAAACATAAGCCTACTTGAAGCATAAAACCGATGTGATCACGTGCTCATTCATTGAGTTGAAGGATATTCAACACATACTTAAGCGTAAAAAAACTACGCCTGAAGGCATTGAATAAACCAGATGTCGTACAGTGTGCTCGTATACGATTATTAAGCTAATCTCCAATTATGAGTGCAATAATGTACGCTGGACGAATCCGTCACGGTAAAAGGGAAAACACATCAATCTGGCAGACAGTTTAGTTTGATTTCTGAAATAACTGCATTTATGTGAAGCTACCTCCATCATAATGACTTCACTGTTGGATATCAGAATTGCTAGTGGTTGCTATCAAATTTATTTTCCTCTGTTTTTTTTTTTAAGAACGGCATCAATAACAAAAAATGTATTTCAAAATTATAGCAAAAGATAGTATGGGTCAGAAGTGCTGTAAAACTTCGAGAAACCGAATACTGTGCAAAATTTAAACTGCCTGAACTGAACCTACTAAGAAAGATCCACCATTGAAATAGTTGTTGTTCCTAAGAAATGCTGAAACTAGGTTAAGATTAGCAACGAACACGAAAACATGGACATGCTCATATAAAGATCATAATCTCAGTAACGAGCACCGGTTTCATATGTCTATCTCTTGGGATATTATCAACTAGCTGTGTCACTTTTAGCAAACCGTCATAATGAACAATGCTCTGTCCATTAAGACACATCACGCCTGAGGTGTGACTTTTCTGTGAAAGATTTAAATAAAGAGCGTGGGAAAACAAAAAAAAAAGCGGATACAGTTACATCCAAAAATGTATTCACAGTTAGGTAAAGTTTCGGCAAACTTATGTTGTAAGCAGCATATCTTTAACGAAATAAAGAAAGAAGCTAAGCAAATTTAATCATTGGAAATGTGTCAAGACAGGCGTATAACAGCCTGATTTTCCGTTTTGGAGACTAAGCTTAATGTACACTTAAAAAAAAGTTGCAGACCATGGGTGCCTTGGCAAGCCTAAGACTGAAACAGATTTATAACTTTCAAACGGAAGATAGGTAAAGTTATTTTCCTATGATGTAGGTTATTGATGCTTTTTTACCCAGTTACAGAATTCTCATTTCGATTCCGGATCTCTATCTAAATCAGGATGACGAAACGGTAAACAAATACTAGTTATGTAGGTAGGTATTAGCCGATACTAGGTATGTAGCTAAACACAAAGAACTATTCTATGCAACTGCTTTGTAGTGGAGTGATGGTCGGATCATGAATGGATATAAAACATCTAACAGCTGGAGGCATCGTATAGGATTGCCTGTTTAGGTAGTCACGATTTACGCTTGTTTTCATCGCTCTAAATGCCATCAAAGCTCGCAGGAAAGGCTCACTTCGTCCAAAAAATGTTGAACGGGATGTTGTTTCGTTGAGATGCGCCAACAATCTATTTCGGGTACCAATATCGTATTTGAGTGATCAGCAACATGTCAGCAACTACGTGCTACACAGCTGTGTGATCTCTTGTAAAACGATCTCCGTCAGCTAAACCATACTATCTCCAAATATTATTCACGATTGTAATGAGGCAGAAACAGAATACACAGTTTACGATTATCCCTACTTTTGATTATTTGCCGTGTATTTTAATGTGTAAATGTTTATGATGACCATTGACCTATCGCATTCGTAAGTATATATATATTGAAAGTATTCACCAAAGTACTATTGCTTTAACGTTTTTTTTTTCTTTCCTCCTTTTGCAGTGCTGCAAGAACAGAACGGTCAAGGCCGTTTGAGTAGTTTAACATCTCGGAAGATCTGCTGCACACCGAATTGGCAACAGTAACGCACAATTTGGATGTATAAATAGTACCACGGACACCAACTATCGAATACATAAACGTAAAATTTGGATAATACCTATTTTAGTATTGATATTTTTTTCCAATTGAAACATGTGTTTATAAATATCATCGCAATAATTGGAAAGGTTAGCTCTCTTGTATAGCAGTTATAAAGATTGCTTGTTTTATAGTTCCGTCTGCCATGCGAATGTAACAGCTGAACATAATTTGCTTGGTTTGATAATTGCTTGTAAAAGAAGCTCATATAAAAATGCAGAACAAAAACAAAATGCTCATAGAAAAATGCCTAAATGCTGAATGCTTGTAGTTGAATGGTTTAGTTAAATTAGTTGGATGCTGTAATTTAAAAAAAGTCACAGAACAATGAAGTTCAACTCGAGAAACTATTAATAGTGACTATTGTTATTTTTTTCTTTATTAAAATTACTAGTAACTAATTAAGAATTAATTATAAAGAGAAAATAGCAAACGATACAATTGCATTTTTTTGCCATCATTACATTGTTGTTGTATACTTTTTTCAGAAGCTTCAGAATGCTTCAGCTAGTAACCGAGTAGGCTTCAGAAATAACTTGAAAATGTAATTATAGTTCAATCAATGCTTTCTGTGGCTGTATACTTTTCAACTGTTTATTTTCGCTTTTGATTAGTTCATGTAGGGTTAGGGTTAGATAATATTACATCTCATATGTCATTATGCGGTTTGTGCATTGGGTTAAAGAAACTAAACATCTAGTAAAATTAACAAGAGCAAGAAATAATACGACATTAGCAAAACTCTTTTAGGAAACCATCCGTCGGTTGCTTTTATTTAAAAGTTTCCGATTCAGTTGATCAATCTGTATAAGTTTGCAGCACTGAATGTTTAACAAATTGTAGCTGGTGGGGCTATATAGAGTGCCTTTTGAAAGCATGTTGAAAGAAAACCCTTCCCCACCGAGATCATCTCCCACTATTAGTTGGCGATTCACTTGTTAAGTGTAAAGCATTTTTGCCTTCCGCTAACCAGCAAGCTCAGAGCAAACTCATCGCAAGAGAACATCTCTCTCGTCTGTATCAATGCAGACCAGATCGGCGTTGAGCACCTGATGCGTCTCCAAATGTAAGAAAAAAAAACATAGTTCTCCCATTTTCATGCCGTTGCATGGCGGTGGTATGGCCCTATGGATGAATGGCACCGCTAGACAACGATCCTAGGCAGGTTTTTCTCACAAAATCTATCTCATCATCTTTACAAAACGTCCGTCAGTTGAATCTGAGGTATAGTTGTGTGTGAACAGCTGCTCAATACAGATTTGGTAGAACGGGCGCCTTTCACGTGTACGAATGTGCACTGCTGTCAAAAGCAAACGCTTCGGTACCGTGAAACGGGTAGAGATGGTAGCGTAATTACTGCCATCATCTTAACAGTAGAGCATCTTCAGTGGAAGATGGTACGGTTCACATTATACTGCAGAGAACCAGCACAACAC
Source organism: Anopheles rivulorum (assembly GCA_018908115.1). NCBI lineage: Eukaryota > Metazoa > Arthropoda > Insecta > Diptera > Culicidae > Anopheles > Anopheles rivulorum. Next base: position 1,094,634 of record STHB01000010.1, read on the forward strand.
TGAGACAGGAATAAAAATGAGAGAGGTTTATGCTTTCTGTTTTCATTAGTTTTGGTGTTTTTGTGAGTGCAGAAACAAGCCTTCAAAAACAAGATGCTCTATTCAGAGGTGGAAAAAATCTACACACACGGTTGGGGCTCGAAAAATCAGAGGGGTAGAATAGCCTCTCACCGGATGGATTGTCCGCATAAAGGCTGGCCACATTGTAGAATCGAGCAATAGTCCATCACAGGATACGGTCGTGTATACATCCGATTTATAGGCTGCTACAGTAAAACAGTGCAACAGTGTTCTAGCGATTACTGTGTGCGTTTATCAACTTAGGTTCCATTCTTCGACCAAGTGCCACCATAAGCGTTGCGATGAAATTTCTGGTGAGTAGTGGTTTTATCAATAATATCGCACTAGTACATCAGTGGTCAGATACAGAGTTATACTGGTTGAATGAAGAGTGAGAGTGCTTTTAGACTGTATGCAATGTTAAGTTCTGCCTAAGTCAGTGAAGCAGTGTGTTTAAGTACGAAGTTCATTCCAATATAGAAAGTGACGATTTTGTCTCGTGTATGGAATAAACTTTATGTGCAGAGAGTCTCAGTACAGAAAACTTTTCGCATGCTATTAAAAATGGAATGATAAATATTGATGGACACTCATGTTCATGGAAAAAGTTTTATGATTCAGAACATCTTCCAGTGGTATAGTTGGTACTGTAATTTATCAACACTGAATATACCAATAGTACCTAAGTGCGAGAAATGATAATGTTTTCAGTTTTGTGTCTTCTTATGGGATTTGTTGAAAATGCACTTGCAAAATAATATAACATTTTACATTTGCTCTCCTTCAAGCCTTCAGCTTGTATTATTATGATTCATAAAGAAAGGCCAGGCTGTATTGCTAAGTCTTCAGCTTGTTTTTTTTTTATTCAGAAAGAACGGCCAGGCCGTATTGCTAAGTCTTCAGCTTGTATTAATAACTAAATTGAGTTTTGTTTGCTGATGTACGTAAAATAGTAGTTATGCGTAGGCATTGACTTTATTTACTTTTTGCAGTTTAATTAGTTACATTACATGTTAAACAGTCCTTACTATTCAGATGCACATACATGCACAAATCCATTTCGCTGTGAGACGTAAGATTGTTGACCGAATTCATGCTATGTGTGTTTGTATGCATTTGTAATCAAAAATGGTTGTATATATATGGATAAATTTAGTATTACAAATACAACGCACTATTTTTTCTAAAGGTTTTAAAGACAAAAAGTCAAAACATAATAATAGAGATCTTCACTACTCTGGAATTCGTAATATTCCCCAATGTTTGGCAAATTTTGGTGGATTATCATTTGAAAAAAAATATATTACCATTCGATCATTGAGCGCAATATACCTTTACGACGTACAACCAAGTATATTTGCAAGTGAAGAGCTGTTACGTAGTCTTCGGTTTGCCAATGCACAGTCACTCTGTAGTCTCCGGCTGGAATAGAACGAGGTGATAATCGTTCGTCCATCGTCCATAAAATGTTGTATGTTCGGTTCTGAAAAGATATTTAAGAATGTTTTAGCTATTTTTAAATGTTATTTCGATCATTTTGAAAACATACTCCATGCGGACAAGGAGAAAGTATCTCAGGAACCGATTCCTCCAAAACATTAGTTATGTATAACGATAACGGATCGATTGGTTTGTTTCGTAAAAATTGACAACCTTCAAATTTCGTGTCAAACAGGAATGGTTGATATTCATTAAATTTATACTCGACTTTAAAAGTAATTAAAATTACGTTCAGCACGTCCGGAACGGTAATTGAAATATTCAAGAAGGTTACTTGATTACGACGCGGAACTGTTTTGCAATAGTGCACAATTGAACGTTTGTACGGTTGATTTATACACAATATTTTCACTAGACGCAGTTGGTGAGGTCTGGTAACGTTATCTTGAGCACCGTTGTTGAAAATCACGTGATACGATAAGCATACTAGTATATAAAATAAACGTTGTGTGTTCATAATTTTCAATTGTACAAATTCCTATTTTATGTAGTGTGTTTTCAGTTTCTAGTACGTATGTAGTAAGATTTAGAATGAGCAATGAAGCGTCCGTGGCCCCGTGTATAAACAGTGTTCAGATTTGAACAAATTGTAAAAATATTGCTATCCAATTGAATGCATACTGATTCTATCAAAATCTTAATTTATGTCATTAACATAACTCGCATTTCGTACTGTAATGAAGCAATTTGAACATTTGGGAACAGCGGTTTAATCAATCTGAAATATTAGGCTCATTACCCTTTTGGATTTTGACGTGCGATAGTTTCGTACGAGAATGAGAATTATAGAAATAATTTTAGATTGAGTCTTACGAAAGGACAGTTGTTCGTCATTTATTGCTTTTTTTAGCTTAATTTTTTAAGAAATTCCGTTAAATTTACTACAGAACTGATAGTTCATTATTAAAAAGCACTTTGCTAAAATAAGTGAATTGATTGACTTGTGATTTTCATTAATCTTCTTAGTTTTTTTTCTTCGCGGCGTAACTATATTTTAGGTAGGGGCCCTGTTTAGCTGGTTTAATAAACTCATCAGAATAATAATTCCTTGCAGCGGGGCTTATTGCCGCCTACACTGGCTCAATCGTTTATCTACCTATTTAATTTTAGTTGCATAATTACTAATTCACTGTACAATATAATTATTTTTGAGCATCGTGTCCTGAAAAAGCAAGCCTGAAATTTTTTTGCTGTTGAATCATTTTTGTTAACATGATTGTGAACTTTGCACTTTTAAAAAATAATATAAATATAGAAAAAATGATAATAAAGTAATGATCTAGTTGTTCCTTATTAACCTAAGATTCAGATAATTTTTCTATGATCTGCCTGCCAGTGAAGAACGCACACTAGGCATTTGTAAAGTTTTCAAATTTTGGGTTACAGTAAAACAATTAATTTCCTGCCTTTGATATTTTAAATTGGATAAATTTTAAATTGGATTGAATGTACTCGAAGCTGCTCCCATTAAGGTTGCTTTAAAAACATATTAACGATGAATTAGATACATGTACATATATTAAAAATATATCTATGTCAACTTTGAAATGTGTATAGTTTACGTATAACAAATGTCCGTAAAGTATGAATGCAACAAAAGTTAAATTAGAAATTATGGTGGTGATCTTCTTCTAAGATTATATCATAACGTAGTATTTAATATAATTCTGCGATAAAGGTGATGGAATGTATTTCATTTTAAAATAAATGAAAACATAGTTCAATGACGAGTCACGATAATCATAAGCATTACAATTAAAATAGTACTGATCATATATTTTGTTTTGTATCACGTTCACTACACAGTAATCATAAATTAATATACACATTTCGTTTTTCGCAGTGCGTTGCTGTTTGTCTTGTCGTGATGTGCATTGAATCACTAGCACAAAACAATCAATACCTGCCCCCAGACAAGGGTTATGCTTACGACAAACCGAATCAGCCATTCCCTTCTTCCCCCCAACCTCAGAATGTCCCGCGACCACAGCCTACTCCGGGTCGTCCGGCACCATCTTACGGTCCTCCAAGCCAGGATGATGTTAGTATGACAGCTGGTTGGTGGTTGGTTTACGTGCAAATGAATAATTTATTTGTTTTTTTTTTTGCTTTATCTTTTATTTAGCACCATCACGAGCCTGGAATGCCTTTCGATTTCCAATATAATGTGAATGACATTGAAACCCAAAATGATTACTCTCATAAGGCAGTAAGCGACGGTGATGTGACACGTGGTGAGTACCGTGTCCAGCTTCCCGACGGACGTACGCAAATTGTGCGCTACACTGCTGACTGGAAGAATGGGTACAATGCTGAGGTAAGCTAATTTTGACTATTTTGAATTTTTGTATAATGTTTGTTGCTTGTTAATAGGTATCGTACGAAGGGGAAGCTAAATATCCCGAAGGCCCTGGTCAGGGTGGTGCCAATGCTGGTGGATACAAATATTAGAAGCTGATAAACAAACTCCTTCATCACTCATCTGAATGATGGACCCAGACCGTCCATTCTCGCGTCCGACAAGACTAGCTTTTATTCAGCAATACGGTTGAACCATCATTACTCTATGAAACAGTTTCCTTTCAAGCTGCATCAAATACGATAAGGTGATCATTAAAGTAAGAGTCATTAAGCTGGTAACGTTCACGTGCAAACCGCAATTTATTTACAAAGAGCACATTACTCTTTGCAAACTGAGCAATAATCGTGGATATTATTTGCGAGTTGGTTTATTCCTGGTAGGTGGTTGCAGAACTTCCTGAAGTCATACAATATTCAATTGATGATTCTGAAAACCATCACTGTGCGAGAAAACTTTAAAATAAACTTATTATGATTCCATAACCAGCCGATTTTATCATTTGTTTCCAAATATCATTACTAAGACGGTCACAGGACACAAATATCATCTTTCAGGACACAAATATCATCTAAAACCCTTTCAGGAATGGTGACTCCCTTTCAGAAATAGTAACATGATCGGTATTAGGTATTTAATTTATGGTGTACTTTGTAGTAAACAAAACGGAAGACAATGTGTGACAATTATTTTAACCATTATTTAGAATTGAAGCCACGTATATTTACGTGAAATACATCGATACTTGCATACCGAAAAATGCGAATGCGCTTTCAAGAAGAGTGCGTTCCGGAATAAAATTAAAATCAACAAATCCGGAAATGCGGCCCGGTGTTGTTTTTGGAAACGGCGCTAGTCCCAACACGACCAGACCGGTTCAAATCCCATTCGGACCGTCCCCCCGTAGTGAGCGCTGACTATGCAACTACGTGGTATCTAATAGTCTAGAAAGCCATTTGATGGCCGGCATGACCGGGTATGTCATTATGCCAAAAAAAAAGAGAAAGAAACCCGGAAATAAATAAATAAAGTAGTAGAAGGCAGGGAAACAATGGATTCAGATCTGGTCAGTTTACCAGCCGAAGGCCCTCTTGCCTGAGAAAGGCTATACTGAGAAACATTAAGTATTTTGATACGAGAACGAGTAGTGGCTCATTGGTTCAACGAGTAGCTAAAGGCTTCATTATCAGCTCACATCATGTTACTAGTCACCTAGCATTGGAGAAACTCAAAAGGCCAATCGCTGGATCAAGCATTGACACAACATTACCCGAAGTGATTTTAGAATAGAACTGAACTCTTGTGATTGGTATATTGGAATCATCTATTCCATATCATAGATAAAACATAGACAAAACTTTGTACAAAAAATAAAGTCATTGAGCTTTTGTGAAATACCGGCAAAGGTTACCAAACTTGCAAAAATGACAATCACATCATCACATCCTGAGACTACGTCACAGCATCATCTTTTCGGTGCATTAATATATTTGGTGTACCATTCCTATGTAATGAGATTGAGTAACACGAGGTTGAGTAACGAGATTAGAGATCCTACAATCAAATCCCGAATTTGATCTAATGGTTATGCGGTAGGGCAGAAAGCCTAAGGGAGCACATGTAGCATATTTGCAAAAGCACATCTGCTAACCGAAGGTTAAAACGTTGCATACGTGCAAGGCGGATAAGCAAAAGGGTTTGGAACACACACGGAAGGCAGATTAGCGTAGGACCTCGATAGGGACCTCGATGCAGGCGAAAACACAACAAACCATAGCACAAAACATTCATTGTAAACACTTAAAAAAATCCAAAACAGGAAGAACTCAACAGCCACACACTTGCCAGGCGCGTGATGGACAAATGTCGGTAGCCTAGCAAAGAAATTGATATAAATGAAGCCGCTCAAGAAGCAAAGGTAGACAGTGCCGAGCTACAGCTAGTGACGATGCGTGTTGCTGATGCAAATCGTGATTCTGACAAAACAATAACATATCCGTCTCGATTCTCATTTCGAACTATCGCAGTCCCCCTACCCAAGGTAAGGCTCAATAGCTTCTCACCAAAAAACACTGTGTCCGAAAGCTAAACATTTCCTCCTCGTCCGCGACAGAATTGCAACCATGCAATATGTACGTATCGTTCCCACGCGACAGTAACGCGTATCGAAGGTAACCGAAATTCCGCTGACGTAGCGCATCGACCGCGAGGCTTGTTCCATTACTGAACATTGCATAAAGAATATACCCTATTTGAATGTCGGACTCATGCTCCGCCAGGAAGGTGCTCGTCAGCGACCCGTAGAGGACGAAACGTAGAGAAGCACAGCGAGCTCGTTGGATGGATCAGGTAGAGTCTAACCTGTCGGAGATCGGATGCAGCCGGGGATGGGGGACTGCAGCCATAGATCGAGTTTCCTGGAAACGGATTGACGACCTGGGCCATGTCACCACGACGTTCTAAATCGAGAGCTGGCCAAGAAGAAATAGACACAATAGACAGTTGAAGTATATGTTCGGTCAAAAAAATGTATTTAAATATCATAAAATACAGAGACAATTAGATTAGAAAAGCATTTCAAAAAAATTTCAATTTACTTACGTCAACTTTTAAATACTCTTTAGAACTGATTTATAGTATCTGAGTTTTATACATTAAGCTAACATTTTTAGTTAGTTGGAAGATATTAATTTAATAGTGCAGAAACCGTCATACTTAATTAAACACACGAAATAGTTTCACCACTCAATCATAGATCGAAGTATTCCTTTCCTCCTTGCTGTACCGTATGTTTGCAATGCAAACAAAGATACGTTATCCTTGAAAGTCATCAAAGTATTTAGACGATAATCACCAGTAGGGACAGATTTCGGAAGGGCCTGCGGATCCACCCAATACTCAATGTTGTATGTACGGTTCTGAAAATTGAAGAAAATGAAACCAAGATTTCATCTCTCAAATCGAGTGAATTGTAAAAGTAGCCTTTCATTATATCAACTTACACCATGTGGACTGGGTATGGCTAAATACTTCTCAAATACTACCTTATACAAGATTTCTGATGCAGGATCTTGCTTTTTTGAAGACAAAAACTCCCATACTTTTGTTTCAAATTCAAATAAAAACGGACGATATATAGTAAATTTGTACTCCGTACTTAATTTCAATTTCAAATAATCAAAGCTTTGTGGAATCGTGATTGACAAGTTCAGCATAGTTGATTGATTGCGACGGGCTACAGATTTACAGTAATGCAGTACACTTCGTTGATATGGCGTATCGATGTACATGTATTTGGTAAACTTAACATCGTAGTCTTTGAAATTGTCAACATGGACATTTTGTATGAAGATAGAACTCAAAATTGTAAACAACGTATACAAGGCAATTGCCATGTTGAAACGTAAAAATGATTTGTTGAAAAACGTTTTGCAGCGATACTTTAATATGTCACCACATCATCANCACCAGTTCATTATAAAAAAATAATTTTTATTGTTTACCAGTGATACCTCGCGGGCTCACTTCCTAACTGTTACAAGTTTTTGAGGGAAATGAAGCTATCGTACTAACGTCCCTATTCCTTTTATACCTATCGAGAGGGAATCGTTTGTTATCTGTTGTGATCGCTTTTTAGAAGGGGAGCTGGCTTCCGGTGAACTATTGTAGGGGAGTCGGCCAATCTGGAATGCTGATACTTCCGTAGGGGAGAAGTTCCGATGGTCGACTTCTATTGGGGTTGGTTGCTGATCGACGGATGAGAATCAGACGTCGAAGAATGCACTTGCTTCCTTAGGGGAGATATCTACTTCCGATGACGTATGTGATCAACTGATATTGGGGTTGTCTTCTGATCAACGGATGAAAGTCAGACGTCGCAGAATGCACCTTTTTCCGTAGGGGAGAAGCTTGCTTCCGATGACGCATGTGATCGTCTTTTCCTGGGGTTGGTCCCATATCAACGGATGAGAATCAGCCGTTGAGGAATGCGCCTGTTTCTTTGGGGTGAACTTTAGTTCTGATGATCGGTGACGTGCAACGTAATTATATATATATATAATTACACGGTTCATCACTGGTTTACAATTATACATAAATGTTTGAAATGTTTAATATATTTCAACGGACCGTCAGTGGCCCCCTTGAATTTCTGTTACTAGACAATTTTTTTTTACAAAATACTTATGGTAGGACGCATAACACGAATACAACTCAGGAACGCGGAACGCGACATGTCAGGTTCGTAACGATCACAAACAGTATTAAATTCATGGCACATAACGAGAAACGGATCAGAGGAGCCAAAACAAGTGCGGCGTTCCTCTACGTCAAATACCTTAAAATTTTATTGATTTCTGATGACGCTTCGCGGACTCACTTTCTACCAGTTACACAGTTTGGAGTAAATTTAAGCTATCGTACTATGATTCCAGGTCTTTTTATAACTATCGTGAGGGAACGGATTGTAATCTATTGTGAATCAACTAAAAAAATCAACTGATACTGGGGTTGTCTTCTAAGCAACGGATGAGAGTCAGACGTTGAAAATGCGTCTTTTTCCGTAGGAGAGAAGCTCACTCCCGATAGCGTATATGATCGTTTTCTACTAGGGTTAGCTCCACATCGACGGATGAAAATGATTTTAAGACGTTGAGGATTGTACTTGGTTCAGTAGGGGTAAAGTGCAACGTAATCCAACCCATAATGTAGCTCACCATGCACTTCACTACATGGTGGTATGCGACCGTGGCACCGGACGACAGCGGTCTCGTGTTACGACGAGTCAGCATAGCGAGGCTCCCGCAGGCAAGCTGGGTTGAGGCATAATGTTTAGACAATTACGGACAGTTGTAATTTGGAAACAGAATAAAGCAGTTCAAACTTCCATTGCGACTCATTATTATATATAGGCTCAGTAATCGCCAAAGCCAAAGTATAAACACAAGGACTACAGCAATTCTACACTTAGTTTCCCAGATAACTACAAACAATCTGCCACTCTGTGCAATTGTGGTGTTTGTAATATAAATAATATTTAAAAAAAGATATTGATTACGATATTGCGATTGCGATAGAGATATTGATCATTGTGATATTGATTGATTGATGTTCTAGCTTGATGTGGGTACGGCCTACTCCGGGACTGGTCGGGATAGGAGAAGAAGATAAGGTTGGCCGTTGGACACGCCGAACTGACCGAACCTTGTGTGAGGAGGGAAAGAGAGGATATGTTTGGCCGTTGGACACGCCGAACTGATCGAACCTCGGGGAAGGAGGGAACAAGATTGGTCGTTGGACAAGCCGAACTGACCGAACCTTCAAAAAAAAAATCTAGGAATTGCACCTTATATATTACATGTTTAGTACGTAAGCAATTGCTTCGTACCTACAATAAATGTATTTGGTTGTGGTTGTAGTTTCATAAAGACCTTTGCTGAATGTTTAGAAATACTTTTGGGAATACAATGACTACCATTCGATCATCGAACGAAATATCCCTTTACGCCGTACTACGCAGTATATCTGCAGTTTGACAATTGTTTCATTGTCTTCTGATTCCCAATGCGCTGTCACTCTGTAGTCTCCGGCTGGTACAGATCGCGGTGACAACCTTTCGTCCATTGTCCACAAAATGTCGTATGTTCGATTCTGCAAAAATATGTAAGAACGTCTTACCTCGTTTTCAGGTTCATATTGATTATTTCGTTTACATACTCCATGTGGACACGGACTGACTACCGTTGGAAGAGTTTCCTTAAAAATGTTATATATGTATATAGATAACGGATCGACCGGTCTGTTTTGTAAAAACTGACAAGCTTCAGCTTTCACGTCAAACAGGAAAGGTTGGTATTCACTAAATTTATATTCGATTTTGATAGTAACATAACACACATTTAACACCTCAGGAATTGTAACTGAAATGTTCAACATGGTTGGTTGATTACGGCGCAGAACTGTTCTGCAATAGTGCACAATTGAATGTTTGTACGGTTGTTCCACACACAATATTTTCACAATCCGTAACTGATAAGGCCTAGAGGAATTATTTTCAACACCCACCTCAAACTGCCATGTTATAGTAAACGTGTGAAAGAGAAAAGTTAAAATAAATAGCGCATATAATGTGTGCGTACTCATCATTTCTAATTCCAACTACTGTACTGAATACTCTAACTGAACGAAGCACCGAATTGTGTTATAAATACGGCAATGCGTACATGCAAAAAAACAATGCATTTATAATCCAGTTATAATTTGTGATCAATGTATGGCTAATACAAACAAATTAATGAGATTCAGATCGCGCTATTATTTCAAGTTGTACGATGTATATTTGTATTATCAAACTATTGCAACACTTGCGTAATGTCAGTGACATCATTTACAAGTCTGAATGAATCATTGAATACGCTGTTGAATTCACTCATGACTGGTGTGACACAGATTCGTGAAAATAAGTTTTGTTTTTATTCTCATGAGATCGGCCAGGCCGTATATCTTACAAACTACACTTGTTATCTAACATTATGGATCTTAATCTTACGTATGTAGCTATAGGGAATGGTTGGACATTTCCTTCCTCCACCATTGCACCTTATCCCGGCTGAGCTTGGTAAAAATGCGTTTCCTGCCTGTCCTGCTCAAACAAGCCTTTGCCCGGGATGTCGGCATCGTACGCTTAGTTCTGGTTTCCGGTTGGTGCCTGTATTTCTAGGCGTCAGCCAAATAACGAAGACTATGACTAAACTCTATTCTCTATTCTAACTCGCTGCTCTATTGTCCTTCCACGAATACCGAAAATCCTTCAAAATCCTTTCCCCAGTTTTGAATGGCGTCTATGTCTCAGGAAAGTATGTGAGTACCGGAACTATATACGTTCAATACAATCCCAGCTTCTATCGTCGCGACAGATGTTTCGAGTGGAGAAGTTTCTTCAGACTGTAGAAAGACCGGTTGGCAACCAGTACTCTAGCGAATATCCCAACGGATATTCGGATATTGTCAGTACAAACCTTTGACCCAAGATAGGTGAAATGTTGGCCGACTTCGAAAATGTGGTCACCTATTTGTAGGATTTGCTAGCAGGGCCTATAGTGGTGCCACCATCAATTTGGTTGTTACCTCGTTAACGTCCAACCCAAGGTTATATGCCCTCTGCTTTATTCTCTGGTAAGCATCCGCTACATAGGACAGTCGTAAACCAATGATATTTATGTTATCAGAGTATTTCAAGATCTGTATCAACTTACAGAAGATGGACACCGAAAGTGTTTTCATCAATTATCTCTTCAACGAATGGGACAAATAGATCTAGCAGTTTGAAGAGAATATCTTATAGGCGGTATACAACACCGTAATACTCCTGTAGTTGTTGAAGTCCAGCCTATCTCCTTCCTTGTATATGAAGTAAATGTTCCCGAGTTTCTCTTCCCGCATGAGCCGTCTAGTCATTTTTATGCCCATCCCCCGTTCTAAGCCGCTGCTGTATTGCTTGGTATGCGCAGTTCTTATGTTCGGTCACCTATCTACATTCTTCGGCGAACCAGGCAGATCTGGTGTTGGCGCGATTGAGGCTTTGGCACAGTCAACGATATTTCTTTTTGAGCGTTCACCCTTTCACTCGTATTATTATGTGTGTGTTTTGGTAGTAGAGCCTCTTGTAAGACGGTTGCGAGTGCCTGCTGGATATGGCTTTCCTTCAGGGAGTCCGTATTGGGACGAACTTGCGTGTTTGCTTCACCCTCTTTGGCACGAGTGATTCTACAACGTATCACTAAGCCAATGAAATAGTGATCGGAATTGTTGTAGGCCTATCGATAGGTTCTGACGATTTATTAGGCTCGGTTGTCTTTGGCGGCTCATCAGCAGGTGGTCGAACTGGTTGCTGGTGGCTCCATCAGGAGACACAAGCATTGCTTTGTGGATTGCCGACGAGCAAATCCTATACTACCCACAAACAGATTGTACGCATCTGCAAACTGAACCAATCTACCATTGTTGTGTTTCTGCAAACTGTAATTACTAATGTACTGGCGGAACAATGATTCCCTACCGACTTTTGCATTAAAGATCCCGAGGATGATTTTGAGGACATTTCTGGAGCCTCGGTCAATGGTTTTGCGAGGCGACTTTAAAAAGCTCCTTCTCCTTACTCTCTTTGTTTTTGCAGGGGTATGAACGGTAATGAGGCTGATGTTGAATAATCTGCTTCGCATGCACAGGGAGCATAGCCCATCATTTACAGCCTTGAACACAATGATCTCGGATCTCAGTTGCGGACCTACGGCGAAATCCGTTATATACACCACTCCCCAGCACCCGAGATCTCTTATAGTGCTATGAGGTCTATGTTCAGTGTGGCAAGGGTGGCATCCAATTGCTTCAAGGTTCCGGCTTTATATAGAGAGCGTACGTTCCATGATCCAATGAAAATCGTAGTCCGGGGACGTTACGCAAGTACCGTGTTCAGTTCTGCTCTGTTTAGTTCGGCTCTGAATCCAGTTTAGTAGTTGACCAGATAGACAAATTGAATGAAGTAATGAACAAGTAATGAAGAAAACTATGTGTTAATTCATTTCGAACTATTGGTGTCCCCTTACCCCCGAGGTAAGGCCACATAAGTTCCCAACACAAACTCGCTATTGTGGGATTCTCCTCCAGGGCGGGCCAGAAATGTAAGTCGGCGTCTCCACGCTATTTTCCGTGTCGTAATCTTTACCCGCATATGACGATGAACGAGTACGAATAACGCTGACTGCAAATCGATCACGAACATGGTAAGAAGAACTTACCACAACAATTTAGCGTCTGGTTGTCCCCCAGACTCAATTAGATCAATTGTTATCATTGTCCAAAGATTTTTTACATAAATGAGACATTGATATATTTGGGAAAAATTATCAGTCATCATTAGATCACTGTTATTAGATATTATTTTTGTTTAATGGTCTAAAATAGATGAGTGTGTGAAAATTCAGTGATATTTGAAGATATGAGCTTAACCCTTTCCATAATACTCGTATCCTAAAGCAATTTTCCGCATACCAAATGTCATTAACCCGATTCAACTTCCAAAATTACACTGCTTGAATAACACTCATACCATATATAACAAAAATAATATTGCAGTACATTTAAATTTGTTCTGCTCAAACGTATGTGTCATTATCCAATCATCACTTTCAATCCTATTTCCAGTTCTGCTTCTATTTTGTCAACTACGAATTTCGTTTAAATGCTTTTTTTCGGCCGGTTAGTCTTCGTTTTAGTTGGCCGATTGAACTCTTATATTTCTTTTGGGGTATAATGCGAAAAGGTATAATATGTGATTTCTTCGTATCTAAAAGTTTGCTTGCATCTAAAATCAACATATTAGTCCCTCGACGGCTCGTATGTCTGGGCGTTGGAATCGTGTGGTACCACCATATGTGTTGACAATTGTTTCATCCTTGAAATCATAGACATCGAAACAAATAGAACTGTCCTAGAAGAAATAGTTTATGTTTACGTTTGCCAAACATTAACTATATTTTGGAAAGTTTTGCGGGCAAATGGAACGTTACTATGTTGCAGGGTTCTTTTTTTATACATTCTTGGATCTAGTGTCGTCTCCAGTCAATCAAAGTATTTTTCTTTCCTCCTTGCTGTACCGTATATTTGCATATTAAACATTGTGACGTTGTCCTTGAAAGACAGCAAAATAGTTACCCCAGATAGTCACCAATTTCGCAAGAGTTTACCAATCCACCCAATAATCAATGTTGTATGTACGGTTTTGCAAATATGAAGTAATGTTCACATATTTTAGCTTCGGATATGTATCAACGTGATGAATAAAGTATTTTCTCATTCTTATTTTTAACACCACCTTATATGCGATTTATTATGCAGGATCGCATGTTTTTGATGACAAAAACTCACATGCCTGTTTTTCAAGCTAAAACAAAAAGGGTCGACAAATATTGAATTTAAATTCCCAACTTAATCTCAGTTATTAGAAAATCGAAGCTTTCTGGAAACGTTATTGACAAATTTAGAATAGTTGCTCAATTGCGGCGAGCTAAAGTTTTTCAGTAAGTGAAGTACGTTCGTTGATTGGGTGTACCAAAACAGATAAATTTTATAATTTTCCCATCCTAATATATGTCACTTTCGGCTTACACTTGCTGAATGAATACATAAATCAATATTCAAAATAGCACATACACTATGGTGTTCTCCATATTGCACTAAAGTAGGCTTTACTGAACTAGCACAGAGTACCACCTCTCACAATTGATAGAGAAATAACTCTATTTGCCATATGAACTGAAACTTATATTTATAAACAATAGAGGATACGAATCGAATAAAGGCATGATTATGAGCTCATTATTATTTTAATATGCTTTGAAAAATGAACACATTAAATCTGATAAACGCAAGCTAACTGTGAGGTTAATGATTAAATTGACTCCCCAATAGAAACGCTGTGTTTGCTATTTATAACATGGTCAGGAGGTTATTTATGTGGTTTATCAAAAAGTCAAAGTCCAAGCGCACAAAACACAAATATAACCAAAATGTGTATGCGTGTACAGCGAAGTACCGTAAACACAAATAGAATGATTTAGTTTATTGTTATCATGTAACTTTGAATATGTATATGTTTGAAGAAGATTCTTATTTATCGAAATATCTAATCATATTACTATTATTTGCGTAACGATTTATTTACTGATTAACTACCTTTCCTGGTTTAAAATCCTTCAATTTACTGTACATTCGGCTTGTTAGTACTGAAGTTAGGAAAATGTCATTGATAGCATTTGGAACCTGTCCTGTGGTATGTGGCCGATATCAAAATATACCAAATATACCACCGCGCCGCTCTAAATCAGACGGACATCATTAACATATCGCTTTGAGAATAGATTTGATTCATGCCGATTCGCTCTTTATCCGTCGTAAAGTGGTCTTGATAAAGCTTGGGCATAAAGTGGTAGTGGGATAACTTAGCGCGATATGTGGTAATCTCTTAACACTACCATTATTAGTTCCATGGATTCATCGCCTAATTAGTTTGTACACGTCCAAAGCTGACAATCATCCAACCGCATTGATTAAAACGCCGATTAACATGGTCTAGAAAAAAGCCCACGAACATTTAAACTTGCATGCTTCCTAGTGAACGGCTATCAATTGCATAGGTTCGATAAATTGCTGTATTGCAGCATGTTTGTGACTGGCCGGCACTGTATGAATCGAAGGCAATCACACCATTGAGAAAATGCAGGGATGCGATCTACAATCAACCGCAGTGATGTGGGACTGGTTGCTAATCTTTAGCGTAAATCACGAAGCAATCAGCGAGTCGAATCTTTAGCTTATTTTTCGAAATCAGTTCTTTCAAAGTTAAGCGATTGTACATCTGCTTTTGGTGATCGTTAGAATCCTATCCATGCTCAACTGCCTAGGGTTGGCAAATGTTGTCATCAATTTGCCACCATTACCATCACCAAACAAGCGCTTGACAATGCTTTTTCTCACTAATGAGGATCAGGTAGGGAGCTTTAGTACGTAGAGACCATAGTAGGATATTTCAATTGAAGAAGATCAATTGTAGATCATGATACTGTTTGTCGGTGAGAGGTATCAACTGATTGAAATTGGAACAAGAACTTCGTATAAATAGTTTGGCGGGTGGCTCCAATCAGTCAGTATTCGATTCTTTGCCTGCTAGATAAGTGAGGCTAGCTAGAGCAGTATTTCTTATTGCCGATTTGTTTGTTCACTGTGATTAGACAAATGTGTGAGAGAAGTGTTTTGCAAAATTGAAGCTACCCAAAAGATTTTGCTTGCAGTGTTTATAATTCAGCACCAACTGATATTTGTGATATTTGGGAAGAAAATAAGTTAAAAATACAATAAACATCATAGAAATGCTAAAATTCATAAAATGTGCAAGTGTGCTAAAGGTAAAAGTGTTGTACTTATACTAAAATAAACATACGAAAACCATAAACATAGTTTACTGTTACTGTTTCCTGGAATTTTGGTTTGCCCTGGAATTTTTGAAGGATAAAAGCTTATTTTTTGCTATTTTATGTTGTTATTTGGTTCAAGAAGATGTTATTTTTTTAAATTTTAATTAATATAATTTTAAACATTACTTTTTAATATTGCCCAACTATTCGGTAAGATGGATATTACAAGCGTGGTGAATGTGCATGTTTGGAACAGCCTAAAAAAATTATTGTTGTTTTTCAAAAGTAATATATCCTTCTCTAATTCTTGATAGCAACGTTTTAACTTTCTAGTTCCTAATTTATTCGAATCGGACCAAAAATCTGGAATATTCAATGTAAATTTAAAGGTCGTTTAATTTGCAAACAAACTTAAGATCACAAATAAAATATTCAAAGCTAAAACAGATGTTATGAAGCTTATCCTAAAAAAGAGGCATATAATTATATCACATAACATGTGATAAGGAAAATTGGAGTGTTAAAGCAAAACAAAAAGATAGCATTAGGAGATTTCGTACATTAATGTTGAAGTTACTACAGTTTCGATTTGTATGTCTCTCCTAAAACTTAAAGCTAATTTAACATAATGCAAGTTGTGATGTGTGATTTGAGGCAAATATTCAGTAAATACCACCTTTGAGCACCTTTGAATGGCATTATTCCAAAATTTGTAGAATTTTTCAGCTATCGACATTCTCCAAAGCTCAAAGAGCATGTTTCGTATTTCGCACACTATAATCAAATGTGCCAATAAATCTTCTTTTCTTTTTCGTGGCATAACATCCTCGTAAATCTCGGCCAATGCTACTCTCGTCAACAGCAAGTTATTCACATAGCTTTCATCTTTCATAGATCAGTGCCTAAGAAGCTGTCAAGTTTACTCGTTACTGATTGTGAGCTTAGCAAAGCACACTTGGAGCTTTCCTATAATTTGAAGTTTTAAAAGAAAAAGCTTCATCCCAAACAAAAGTTTAACCATTATAGCAAATTATATTCCATTGCTTTGTAGCATTGCTGCTATTTTCTGTTGGTTTCCGTAATTATGAGAGTTAAGGCCGAGGCCCCAATCAACTCATACTTACCGCCCGCTCATGGTCATGGTCATGGAGGAGAAGGTGGGCATCACGACGATCACCATACGGACTTGGTCCCACCATCGAGCAGCTATGGAACTCCTGATTCAAGTTACGGTCCACCTCATCATCAGTCTGGTTTCCATCCAGATCATCATGAATATGAAGACCATCACGATCACCATGATAACCACGATGATAGCGGATCCTTTGAAGATGTAACTAATGACTAAAACGCTCACAGTTGTAAACTATGACTTTTAACGCTCGATAATGTATGTTTCGTCTAATTAAAGGAACCGGCCAAGTATGAATTTAGCTACGAAGTCGATGACGAAGATGCTGATCTGTCTTTCGGCCATGAAGAAATGCGCGATGGAGATTACACCACCGGAAAATATAACGTGCTACTTCCTGATGGGCGTCGCCAGGTAATTATTTTTCCTGTTCAGATTATTGTTTTTACAAAACATAAATGCCAAATATTTTCTTATTTGCTGCGAATGAATAGATTGTAGAATATGAGGCGGACCACAAGGGATATAGACCCAAGATTACCTACGAAGGAGGCGATGAACATCCGCATCACCATGATCATCCTCATGAACACGGACACGAGCATGGACATGATGGCTACCCAAAGGAAAATCCTCACACCCAACTGGGCTACCCCAGGGAATCGCATCACGATTTCGAACATAACGGCATTGGACACGGTTCGAATGAATACGATTCGCATGGGCACGATAATGGGCATAGCCGAGCTGATCACGGAATTCACGACAGCCATCGAGGCTATGATAGCAATGCTCACGAGAGCCATGGTAACGGGCATGGTCATGGACACGGGCACGGGCATAACGGGCATAACGGACATAACGGCCACAATACTCATAATAGTCATCATCATAACGGACATAATGGTCACCATCGCAGAAGAAGCAGCAACATTAACAATCACCAACACTCTTCGAAACACCACATCAGCAATAATCATCGTCACAACGGCTACCACTAGATCTATGGAACTCTAGAACGCAAACGTATTTTACGTGTATTTAATACGCATAAATCAGACGGAAAATACGGTTTGGAAGATTTGGTTTAATGATTTGGCATGATAGCGTATATGAATCAGACCATTATTTTGATGCTTTGAAAACATGAATCGCTCAGTTTCCGATTCTTATGCTTCAGTTTACTTTTCACACGTGTACCGTGGGAGAGTGCGACACTTTAGTAAACAAATTATTTTAATTGTGTAAGTCACTAACCATCACTAATATAATGCGAACAGCAGCTAATTTATAAGCTTACGCATATGCAAAACATGCATCCTCATATAACGAAGGACTTGAAAGCTATTTTTTTGTGTAGTATATTATTTTCATGAATCGATGACCCTATATGATAATGCTATATATTAAAAACAAAATATCGCCCATAAACGTTCACCATCAGAAGTTATACGTAACTTTTCAGTTACTTAAATCTGCGCAAAAGGTGGAAAAATGTATGATAATGTAATATTTACGTCGTGTTTATACAAGGTATACGTCGAACTCGGATGATCTTGATATTTAAATTTCGAACAATCTTGCAAAACTGGTCATAAGCATTTACGCTTTCTGATATCATGCTATTTTCATTACACGAACATTGATTGTTCGGAGTTTGTAATAATACTTTCTACAGCATGCACGTGATTCAATCACCTAGAAAGACCAATCCGTGGATGGCTTAGCCTGGTTCATTCTTCATCGATTGCTACACCTGAATCAAGCAGCATCGAGATTTAGGGTTCATCGTCGACGTGATTTGTGCTGTCAAAACATAATTGACGTCATATTTTACAGGTAAGCGCGCAAAGCAATTCGTTATTTGAACATTCTTTCGAACTGCACTCTGTACGAAACGTTAGAAGCCAGATGGGTTGCACAACGGTGATGATGCGCCAGCATAAGTCGCTCAAAATTGTGTTCGAACAAATTGGAAAGGAGACTTATGCTTGTGCATTCGAAGATCATCTTTGACGGTAATAGTGTGTGCGCTATACTTGTTTTTATCTCAGAGCATATAACTATCAGCACAACCAAATCACACAACTGGAATCGAGGTTTTGTGTTGCAATAAAATGTAATGTGTAAAGATACAAACATATTTTTGTTGGTTTTTTGTGGATTTATTATTGATTATAAAAAATAGGAGAAGTTGTATACTATAATGACAATTGAACGTCAATGTTAGATGAAACATGTATGTATTGTAGATGAAACTAGTTGTGGCCTAGTTAATTACAATCATGCTTTAAGCGTAGCATTTATTCCTCATAATTAGCAAAAAAGCAAACCAGCATTAGCACAAAAAATCTCTATCTGAATGTAGCCTATTAGCTAAACTTAACACGCTAATGTAAAAGCAAGTATGAATATGATAATCATGATTTATTTTCTTAAATATACATGAATATTAAAATGCTATTAATAACAATGGCTTGTGATAAGAGTTGTGTTTTACTAAATAATACAGCAAATTTATTTAAAAAAAAGAAAAAATCAGGACTTAACCTAAATAGACTAATTTTAAAAATAATTTTGTGTCACAATTATAGAACTTTTCAATTAACCTTGTTATTCGACTCGACAATCAAGCAGGACAGTGAAGGTCATTTAATAAAATTCAATTCGTAACGCAGTTCCCTTTTACTATGTGTCATAAAGTTCAAGGGCTTTTTTTTGGCTGACGTTAAAACCCTTCCATGCTAGTTTTTTAATGATGGTAGCATAACCATTTTCATGCCCCATTCAATAATCCATAAGTTTCCATAAGTTGCATGCATTGATCGATAGAAATAATGTTTCCGGTCGACATGTTTTCGTTATTGCTGCTTCTTTTCCTCGTTTTCGGTATTTCAAATCACGCACCACGACATTTCAACCAGTATCGCATTCACAGATTTAAGTGAAGCCCATGAACGTGTTTTCCACAAATACTGCATGCTCCATTCTACCTCAATTAGTAATGCGTTCGATAATCAAAGCATACATCGAGGCAATTAAATTAAAATGATTATAAACAGAACATTACACCAAAAGCAAAGTTCTGTTATTCTGTAACATGTTTTCAAGTATAAGCATTGTTCACTCAGCTCTAACAAACGACATTTTTTAGAAGAATGGCACGAGTAAATCATTACAAACCTTCCATTCACTTCACCTTCATAATGACGAAAAGTGCGCTGATTCATTTGTGTAAGAAAAGAAAAAAAAATCTATTAAGATATACAAAGAAAAACCACCCACTTTTAACCAATAAATGAAGACAGTTGCCATTAGCAGAGCATGCCGTTATTTTAAGGCAACCAAGATTGTTCACTATTAAATGTATTATTGGACGAAACCGTCCAGCAGTGAAAATTGCGTTCCTCTGAGCCCACAATATGTTTGGTGCGTGTTAGACCAGCTTAGACTATTTTCGACAAAATTGTGGTTATTTTTATTAACTTTGTTAATTGCATTTCTAACGCTTCCGTATTAAGAAGTACAATCAATTAATGCTTTGGAACTTTTAGATCAGTTCTGCTATGACTTAAGATGCTTGGAGTCTTGGTTATGAGTCTATTATCTGGTATATATAACAATTGAACTTGCGGGAGGAACAGGGAGCGATAATACCTTAATGAATAGTTCTAGAAAGGAATTAGAAACGATAGTTAGAAAAACCAATTATTCTAATCAATCAAAGAACCGACAGGATATCTGAGAGAAGCCAAATAGCAAGTATATACTCGTTTAAAAATCATCAATATTGGTTTGCTAAAGAGCTACATCGTCTAGAATGGAACCGAGTGAACGTGGTACGCTGGTTTCGAGTGATTTCGATTATGACAAAAACGACTTTTGCCATCTGAATCAGAGCACACTTCTGGGAAGTGAACCTTGACCTGAACCACATCTTTTGCTAGACAGCTGCGTAGCTCCCATTCCCCAGTACTGTACAAAGCTATGAGAGGACATAGCACGTCTGCCAGACCTGCCGTAATAGTAATCATGAAGCTTGTAGGAAGATACTTTCAAAATGTGGCTGTCAGGGTCCAGCAGAGTTGTCGAGCAAAGAGTATCTTCCGTTCTGTTTGCTTACTTAGTGCATGATTTGGAAAGTTGCTCCATTTGCACTGGCTGCCTTGCTATGGATTGCAAAAATTCACTCTTGTCCGCTGATGCCGAAGCTCATTCCAATTTGTTGTTACCCATAGGGTGGGTCGCAAGGTTATGAAAGGAATATCTTTGACACTCGCATCAACAGCCTATCGAAAACTATCATCATCGTTTTTCTGCCCCTGTGTAGCATCTGTTTTGGTTGATGGTTGATGAGCTGATGGCAGATTAAACTGTAATTATTAATTAATCGGATCTAATGCATTAGATTTGTTGTGGCGCATCGACGATATTGGTTGTATGGGCATACAGTTAAAGTATAACAAATAGCGTGAAATGCATTATGATTGAATTGGTTTTATATTAACTGTTGTAAATTCAAAGAGCAGACACGTAGATTCATGACATGATCGAATTCGATATGCTCAGATTAGCCGAAGATCATCCTAGCCCAAAGACGTACCTTTTTACGCACAGAGAGACCTCTCACTTAACATTAGGGTATAGATTGTTTTTAAGTAATTTGGATTCCGTCGAACTCACATACCTTTACATTAGCTGATGTTTTAGCTGATCAATAGCACGGAATGAAAAGAATTAGAAAGGTGAGAAGAGAGGGGAGCTAGAAATAGACTTCGGCAATATGAAAAATCTGAAAGTATATGATTGGTCAAATATTGGTTACAGCTTCCCCGCTCGCCAGAAGTCTACATTTGTTTAAACAACTAAGCACCAAATGAGTACTAATTGAAGGTTGTACGGTGATGATTTTCGCGCGCAAATGTCAGATTGAACATGTTTCGAAACGGATTTGGATTTGGGGGCGATGACGACCGCCCGTGTCGTGGGATAACCCTGTTTCAGCTAAACTGTTTCAGACATTTCCCAAGCCTTAGTCGTCTGTTAAAACACAAAACTAGTTAAGTTCATGGACACATTTTGCGTTCAGACGAGCATAATTGGGTGCAATACTGTCGTTTTATTACATGGCAGGTGCTGAATAAATAAAATTAGGCATGAGTTGTGCATTGCGTATTTTTGTTGTCATGATTTTAAGTTCCATTAATTCCATTATTCTTCTAACTCAAAAATTACAACGTGGCAACATTGAAGAGGTAAAATATTCAAATATTAATTAAAGTTTGAACATTAATTACTTAAAAATAAGATTCTGAATGTTGCGAGCTATTGACACACGCCAATTGCAACCAGCTACCACCGATAAACTTTTTTGAATGTATCAAGAGTTAGGAAACTTAAGAAATGAACTGCTAATGGTCAATTTCTTCATACTTTCTAGGTCATGCTGGCCATTTCAGATTTACTAGACTTTTTTTGCCACGTAGCTGGATGGTTAGTTCTTGCCATAGGGTAACGGACTGGATGAGAATTAGAACACATATATCCCAAGGACAACCCATATATTTATTTTTTAATGTTTTACTTAAGTGCTTAAAAACAGTGTCTGAGGTGAAATTAGATCAAGAACCTTCGATGTATTAGATCGAATGGCGAGGCATGAAATTGGAGTCCAGTACTTTGAATTCCTTCATTATATTACGCCATGCACTGAGAATACTCAGATTTTGCGAATCACTGACGCAACAATCGTATCCAGTGTTTGGGGTTAAATTATTTTCTTATAATTCTTACTTTATAAAGCAATTATTAGACCTGTTATGCTTTATGCTTCACCTGTTTGGGGAAACTGTGCGGTTTCTCATTTAAAGAAACTGCAAATATTGCAAAACAAATGCATTAAGCGTATCCTAAACATTCTTCCATGACATAGTACAGCAGATATCCATAGAATTTCTAATTTACCAAGCATTGTTGAAATTATTTGAAACTACGACTATAAATATAATTTAAGAAGAACCGACCCGAGACGAAGGACTAATCTAGTGTGAAATTTAACATGAACTATTATCAACTAATGTAAACCAACTCTCTGTTCCTTCTTCTAAATAAGATTTAGGCTAAGATAGACAGATTTAATTTAGTGTGTAAAGTTATAATTACGCTAGGATTAGTTTAAATTAGTACAACTATAAATACCAGGGTTTTTTGAGAACTTTTTGTCAACGGTGCTAAATTCAGTAAATGTAAAACGTACACATCATCGCATGGCTCCATCCACATCAATTGTTAAAAAATATTGAGTTAAGATACATATGTAGAATTTACGAGGCTACCAGAACCAATCGCTAAAAACATAATGTAAAAAACAGAATTCATTACTTCAATAAACACAACAATACAAATACTCTTGTAATTTTGACGTGACATGAACAAATTTAACAATAATGAAAACGTTCAAACGCCCCATCTGTGGTCAAATATGTTTAAAGATGTCAATCTTTCTCGACTCATATGCAGTACTGAGCAGTTGTATTCGTCTAGACACAGGAAAACATTTCACAGATAACAAAAAAATAAAAAAGAAAACATAGTTCTTCGAGGGTATGCAGTTTGTTTTCCTTTACCTAATTTTTAAGTAAGTGTTGTTAAAAATATTGTTGCACTGGTTGTACTTAAGGTGTTTTGCTACATTGGCTCAATAAATTGTTGGTTACTTCGGATAACAACCAAAACAGTGAAATCCGGAAGCGTATTGCCAATCATTCATGCTATGAACTCTACAAACTCTTGCGATCCAGAAGATCAAGATAAAAAAATGCAGCATATATTGATCTTAGCCACGTCCGGTATTCCTTTATGACCATGAGTCTTGGGAGAAGATGATGAAAGACTCCACCGTTTTAGACATTTTGTGACGACGAGTATCAATTTCGAGCTAGTTGGTGATGAGATGTTTCACGGAACAAATATCTTGGTGGAAGTTGGGTCACGTGACAGGGATATCGGTATCATACGAAAAAAATAGTTAGCTATTCGGCACGAGGCGTAGAGGAGCACAACGAACTCTTTCGCTTGATCAAGTGTAGCTCAAGCAGTCGGGCATGGATGGAAGTGAGCCGATCTCCATCAAGTTTCCTGGCATCTTACCTGGCCATCTCAGCACGACAATGCTCAGCTGTGAGCCGAGCAAAGAGAAGAAGATTATGAAATTGTAAATACAAGTAACATGTAGGAATGATGTATGCCATGTGCCACCATCCGATGCCCAAAATCTCTTTAGTCATGTTAACAACAAACAACCACAATCGTTAATTGTTTTTTTTTAATTAAGAAACACCACCCTTTTTTTTGTGGGAAACAAATTAAGATATAATTCGCTTATTTTTGTTAATACTGCTTAGTACATATGCACACCTGTCGCGCAGTACCTAAACAGTTTTCGGTATCATATTTCTAATAACTAATAAAATGTAAACGATTAGCAAGGTGCATCGTGAAACAGGCATCTAAAGAATTGAATTCATCAAAAACCTTGACCACATGCATGCAAAATGTTAAAATTTCTCAAGCACGATCTACAAATAATATCAAATTTTTATTTTATTGCAAAGATCGCAACAGCTGCTAAGCTACAGCGTATATTTCCCGTAGTCGTTTCAATTATAACCATTATCTTATTTTTAATAGGTCCTTACTTATTCACCTTCTTGACGCAACGATGGAGGCTGTTTATTTGACGGTAATATTTCAAAGTGCAACTTAACGTGGGAGTTGCTAGAAACGCTTCTCTGTCAGTTTTACAGAGCTTCAATTTGCTACCCGGTGTTACAACAACCTTACCGTCACATTCATAAAACGTTTTTCCTTTCATTTGCCGTGCCGGCCGGGCGTTCGAGCAAAAATTTCTGCATTTGTCCCACTGTAACGTCACGTTACTTCAACACTCTGCTGTACTCTGCAACGTATTAGTATATGGCTCAATCAGATTAATGATTTCAATTCACAGGCACAGGTTTCTTGGCTCGCTGCCACCAACTCTATCGCGATCTCGAGCAAATGCAGAGCATTAACAATGCAAGCCAGTGCATCACTCTGGTAAATGAAGAAGAACGGCAAACAAATGGAAGATTCACGAATCTGTTGCTATATTTTTCATCTGTACGTTGTCAACAAGATTTGCACCAAAATTAGCTGTGAAGCAAACTTGTACTAAAATGGAATCGAATTTATGCACTCACGTTGGTAAATTTACCCGCTGTACAATTGTTCTCACCGCCCTGTGCAATAATTCCAAACATTGATACTTATCTCTGTGAAGCCACCATATAGTGAATTTTAGACACAAGGGACAATGCATCGAGATTAGATTCGACCCCACGACATTTGACGTGTTCGGACGAACATTATATGCGCGTAAAACTTTGTGGAACAAGTAGGTTCCTTAATAATGAATTGAATACTTCATCCGGCATGAATGATCGTATTGCTTTGGTCCACATTCACATTTGATGTATCTAGGGTCAGAGCAGATGGGTAAAAGGAAATCTATTTACCAAACACTTGGCAGACATTCAAATAACGTATGAACTATTAGCACCGCGATGTGTTTCAAGTTCATTCATACCACCTTTTTCAGGGTCACGATCTGTGGTATCTGCAGAACACTTCGATCCGAAACGAAACAGCGATCTAGTCCTTCGGTGGGAGAAGAGCTTCCTTTCATGTTCAACCTCCAACCATGCTCAGCGCAAGAATACCATCAATTATTGCGTTAACTAATTGTTGTGATCGTGAATGAAACATTCATCTTGGTAGAACATCACTGATCGATCATTGTAATGAGTATTCATGTACAGTACGTTTTATTATTTATTTTGGATATTATTGACCGGCTTCTTTAAAGTTTATTTTTTTAGAAAACATGTGTTGCATGCTTTGCTTCGTCCATTAGGAACGCACAGCAACAACAACCACAAAATGACCATACGTACCTTGTAGATATGCATCTTACATTTTCGATGAAAATAACGATTTTTTGCATGTACCTCTCAAGAATTGTGGCGTTATAAACGGTACTGGACAGAATTTACTATCCGGTTACACTTGTAAATTTGTCATACAATTATACTCATCGTAAAACATTAATCAATCAGTTTCATTGCCTTTCGTAATGGTTCTTCTTTAAACAATGCACAATTCATGAGCTAATAAAAGCGCCATTTCGTCTGCCACAGCACTGCAACGCTCGATAGTTACATTAATTTTGATTAGAGCTTTGGCGTAACGGAATAGGAAACTATATCTTGAGCCGAAATTGTATTTACATAAATTTAAGAAAGTGAACGGTGTACATTATTGCTATTGTACGTTAGCAGTTCATCCGTAGGTCATGACATTCACGATGAGATAAAGGAAAGAAAGTTTTGTGACGATTTTCATTAGAGACAAAAACAATTATATGTACCTCCAAAGCACAACGAAGTGTTCATATAGTTTTTTTTTGTGTAATCCATTCACTGCACTTACTCCTTGTCGACGCGGGGTATAATTAATGATCATGAGAATCTAACTACCCTCATTGGAATATCATCCAAATTATTTTACATTCAATACGGTCGAAAAAACAGGCGGTACAGAAAACAATAGATGAAACAAACTGTCTTGGAAGCAATCCAGGTTCGTTTGATGAATGCGAAGCAGTCGGCCATATGACCATACGTAGTTTTCAAGGTCATCTGCATTGTGTGATAGTACCTTCTATGGATTTGTTAACGGCAACAATCTGTCAATAAAATCACATCCCTCGAAACAGAGAGATAACCTTAATAAAAATGAAAGTACCACTTCAACATATTACAACCATTCCCAACAGTCACGGTGTGCATTTTTTTCCTGTTTGTAGGCAGGGTTTATTTTGATATTTATCAAAAGTAGTCAGTTTGTCCCCACACAGCCATTTGTCACTATTTTTAAGGATTTTCCAGACATTCGGCACTGCAAAGAAATGAGCGTATCGATATTACTTTTGATTTCTCGTTTTCGTGATGGTCCTCGAAACACAATATTGAGGAATCTCGATCTCCCTCTCTTTCTCTCTCATTTATTTGCTTCCTCTCAATCGCGCGCAATTTCTCTCTCTCTCTCTCTCTCTCTCTCTCTCTCTCTCTCTGTTTCTCAATGTATAATTTAGCAATCTTTGAATTTCAAGGAAGAGAATCGATAATTCAGTACCATTTTTGGAAAATGAATTAAACGTTCCAAAATTAAACGATCAATTAAGAGGTTAGCGAAAGACGGCCCTTCTCCAGGTACAATAATTGAACTTCATTATAAACATTCCATCACCTTACCTATACACCCAGAGTCTGCTACCAACAGGCGTTATGGTTAAAAAAGACCACTTCTTCGTACCATCGCGAACAATGAATGGTAAATGACAAAGGTGAATCACCAACCACACATCGACGCTGACCGCCAGTTTCACAGTTTCCTCCCACGACTCTGTTAAAGTAACTAATATATTTTCAAATGTATTCAATTTTAAAATGCGTATGATACTTTTTACATGCGTATGATACATGTACTTCACATTGAACTGGTGTAACAGGAAGACATTGAACTAGGTTAGATAAATTCAAATGTCTAATTGCAATGGAACTTTTTCGGAACCATCTTTCTTCATTATTATTATTATCTTAGTTTTATTTATTATTTATTATTTATTTTTTATAATATAGCGGGTTAATCAATAAGCACAATCGTAACAAGAGGTAAGAATGGCGAAATATTGTGGATGTTGTTAGTTTTCAAGTATGAAAACAAGTGTAACGACACTTGTCCTACTAAAAACCTCAGATCTGTGAGCTTTACTTGTGTATACAACTAGACAACTGTCGCTAAATTGTTGATATCATCGAAATAGAACTAGTGCTTCATTCTCCAGCTTGTTGCTCCACTTTTGATTACCAGTCGGAATGCTAAGCTAGGTTCAATGATTCTCATGATAATAATCATCATCATCAGCATGATTCAACTTGCCCCCAACAGATCAAATCACCATGCTTGGATATCGATTGTTCCAGTTTCCAAACGTAGGTTTCATAAATCAAAACAGAAACACAACAAAGAGTATTACTGAAAGGTCAACTGTAAAACTCGTGATTTCGGCAGTTGCTAACCTGTTGGTCAGTGAGCTATGTTTGGTTTTTTTTAATGTTTGCAATAATGCTTTCATGTTGTTGTTTTTTTTTTGCTTCAGAAATTGCTTTCACAATACATATGTAAGGATTATCCGCATTAATTAGATATAAATATCCGTTGAGGTAACGCATTTAAACTGGTAGTACAATACAAATTGCTTGATTGTATCAAAAAAATTTAACAGCAGCAATCAACGACTTGTAATATAATGAAAATAATAAACATTCGAATACATTAACAAATAATAATATAATTTAGGTATACGACTTATAATATAAGTAAGTAAGTAAGTAAGTAAGTAAGTAAGTAAGTAAGTAATACAACGAAATATGCTTTAAAATGGTGCAAATAATAAATCTGTGTAGTGATTAATGAATCTGTAAAATTATATGAATAACTTTATAACACAAAATATAGCAATTTACCAAACCACCTTGTCAAATGTCAAGTTATTTCGACTGAGCTGCGTAATTTATTTTTTTATTATTACATTTTTTATAAATTTATTAGTTACACAACACATTCAATGACGAATTTAGGAATGGACGATTTTCAAAATGCAACGTTTAATTTATTGTCTCTCTATGAGTGAGATGATTAATACAACGAATTGCTGTTGTTAATTACAACGTATGTAGTTTTTTTACTTAAAATTTATCTTTTTTTTTAAATGGGAGATATGTAAAAAAGGTTTGACATCTTCTCAGTAGGATACAACTAATAAATGAAAAGAAAAACAAAACATTTCGTTACAGCATTCAAACACAATTAAAAAATAAAACATAGAACAAAATATTCACGACGGAACGAAAAATTGAATGAAAAAAATAAATTGCATTTTTTTTTGAGAAAGTATTCTATGGAGACTTATTTACGGGAAAGGATATTTGCTTCTCGGTCTTACTATCACCTCTTGCTAAGCCTATTACTAAATTGTAAAATATCGAACAAAATATTAATTTACTCCAGTAATTGACTATTTCAATGACAAATCAGAAAATGACAGACTTTCAAACCTCGCTGATTGTTCAAGTTCAACCGGTTAGTGGATGTACTAATAGCAATTGTACACACAGATTTTCGTAACCGTTTATACACTGCGTTAAAAGGGATAGCATTGGAAACACCTGTTGCACATTCTATTTCATATCAATTGGCACGTACGAAGATTACTCCAAAAGGTGCAATTGCAATCTGAAACACGAACCGTTCACGCTTCACGGCTGCTGTTTGGGATGCGAACCATCATAAATATATTTTGCTAAGCAATGCACTCATTTCCGCCTTTTTGTTTTACACATTATACACATATTGCGCAATTTTTAGTTTCTTCTCATCTTGGTTGAACAGTTTACTTTCTGAGAATGTTTTGGAATACTTAGGTGAACGATCAACGTAACAGTGGTTCGCAGTAATTTGCGGACATTTCCATTTAACTGGGGTGCGTGAAGTCGCTTTTCGACATCTTCTCGGTTATCGCATCGCTGTAATCGCCTTAAATAAATTGCTGCTCCATTTTCAACCCTCACAGCAGAGACTTGCGAAGCGTTCCTTTCAGTTGCAAGAATTAATTAATAATTAGCCAAACATTTACACGGACCAAACGCAAACGGAGCAATGCTATATCATGACGAAGGCTATGCACAAGCTTATAAAAACAATTGAAGTACAAACGATGGTGGTTGTAACTTCAAATAAATAAAAAAAATTATCCATTGCAGTAAATACAGTACAATTTTACATCATATTTAATTAATGTTTAAATTAAGCTTAATTCTAGGAGATAGTTAAACATTTTCTTCTATTACAAATTCCAAACATGTTTCCATAAGCGATGTTTGTAAATAAATGTAGTTTATAGAATGTATTAAAAGCATTTTTGCTGTTACCTCAAGTACTACAAACTAATAACAAATGAGTAAAACATTATTAAAATATTATGAAAGTATTTTAATATCGTTAAACCTTTGACATCTAGAAAAAAAATTTGATGATAAACGCGTTAACATTCGGTATGGTCTATTTTTTTATTTTTACATAGTGTTCCAAATTTATAGCTGAAATAAATTGAAGCTTAGCTTATAGCTTAAATCATCCAGCGAAAAAGTTACTAACTAGAGCACTGTAATGATCCTACAAATAATGTCATATGGTCTATTTTTCACATAAGCTGTTCTGTTAAAGATTCTGTTAGACCTAATCTTAACACGGTGATACGAATGCGTGGAGAATAAGTGAGAGCTTCGTTAAGGTGTCTGATAGTATCTTACACTGATGCGATGTTGAAGATGAAAACGGTGTGGTTCTCGCCTTACGATGGTACCCCAAACATGTTTCTGACTTAGCTTTCGGGTTGAGTTCGGATTCCTTCCCTTCGCGCACGACAAGCGCGTGTTGCGCCTAGTGCTCGTGAAGTACTCCCTTCCTTTCAGAGAGTGGTCTGATGAGTACTCCATTCTCTTTTGATCTTCTTCAATCTCTACAGCCACCGATGCACAGCCGGCGAACGTTCTCTAGTTTATATTCATTTTTTAGATATGCAGTATTTTTTGCTTCTTTCAAAAGCGAGATGCACGCGTTTCACGATGGCCATGCTCGCTCATTCGTTCCTTCCTTCTCGCCCAACTCATCTTTCAGCGTGTGGCTCAGTTTGGGAAGCCTTTCTCGGCACGCTTTTAGATGGCGCGAAAATGCCCGTTTCCCGTAGTAACTGCGTCCAACCGAATCTTGCGGCGAACCATTGACCAAAAAGAGACAGCATTTGCAAAGAAGATTCATTTACTTAGTAAACTTTGTTGGGCCGAAAGTACACACAGCTCACATTTTGTGATCTTGCGCCGAAACCACGTATATATACCGCAGATATGATTGTATCAACCCATAAACAAATTAACCATCATCAAGAGCACAAACTCGAGCGCAGTACAACCAGTGCAGACCAGCAAAGTTTCACATTTGTTTCGCACATTTGTTAGCATTGTTTTAGTGTTTTGTTCTAATCTCGTATTCTAACTTCAACGAGCTTTTTGCTCAAAAGCGCAGTGTTTCACCAACGTTTAAGTGTAATAGTCATATCAGTTTTATCGGTGAAAATATACAAAATGAAGGTATGCAATGAAATTGTACAACCGAATGCATCTTGCTACAAAAAATAATACTACGAACAAATTTTACTATTTGTTGGCTATAGTGATTAGTGCGTGAATGATTGCAGTGAAATAAGGCAAAATTTCCAAAGACTGTTGTTTTCATTAATTACATCACATTTGTATGTTATATTGTCAAAATTATTCAAAACCAAAGCTGTAGTAACTATGCGCAGTTAAATAAAACATTTGGCTACAAAAAAGTGTTAACAGCTATTGGAAAGCAATGCACAAAATATATTAAAAACTAAAAAAATAAGTAAAAGTTAAACAAAATGTGATAATTGCTTTTGAAAAAAATATAATTGACATCACGCACGATTCAATTATGAAATGCAATATTTATTGAAAAAACAAAAGCCACGTGTTGTGTCGAACTTTAGTCAAAACTGTATTCTGAAAGTCACGTTAGTTTTTTTGTATATTGTATATATTCATTATAACTAAACAGCATAAAATAAAACAATAAATTAGAACCATTTGTTTCTCTTTTAGTATAACATGCTGTTCATCTTTCGTGGTAATATAAATTTAAAATATCGTTAAAAGTAGCCAGTCAAAGATCAAAATATTCTGTATAACAGAAAAATAAGCAGACAGTTGGACACGAAACATGAAATATTTCACGTCATTCTTGCTAGCAATTCCACATTATGGCGTATCCACCCATTGATGAACAATGTTGACTTTGTGACGTAAATTGAAGCAAAATTGTGTGTTAAAAAAATATATACATTCACGGGTAAATATGCCAGCAAAAACAGTTCTTGCAGCAGCAGCACTAGCGCTCAACCGTGACGCCAATCGCCAATCGGTGAAGGTGACTGAATCAGTTATAACTCGTAAGGTCGTCACTTCAAACGGAAACCTACCGAGCAGCTAAACTATTTTGTTCTCTCGGTAGATTAACACAAGATAATCATTTCAGTTTATTTGAAGATTGTAAACTGAAAATATTTATTTCTCTAAATCCATTTTACAGATCTTTGTTGTCGCTACCATCTTCCTGGCTGCTCTAGCCACAGCCGAACCACCTGCGCCACGCAACGGTTTTTCCTCTCCTTCGAGCAACTATCTGCCTCCCGGTCAGTCGTTCAATGGGAATAACGGTTACAACTATAACTCAAACGACAATGGTTACAACTATCCCTCGACCTCCAACGGCGGAAACTATGCTGCCCCATCCCAGCAGTACGGAGCACCCTCTGGTAACGGTGCAAACGGCGGATACAACTACGAGGACGCTAATGCACAACCTGCCAAATACTCATTCGAGTACAACGTACAGGACTTCGCCTCCGGCAACGACTTCGGACACATGGAGTCTCGTGATGGCGACCGAACCGTTGGACGCTACTATGTCCTCCTTCCCGACGGTCGCAAGCAAGTAAGTGAATCTGTCATTCGTAATATTTTGGTGCAAACCAAAGTGATGTGTTCGTTTTATGATTTTTTTAACAAACTCAAATTTTGCCTGGTTATTTGATTATTTGTATTAATTGCTCTTTATAGGTTGTAAATTATGAAGCTGACCAGAATGGATATCGTCCAACCATTACCTATGAAGATGTTGGTACTGGAAATGGAGCTAATGGCAACAATGGAGGATACGGAGGAAACGGCCAGTTCAACGGTTATCAATAATCTTCCGATAATTCTAACAACGACAACCCATCAGTTGTTGCAGTTACACCCAGACATTTTCGCTGTAGTTAAACGAAATTTATAGGTAACATACAACATTGTAAGTATTGCACTCGACATTTCATAGAGCACAAAAATGTTGTTATAGGACACCAGTCATTAAAGTAACAACTGTTATGCGCCAGTTATCCTTTAGTCAACACAATCAAGCTTCTGCGATCCGACCCATGCGATGTTTAAACGGAATTTTTGGTCAACACGTTTGATGAAGGAGTAGAAAACAAGCGTTTCATCTCTTCAGTATAAGTTAAGCCAGATATTAAGAGCAATGTGAAACAAATCGGCATAAAACCCCATCCCAGAAGATGGAGTAAAAAAAATATTTAAAGAATGTAGCATAAAACTATCATGCTTCTTTCGAGGAGGATAACGATGATGAAGGTTCTGCCATAGCCAACAAAAATAACGTTATACAACAAATGTCTAAGCTTTCCAAAACTAGACCACCAAGAGCATGAAAGGACATTATCATCAGCAAAACGACCGACACTAAATCAACCACCTATACTCAGCAGATGACACTGCAAAAATCATGAGATATGTTTTAGATTTTTGTCACACTGAAAATATTGTTCCACTTTTTTGTTATCGGATTGCTTCGCCTTTGTTGTAAAAATGTTCATATGTGTACATGAAATAGGTTATAGGAAGTTCAAATAATAGAAGAAAGTTTTGTTAATTTTACGTGAAAATAAAGAAGCCTCACGAACGAACGTTGAAAATGAACTGAAATCCTGGAGTGTTAAATAATGTTGAGAAATATTTAGGTTTTCCAAGGTAAACCATCATTTATATTAATCTTTCTAGACCTACTCAAAATAATTAACAAACGACATGGTGTTCGCTTACACGTATTGAACATGTGAAAGTTTTCAAAAATTTGCTATAATTGCATCCAATAGCTTGGTATAAATAGCTAAGACAAGAACCTAGATGACATCAAAGCCTTGTTTTGTTTTCATGACTGCAATAATTCAAAGCTCAAAGCTTCTAATTCGAAAGACTTCGTACCTTGTCTTAATCATTATAATTCACGAGACCATGCATGTGCTCATACAAAACTTTTTGAATCAGATATAAAAAAATTACGTTTATCGGATCGTATAACCACAGTGGGAGTATAATGAATTGCGTGAAAATGGCAAGAGTCACTCACATCAATAGATAAGAGCATGTAATGCAGAAATAAAATTGTTTTTCGTGAAATAATACGCAACTCGGGAAGCATTATGTAGCAGTAATAAGTTTTTCACACTACAAGTGTAGTACCTTATCTCATCCAGACCGTTCTCTTATGAATGACCAGACTCTTAGGAACTGGTCATCAGATTACTTAAAATAACTTAGTTAACCATCATTTCACAACGGCTCTTCTTCTTTCTTCATCATGTTGAAAGAAACGACGAGTCATATTGATAGTATTTGTCCGGGTATTGAAACATACGAAAGATGACCATGACATGTTCAACAAAACTGTCGAAAAACGGTTGCATGTACATTACATAAAAATACAAGTGTCTATTACTTGCTTTGTCACCGATCTCCTGATATGCTTCAGGATTGTCATATTTCATTTATTTGTTTCTCTTTTAACTCTTATATCTGTATTCGCTTCGATTTATCAATGAGTTTTTTACGAACAGCAAAACACGATATGAAATGTTTCAATATTGAGTATTGAATTATTTCATTTCAACGGGAAAATTTTGATGACGTCGATTTTAGGATGTCTGCAATATTTCAGTAAGTGTGTATAATATTTTATTGTATTATAAATTCTTATTGCGTTAAGGACATGTGCGCAGCTTTTAATTGATTAAATTAAATCAATTCAACGTTCGAATCGAACAACATTGGCATCCGGACGCACAGGAATAAATTCTAATTTTCTAAACGATTCAGGAATATTAGATACAATAAAAACATTCACAAATTATGATCATTCCAGACCCTAAATTATCTATAGCTAACACAACTCAGATATGATCCAAAATCGAAACGAGCATGTTGGTGTGGCAATGAGTTTTACAGCATTTTAAGAATAATTAATATCATAAGTTAAACAAAAAGTTATGCAGACTCAGCAAGCTTGATCACAACATCATTCTTCTTTGTTGCAAACTGTGAGGCTTACATTGCGTGCAACTATTTCCAACCTTGGTGTCTTGGAATAATGTCCAGAGACGACGTCAAATCAAAAGAGCTTAGCATCTATGGGGTGATTCGTCATATTTTCGTCATCACTTCTTGTCCTTATCCAACCATACCGATTCGCTTATATGCGAAGTACTCTGGAACGTTGTCGTGTATACTCTGCTGTTGCCGTTACAACGGCCATGTTCCCTTTCGATGCTGCATCTTCGATATCTTCATGTGTCTATTGACTCTGCAGAAGGAA
>STHB01000010.1:1134484-1152333 GCA_018908115.1 Anopheles rivulorum
AAAGTAAAAGTTGTGATTAGTTTACACCCCAAATGCTTTCTGGGATTACAAACAATAAATTGTTCTAAACATCTACGTACTTCCCGTAAGTGGCAATTAAATACTTCAATTACGTTCAAAATCTATTTATGTTAACATATTACTATTTTTATATTCTAGCATCAAACATACGGTATGAAAGCATTATTAAAGCATAATTATTACTTTTTAATTTAATCGACACGTACCAGCTAGATATAAAAGAGGCAGTAAATGACTACTTTTTACTAAGATTTAATTATTCTGTTCACGCAACACAACTCTGATATATGTCTGTCTGTTGTTCTGATTAGAAAGTGCAAACAACTTCAAATATACATTAACATTCAGCTATTCTTGATAACCGTTTTTATTCACGTCACCAGTGTGTTTCACTCTGGTGATAACACAATAAAAATAGGCAGACTCTTATTGAGCCACAATCCCTAGATAGGAACAGATAGTCGCGAAGAGGCAAGTGCCATGTACTGTCGTTAAAGTTGTTTCTCTGTAGATCTACGTAAGTTCTGTAACTTACGGTATTATAATGCCCGGCGAAACATCTAAAGCTACAATATATAAAACTCTAAATAGTTCCTTGTGCGGAAAAAGTGGTAAAGTTAAAGTGTTTTTCTGTTATGGTAACTCTGTCATGTATACAGTTACAACTTAACTTAACTTATCAAGTTCTACTCCACCCTACTAAAAAACCATTTGTATTATAGCATAGTGTTACTGGTTTAAATACAATAGTTTATTAGTAAAGAAAATTGATGCACTATTGATGGTGTTCAAATTAAATTGCATCAGTTAAAGATGGACGAAAACGAGTTTCAACTTCAAGTTAGTACTTTTGATTACTTTCAATTTCCTAGGATCCAATGCAACGAG
Source organism: Anopheles rivulorum (assembly GCA_018908115.1). NCBI lineage: Eukaryota > Metazoa > Arthropoda > Insecta > Diptera > Culicidae > Anopheles > Anopheles rivulorum. Next base: position 1,135,394 of record STHB01000010.1, read on the forward strand.
GTTTATAGCAGTAATCTGAAGTGTATTAAAAAGTTCAGTTGTATGTTGGTTTTATGATAATTTTCCAACAAAATTTACTTTTTCATTAAGCTGTACAAACATAACAGGTTATCAAACATATACATGCTATTACTTTTAGAAGTAACATATCATTTATGATCATGGTTGAAGTTTACTCTCAGTTATCTCTCTGTTTCTCAGCGAAACGATTTTAGATCAACTGTATTGCAAATATTGTATAGCGAACAAAGTCCACTGCAGCTGCTAAATGCCCCTTGATCCCGATTTACTGATAAAGTTATTCGAGTGGTTTAATAACGATCGAATCAATAAGTTTTCGTGATGGAGATTATTGTTTGGATTTTTTCGTATTTTAGAACTTTTTAGCAACTGACGTGGCGGGTTTGAATAGAACTAGAATCCTGAAGAAACATGAAACTAAGTAGACCAAGAAATCCATTAATTACACCTGCAAAGATACTTGACACTATTTAATATGAACTAATACCACGCTTAAATCATAAATAATGTGTGAGCAGCTTTTTTGGAAAACAGTCTAACGGTATCGAGTATCTTATCACTACACTATACTATAATTACTCTTATCACTACACTATACTACACTATAGATCAATAACAAATCATTAGCTTAAATTTAAAATATATATGACGGACATTGAAACAAAGAAGGATTTTCTATTTCACTTATACGTCCTTAATAGCACGTGAGTTGTGACAGAATGTTCGTTTATCGATTGTGCTAGGCACCTACACATGTACCCTTCAATACGCTTAACAAAATCGATGCTAATTTAATTTGTCTAGTGATGCACATTACAAGAAACATGTAATCTAATATTGCTATCTGATGGCATCACACACGTATATAGTAATATTGATTCAGAATATTGTACTTTCAAATGTACAGCACCATCAGCGAGACTCAGTGGTATAGTCAATTGGTATAGGATATCCTACAGAGAATAGATTAGATTTACGGTAAGCTTTCAGCATTTGGCATTTGACGCAAGCCTGTTGACAGCCCTATTTTCTCATATTTTCAGCTATACAAAATGCAGTTCAGCTGGGCATATGATGGCGTTAACGGGTCTGTGCCACGTAATACAGGTCCGGAATGTGCAGATTACCTATCACCTAGCCGAAAGCTGATGGAAACAATCGTCATAATACCACTCTGCCTGATCGCAATCAAGTGTTCCATAAGCAGGTTGAAACCGATCACATACCGACAGCTGGATCGAGCGACAGGTTGTGCTCTCGGTGTGAATAGATCACTCAGTAGCAGCAATCATAATCTCCACCATTTACACTACCAGCGCAATCTAATTGACTCAGAACCGCGTGATTTACTAATGCCGCACCATCGCGAGCGATCGTTCTCCTCTGCTTCCATCGCCAGCGGAATGGTAGAAGAGTTTCATTGTCAGCGATGTGCTCAAACGGGATCAGGACGCGGTATGGTTATCCCAGGAGATAATCATGTGCCCAGCTGGGGAAAACAATTTCTTCTTGTTACAATGACGCTTACGTTGGGAGTTGAGCTAGGTTTTAAATTCGCTACCAGAACAGTGATTTACATTTTAAATCCGTGTCATATAACAACTATCATGCAGGTAAGAGTTTTAAGACCAGCTACTATTGACTCATACTCAATTGCAGCAACTATTTTTATTTTTCCATTCTTCTTTAGATATATCTTTTAGCTTGTAATAAACCGACCAAGAGCAGTACAGTGCTCTTTCGACTACAGATGAACTTTTTAAATGGGCCACTGTTAGCATTCATGTTTCCGGAAACCGACAGCCGTCAGCTACCATTAGAATCATCCATTTACTGGATTCAACACGCGCTTATGTGTATAATACCTGTATTTCTATTAAGAATTGGAGGTAATTATCTAGATTGTTTTCTTATGCTTATTTTGTTAATTGCCTTTTTGCTTTACATTGCAGGAGTTTATAACATGGAAGCGTTAAATGATTTTACTTGGAATATTATAGGCTATGCAACTTTAATAACTTATCACTTTGCAGTCCTTCAAGTTGTAGCAACTGTAAGTAGACCATTATATCAATATGAACATTAATTTAATAATTTAAACCAATCAAATCGAAAAACAATAAATATGACTAGCTAGTGGCCAGTAGTTTGGTATTTGATTACGTATACGCGATTCCAAGAGATTTCTTTAATCCGTGATTATTGAGTTACATGGGAATGCCCTTTCAATCAAAATGTAGCTTTTTATGGTCAAGTTGTAAAGCAGATAATTTAACCAGTTCGTAACTAATACCGTTTGAAAGTCTTTTTTTGACAACGGCATTCGATTTTGATGTATCCAAAACATCACAAATAAAATTGGCGCTTGTAGTATACAAACTGAATTGACACATTTGTTGTTTGTTGCACCGTACAATTTTATGTGCATCAATCTGCCTTACCAAACATTGTGAATGAAAAAACTAACTATTTTATTCAAGCCAGCCAAACGAGAGTTATAGCTTATCAACAGCCAGATAATATGTACAAAGATGTTTCTCTCAGTTAAAAACAATGTAAAAATTGGTTCTGTCATTTTAGACAGTTCTCGTGATAGAAAGCTCAAAACATTTGAAGACAATAAACTGGTGAAACCAGTTGGTAGTATATACCAAGGCTATTGAAATAGATTGGGTGGTGGAATGTAGAACATTTGGACATTCAAGAAGACGTAAAACAAGAATAGATCGTTTGACAGCATCCGGGCTTTTTACCGGGCTTAAGAAACCACGGTTTGACAGATGACATAAATAACCCAACACTTGTTTAAATAATTAATACAAACATCGGCATATCATACATATAATAATGGCATTTCGTTACTTTTCAAGATACTAATGTCATTTTTTTTTCTTTACAGCCTGTACAAGTTAACCTAAATCACATGCTGTGTCCAGCACTGAAAGATCCGTTTGAAGGTTCCAACTACCGTATATTTGCCTTTTTCCATGAGGCAATTCTGTGCACACTGCTATGCAAGTTAGTCACTTTTCTGTTTAGTCCGTTACCTTCTTCAATTCATCCTACGTTCAAAAATGGAAAACCCACGGAATCATCGTCAATTGTTCCTGTAAATACTATAGGATCGTCTACGTCTCTACCGCCGCATATAATATCGTCATCTCGTCCATCATCACGTTCATCGTCGCCAGCAAAATCCACCTCGATACTGCAAGAGAACAACATAATTATAAAGACTAGCAAAATCGATTAGTACCGCTTGCATCATTTGAAATTTCTTCCTTCATACTAGGGTTATTGGCGTTGGTCAACACTAGTGGAATTCTTCGCGTCAATATATATAAAGGCTGTTTGTAGATAAAAATAGATACAATTTCAATCTTCTACCCTCCCCGTTAAAGGATCGTAGTAACTAGATCCGAATCAGTAACAATGACTAGTTCAATAAGTGATATATTTTAAATTGCAATTGAACAGACATTAAAAAGTTACTGTACATTTTTGCAGATGACGGACCGTCAGCTCTTCATAAGAGAATAAGCCGATCAATAGCGTAGTAGTATATCTTCTGTATGGGTATAGTGGCACTCTTGTCCATATAGCCCTGAACATAACATTCGTTCGTTTTATTTGGTTTATCGAACTATACGATCTTACATGCCTTATATTTGCTTACTAGACTTATCATGCGTACTACTTGGTCAAATAGTCAGTCCTTGCTTAAAATAGGGTGATTCCTTACCAGATATGATCCCATGAACCCTAATCAAATAACCAAGCGCTTAGCATAGTAGTTTAGGACAACTTGGGTAAAATAAACAACGCAATAAGTCTAGTGTGTAGAAAATAATACTTCGTACTATTAGAAATGTCTTAAAAATAACGACAATGTGATTTCTGTTTTCAAGTAATCATTATTAAAAATAATCCTCTGAACTGTTTCACAATTTATTTTGGGTTTATCTTAATTATATTGATTGATCGCTCCATGCATCATCATTTGATCGGTCCGTTACCTGAACTCAGCAATAAATTAAAAACGACTGTCTAGTTTGTTTGAAAATAAAAACAGATTTAAGATATGATCTTAACGAAATGAATTTTAAATCGCATGGAATGAGTGAAATATACATTTAATTGAAGTAAATTATGATTTACATCTAGGCAAAATTTAAAATCAGCAACACGTTGCAACAAATGCGATACGCATTGATGAACTCTCTGATAGCACTAGGTTTAGAGCATCATTAAACTGCAATACTAAAATGCGAAGCCAATTTAAATAAATCAAAGAGTAATACAACATGAGCCATAAACAAAACACACGCGGAAATGTGGTGGATGTGTAACTTGTGTTAGAAAAATTAAAAAATATAAACCGTCGAAACCCCAATCATTTAAGGTCGTCATAGACAATGGTTCCCGAGAACTAAAACAATTTAAGCAAACAAGTTTATCCGTACTTCGTAATAACTATGATATAATTATTATGGATATTTTGACGCGTTTGAAAACTAACTTTGATATTTTGACAAAAGCGTTTGAAAACTGCTAGGTAATGTGTGATATGAATGTGCTATCGCATAACTATAGTCGTTTGTTGGGTTTCCTGACTGTTTTCATATTTTGCCTCAGCCATACAATGGCTCGGACAGCCTATGAATTGAAAATATGATAAAAAGATCTCAAATATCTCTGCAATAAAAAAGTATAATCATAGTATCAACTCAATGAGTTAGTGAAAGTTAACACTCTTAAAACATGCAACAATATAATTCACCTTAATTCAATATTTAGCATGTCGTAGGAAAGTTTATGTTAAGTAAATTATTATGAAAATCACTATGTTAAGTAACTAATTTACAATAAAAATCATCGGCCTGACACCAGACAATACCATTTTAACAATACATGATAATCCCACTATTAATCAAGTCTGTGGCTTTTTGTTAACACCATTTACATACCGGGAAAACCGAATGTATTCAAGTTGTTTTAATATTCTCTAACATTTTATGTTTGAGGTAGTCGAATAATGTCCTTTGTGCTATTATGTAGAAAGATAATAAAAATAAATTTATCATGCAAGAGTGAGACAAAGCAGCAGAAACAAATAATCTATTTGAACAAAGTCAATTTTATTTCATCAAGTCTATCTGTATCAAAAGGGAAGACTTATGCTTCCTTGAACTGTGCCGTAAGAGCTGTTTTATGATTTACACACACACACACACACACACACACAACACATATATTTCAATCAAATGTACACTTTGATGTAAACTCATTTCATTCAAGCACGAATTGTTTTAACAGGAAACTTCTATCAATTCGGCGTGCCTTCAAAAACTCGTGTAACATTCAGTAAAGCGTTAAAATAAATACATGTAGCATATGTAACAATCGGCATCAGCTGTACCTACAAACTTCTTCAAACACCCATTTCCATAGCAACAGAAGACGTGTAACGTGAACATGCTATTTTCGGTGAACTGATGATATTCGTTGAACTATGACGACTGTGCAACAGCTTTAAACCTATCCTCAATATGTTCAAATGTTTCCTTTTCTAACACGCCATGTGCAATGTCAGACATGTAATGCATTCCTCTACAATATTGAGAATTATTTCTCGTATGTTCCAAATAAGGCATTTCACAATTCTTAACATTAAAAGCAACCAAATGTAACTTCACCGCAAACCTAAGTCAATACACAAAAAACTGAACAAAAAGCTAGAAGTAAATCTTAACTGAAACAAATGAAAAATTGGTTCATTCTGCTGAAACACCACAGCGAACCAAATGTTGATGAAAAGATAAATTATTGCAGCATTTAGCGCTACTATAGCACACTCGAATTCACCTAATAAAGAGCAACCATTTTAAACCCAATATTTTGTGTTAGTTTCTTACGAAGTTTGAAGATCCCATATTAAGTTTGATTCATCAGAAAGCTTTTGTTGCATTACTTATTATCCGAATTTACAAATATACCATTGCAAGAAAACCGCTCAACGAACGTAGTCGTCTTCCAGTGATATTCGGATTCCCAAACGAACTTTATTACGGTCCAGCCGATCCAACATCCGAAATACAGGTACTGCAGTTGCTCTGGTACGATCTGCTACTTATTTTTCACGACTTCGCGTTACGCGTGGGGTGTACATGAGATATTCAATAATCTACGACAACAAAGACTACGTTTTATGTCTGTGTCCTTTCTGTTACTACACGTAGTATGTTTTTTTTCCTTATTTTCTATATTTTTAATCAGACTATTGCCATTTCGATCTTTCGATCTTCATCGCTTTGGATCTTGAACATTTCGATCATGATACATATATTGAACTGTAAACCATCTGTTGTACCACTGATCAATCGTACATGATACAGTTGCATGATCTTCCACGTTCCCATTTATACTATCTAAAATCCTAGCTTTAAAATTGCAGTTTGCTACATTTCGTCCGAGCCAGTCTTATTATCGACTGGCTTGTGATATTAGACAATAATTTTTTATTGGAAATTGAACTCATTAAATCGAAGATCCGCTGACGAACCACATGAAACACTAAACCATCAGTGGAACTAATAATGTCATGGAAAAAGTTTCTGCTGCAAATAGCAAATATATATTAAATAAAATAATCAGCCAATAAAACAAATTGTGTAGCTGTTGAAAACATGCGCTGTTGTTTCCTTATATGTAAGCAAACTATTATTCTAACACTGCGGAAGCGTTGCGATCTTGCTTAAAGGTTTATGATTACGATCAAGAGTAACTTAATAAAGCATGTTCATGTTTGAATGAAATGAAAACGAATAAATAATTTTCCAGATTGACAAACAATTTATACACATTTTGAATGAACAATATTTGGGTGTGCAACGAAATATTTCACTCTTCATACAAATTTTACAGAAAAGAGCCTCTCGAAGTAGAACACCGTATAACAACTCAGCACGTAACGGGTTCTTTTCGTTAAAAGAAGATTAACTTTAGAGTAAACTACTGAACAAGCGTGTTCAATAACCCAGAGCCAGTGACAGTTACATAAAATATTTACTTATTTATCCGGTAATACACTAGCTTGCGGATTTTGGCCTGCTGCTAGGCCCATACTGCTTAAGATTGAGCATTATCGACTGCCAATCTGCGCCTTTCTGACACACGCATCAACACTATCATTCCGTCTCAGTATGGTCCCCGCCTATCGTCCCCGCAGTTTTTTTCAGAAATTATTTCGTTTCTCTTTACGTATCTAGACTTACAAAACTTATTTTCGGTAAGGTATATAAAAAACTATTAGTTTCTGATCGAACTCTGCCAATTATGAAAAATGTGTATTCTTTAATCGAGATGTATTCTGCAACTGAAGCTATCGTTGTCGTGTTCCCATTGTTTTATAAGGCTTAATTTTATATAATTATCATCGTATAAGTAAAAGAGACTATCAAATGAAATAAACAATATTAATTAATAATCTTAATTAATTAAAATTATTAATTAATGCAAATTAATATTTAATTTGCAAGAACAAACAACAAAGAAGCGACCGTACAGGTTTTTGACTACTGCATTTATAAAGGTTTATAGCATAACACCTTATATTCATTTAAGAAGAAAAAGATACCTTAATGTAGTAGCGCACATTAATTAGGGTTAGATAAACACAACCAGCAGTAAAACTTCGTCAAAATTAAGTAAGTCAAAAACAAGTTAAGTCAAAATTAAGTAAGTATAAAGTCAAAATTATAACATCTAGTATAAGATTAGGCCATACTTGCGTAGAATTTAAATCAATCTAGACATGAATCATATGCATCTGACTCGGTAGACGCTCACGAATTTATTAAGCAATAGAATAAGATCTCAAAATCGAATACAAATCTTTCGTTAGGAAACATTACCGCATGTTTTTGCCATTGCCATAATCCAACAAATAATCGAAATTCGAAAGCTGAGCGTATGTTTAACGTGAATAATTGAACTAGCAAATACACAGTAAAATAGCCCGCTTTGTGTCATTTAATTCGTAACGTAGGCTTGGTTATGATTTTCCCAATCATCGTTAGATTGCATTATGTAACATTCATTTGAAAAACAAACAAAACAAATGTATGTTTTCCGGTAAGTACTTTATTTGTGAGAAAATCAATTTATTATCTACAGTTGCACCACGTACTTTAAAGCAGGCATTAAAAGGGCAACTATTTCTTGCATTGGTGATATTTTCAGTATCAGCTACATACATACATAGATAACAACATTTAATACAATATTGCTGCTCTAAGCCAATAACCTTGGTTTTGTAAAGTCCACCAACATATATCGTTGTGTGCTTTGTCAACTTTATTGCCATACATTTGTATTAGATTATTAATCTTCTCCATCAACTGCCTTAGTTTCCCGCTTGACGTATATTGTCGATTGATGCTGCCAGTAAATAGATCGTTTAACAGCTACTACTCGCCATTAAGGCACGCATCATTCGTTAACAGCATGATCTAATTGCAACTATAATGAATATTCCAATGAATATGCATCTACGACTAGGCTATGTTCCTACTTCCGGAAGCAATCAACAGTTACAAATAGCAAATCGAAATAAGTCGAACAAGTTAACATGTTAAAATATGCGTACAGAGAGGATAAATAAATGCATGCATATGTAGAAAAGTAGTCACAACAAACATACCATTTGCTAGATGTTTATTGCTGAAACACCTTACGTGTTTAGCACAACACATGATCACTAGTGGGTAGTGACTTTAAGCCCTAATGTGTTGCAAAAATGTTCTTATCTTGCGGCACTGTACTTGTATTTGTTTGCTGCATCGTACTCGATCTGATATGATCAAAGTTATGACAGACAGCTACGACGGAGATCATCAGCTCTCGATTGCGTGTATCGGGAACAGTCGGTCAACATGCCTAACCCCGCTGGATGCCACTTATTAGTTTGTTAGATGACCTGCGAGGAACGTATGGTACAAAAACAAGGAAGTTAAAACAAAGGGAGTGAGTGAAGGAAGGGCTTTGGAGTGCATCGCTTACTATAAGCACAACTGTACAATATTTATCGCATGATGTGCACGGCAATGTTCTTTCATTAGTCTGAGAAAAGTAGCGCTCCAGTGTACAAGCATGGCCAGCTATGGTGTACTGTAAGTGACCAGCGCTAAGTTAAATGATTTTAAAGCATCTGAAATCATTCTTACTCTTTTGTTTATTAAATCAACCCGTTTTTACTAGTGTACACATTATGTATTCTTTCTTCGAAGGATATTAATGATCGTTGCTTCACTATGTGTGTTTGTGCAAGGACGCTACAGTCACGTTTCCTGCCAGGTAGTGGAAAACAAATGGTGCACCGTGCAACGGCTACGAATCACGGCCCGAACAGATGTGCGCAGCTTAGTGTTTCCGGATGATCGATACGAGAAAATTCGCATTGGCCAGTTCTATGATTTCGTCAACACAGACAGTACGATCGCAATCTTTTCAGGCGAGTTATTCTATCGTATGCGCCGCGTCCGATACCTACAGATGAATGGGGTTCGCATGGTAGGGCTTGATATGCCCGATACCGTCATCGAATTGGATGTGGCTGACAACTGGGTCTCCCGCGTGTACATAGACCCAGAAAAGAGTTACACCCTACGAAAACTGATCATGCGCAACAATCTTCTCACTAGTATTACTAGCTTCAACTATCTCAACATGCTTGAGGAGCTAGATCTCAGTGAAAACATGCTGCATACGGTGAACTTTGATGTGTTTTCATTCATGCCTTATATCCGGCTAATCAATCTGGCTCGAAACCGCATTTTCAGTACTACCGCTGGTAATGGTGTCATTTCACTTGGCTTCCTTGAACAAGCAAATCTAGCAGAAAACATGCTAACAAAATTGGACGTTGGAGTATGGCTTTTCCCTTCACTGACAACCTTAAACCTCACCGGAAATCCTATTAGACGTTTATCGCTGTCCAGCCAACAGTCCTTTCCACGCTTGAAGAATGTTTTATTGTAAGATAATTTGATAATCTCGTTAATGTGCAGCTATAAACACGAACCTGTACGCCACTGGAATTGGATGAACAGACTGCTATGAACAAAACAATGCAAATGTCGTGCAACAAGAATTTTTTTTCCATTACGCAATACTTGTATGTGTCATATCCTCCATAAATCTATTATCAGTTTTGAAAAATAGATAACACGAATTGTGCAACCGGAAAACAATAACATATATGTTACCAAATACCGTACAATAAACCTAATTCCATGTAATCAAATTATGTTTTTGTTTTATGAAAAAAATACATTAACATTGTAGTGTGGTGCTGTGTAATCAATGTTATACACTTTCAGTACAAACTTAACTGCGTCTCCCCTTATGAGAAACATCGTTCACAAAAACAGAATGAAAAACACTCACTCGATGAATGGGTAGTGTGAAGTAAAAGTAAACTTCCACAAATTAACATATTTATTGGTTAACATGGTTAGTTTGAATAAGTTTCTTCAAGCCGTTACGTTGGTACCCATCCATACTTCCTAACCATTATATGACGTCCGTCGGTTTTTTTGGTTTTACTACCTTATACATGTTGTATGTGTTACACTAAACACTAAAAATAGTTCATATTTGTACCTCGAAAGCTTATCATTATCATAACACTAATCACTTTTTACAGACAAGTTAAGGGCATCATTTCACCATTTTATAGTTTTCCAACGTAATATCTCTGACGGTCTTAAATATATCAATAAGTTGTATTTCACAAGCGCCGCCCTGTCGCCAAATCAACGACGTTGTATGGAGAGAAATAATTTAATTTCGATTCGTTAATTAAATCAGAAACTCTCTGCGAAGAGTTTCACTACATTTCTTCGAATGTAAGAAAACCAGCTAAGCATTTGAATACAGCGATTGCTTGTCTTGGATGTTCCCCACATGTAGATCTATATACAGATATTCAATAAAGCGGGATACGACAGATGTTAGGAAAACGTAAAGTATGGTGAAGAGATTACGCGGGAAAATTCAAAATGCTTCTCACGCATAATGACGTCATGTTGACTCCTCCCTGATGCGATACATGTCCTAGCTCGGCGATAAGAGCGCGCAATATCTCGTGTTTCTTATCATCAATCCAGAGGAACATTTGTATATAAATACTGCTCGCTTTACTAAAAGGATGCGTAGTTTTCCGTTAGCCTCGCAAACGGCAGCAACAACAGGTGCGGTACATAATTCGAACGTACGAAAACCAATCGAAATGGGTGATGAGAAATAAATAAAAAGTTACTAAACAGTGTAGGATCAATGTAAAAGTGTGCAAAAAATTAAACGTGTTGAACGGTGTGGTTTGAATCATATTCAACATTCCACAAAAATCTTTTAATAAACACAACAGTTAGTTATCATTATGAATTCTGCGGCTTATATATCAATAATTCTAGGATGTAAGTGTTTCCGGGCAAATTAAACGTTAACAATAAGATGAAATCTTTGGTGAATTTAAAGTTTGGAGTAGATCACAGTATTTTTGTTTTACATTTCGTTCTCGCGGTAGATTGGCCAGACCGCATTTCTTACATTTCATTGCCAAACGTGTTAATTTTAAAGCTTAAATAGAAGTTGTTCTGATGTGCCTATGTGTTTCTGTGTGTAGGTGGTCAAACTGATAAGAAAATCTTATTTGGATCGTTTCTACCTACGCAGAACTGACTATCCTGCTACAGGTTCTACTAACTATAAATGTCCAGGTTGTATTGAGACAAAAGAAAATGTGTTACGTTTCATTGGTGACATGTTCGAAGTTTCTAAGTACTAATACCGGTCGTGTTTAATATATTTTTTACGATTTACTTGGCTTCGAAACATAATGAAAGTAGAACTTGGAGCCTAATCAAAATGCGTTTATAAAGCGTCTAAAGCGTTTATAACACAATACTTAGTACACCATAGTCAATCAGTCGAAAAGTAATTCATTCATGAATCATGTTTACAGAAAATCATTTTACAATTATTATTCAGAAATAAATCTTTACAGAAAATTATCTTCCTTATACCTTACAAACATTGCCAAAAAATACAACTTTTCAATGCCCAGTTTCACTTAACATTTGATTTCATATGCATTCAACATTCAAAATTTATAGTAGACTTATTTTTCGCAAAGAAAACGCGTAATCAGTACTACGATCTGGATGAGATTTGCTTGTGTTCCTGTTGATAAAAATACGTCGAACCCACTCCACGATAGTATTTGTATTTATCAAAAATTATAATAATTCAATACATTAACATATAAGATTGTAGAAGGCATTAAATCTTCTGCGGAATTGGGGACGTCAAGATCGTGCATATGAAAGCCATCGTTATGACTAACAGAGAAATGGAATGCATATTTCTTTGGGATAACATGGAAGTTTCTCAATCTAATCTTTCGAATGTTTCGATCTAATTCGAACTGAATTAAACACTTTAATAATGAAACATACGCCGTATAAGAGTACAATCGAATAAAAAGTTCCACATAATACGCCAATAAAAATATTGTTTTCAATTTTTAATTATAGCAATATGACATGAAAAACTTTCGTGATCTTACTAAGATCTTAGACTTTAATTCCGTTTCTCAAGACCCAATGAAAATCCTTTATTTTCTTATATTTAACTTTTTCTACAGATAATCATGCAAAAAGAATCGAATAGTTTTGTGTAAAATGAAGATACTCACTATTCCTTTTCAACTAAAAGTGAAGTATAAAATGTACAAATTTTACCCTTATATCCCTTCTTAAAATATAAGAAACGGCACAAACATGACTGAAATATATACATTCCCGCTTGTTTGTCTGACACAGTTTGCTTTTGTTACGTTACACATTTCAATTAACGGTGTCATAAAATTGAATTCATTTATCTAAGGCACAGTTGTTACAGCCAAACAACGATCATATCTCTATCATAAATCAAGATACCTATTCAAGATTATCGAGCAAGAGTATCGAGCAAGAGTATCGAACCATTCTGTTTCAGCGTGAATTTGTTTCATTTCATTATTTGCAGGCTGCGTATTGTGGGTTGCCTGCTCGTTCCCAGTAGCACTGTCGTGCGATTCGTGTGGTCGAGAATGTGCATCTGCGTGTGGTACAAGACACTTCCGGACGTGCTGCTTTAATTACCTTCGCAAACGAAGCTCGCCACCACTTCGGGATTCTGCTGGAACCGATAAACGATTGGAGCTATGGTACGGGACAAAGGCAGCAGAACAGAAGCCACAGGAAAACATACACAATTTTAATAGTTTCCTACTCAAAAGTGCTGAAGGAGATATTGACTACGAGTACATACCGATCGTGGCGTCAAATCATCTTGCACATGGAAGATCCCAAACTGCAACACGAACTAGCTTACAACGAAATCCTTCTATTAGTACACCCGAACATGAGGAAATTAATGAAAAGTCTTCTGAAGAGGCGCAATCAGGACCATTGCAATTACTTTATGAACCTTAAATGATACTAATTATTTGATGTCTTAAGCCATTTTAAACATTTTAATTTGGCTTCTATATAATTTTACTAACATTATATTAGTTTCCTTCCGATGATAATATTTTACCATATAATAAAACGGAAGCTTTTGCGTTTCATTTCACACACGACCACAAACTTACATTTAGGCTGGGTAAATGTAAGCTTACGGTCGATAATCTAATGTTCATATGTTCATCATTGTTTGTGTCACCTGCAAACATTTGCCACGAAATTATATATTTATCTCCTTCCAAAAATGCAAGAAACAATTTAGATTGAATTGAAACCTCATAAAAACATTCTTCAACCATCCTTCTTCAAATATTCAATTAACCCCAAAAATCAATTATCCGAGTAGCCTGTGCTCGTCATTCCCTAATCACCCGTCCCAACTAAAACACATTCACATTATGACGAACGGGTGTGATTTATAACCGTTTACCGTTTACGTGGGATTTCACAAATTAACGTACTTCAAAGCACAAACACAGAGATACGGCAAAAGGGTTTCATCGCGGAAAATATCATAAGGACAACAAAAGAGAGCAAATAATTGCTACCAGAAGTTATTAATAGTTCACCAAAACGCTAGGATCGTGACGTGTTGAAATTCGTAAAACAGTTGAAGTGTACACTTTAAATGAAATAATAAACGCAGCCATCTGTAAAATACTACACAACGTATTTTAATTGCCAGTTAACATTTTTGTTTGGATTCTAACTTAACAATAATAATCAGTTAATACTCTTTTGTTTATTACCATTTTTATTTTGTACTTCGCTCCTCATCAAATTGAGAAATATTGCTTGTTTCTTTGTAATCGTCTCTACAATTGTTTTCAATTTTGGGCAGGTACTTCTATCTGTAAGATGTTGAATATATAACTAACATAGTTTACATATTCATATTGTGTTGGTCATGTAATTGTTATTACATGAATTACAAGTAATTCAAATTATAGGTGTGAAAATTTAAAAAATAAGTAAATCCATAAGCGTAGACTACATTTCCATTTTACTATCTTTGTTGGCCACTACACCCTATATCCATGTTGTATAGTCCAGACCAACCACCGATATACAGCTTAAACCAGATAGTTTTCCATCGCAAGATTCATTGGTAAACAAATTTTGTTTTTTTTAACCAGGTACTTTAACGAAATCGATTGTTGAGCCAATGGAATTGAAAGATAGTGGACTCTGCCAGCTTTGAGCTCTTGAAAACTTTCAATAAGAATAATCATCATCATCAGACTGTCCCGCCTGATACTAACAGTACATCGCTTGCATGATACAGAGAACTACGAAGCAGTCGTAAAGTTAATATAAAATTTATTAAAAACGGCCTTAGAAAGTTCGAATGGACTTCAGTCATCAGGACTGTTGGGCCAGATCATTACAGTTCATCATTGAACCGAATTCCAAATAAAATATGCAGTGAATTTCAATTTTTTTTCCTATTTTTGTTTATATTAAAAATATATATAAAAATATGTATATATAAAACTAGTCAAATTTGACAAGAAATGCGTATAAAAAGCAGCTCGTATTCCAAATCGAGAAGCCGAGCAGCTTAAACATATCCCTAATATTTTTCATTTAATTCAGTGACAAATGTAGCTAAGCATGTTTCGTTTATAAATTCTTCAACCGATCATCGGTATCGGTTCATCGGTACTGTATCCAAAAGAGTAAGAACTCACTGTTATTTAAGGGAGTTCAAATGTGTAATACTATACCAGCAGAAATCAGACATGCTAGTAACGTGTACCAATTCAAACGTTGTTGTGTCGGTTACGTCAAATAAATTGTGTGTAATGTAAGCTATTTGTATATACGTTGTCCTATTGTCATAGTGTTGTACTATTTGCCAATGTGTAACTGCACTTATCATCATGATCTTGTTTGATGATGATAAATATATTTAATGGAAATAGAAAAAAAATGAAAGAGACATCATAAGTTTGAAATACGCGCGCGAAGAAGCGGACAGTTCGAGGATGTGAAGATCAATTTTCTCCAAGTCTGACAAGCCATTGTACTATCATTTTTTGGTGTTTGTACGTGGCTACTTTCAGGCATATTCATGTCCCGGAAAGTAGCACTCGATAACCATTCTGGTATCAGCGGTCCTGGCCATATGCATGAAACAATTGTGTCTCGACAACTAGTAAACCGCTACCAATCAATGGTAAGCGGAGACTAAGGTCGTGGGCATTAATGAAAATGGATGTAGAAATAATGAGACGCGTTTCGGCGTTTGATAGTAAACTATTTGAAACCTTTGTCACTTAACTTTCGTTTTTATTGAATTGGTAACAAAGATAGAAAGAAAGATACAAAAAACTTCATAAAAGGTTCGCCTTTCACTTCGCTGCCTTTGATCACTACAATCGAACTGTTCGATCAATCCCGAACTGACCACACCAATTCTGCTTAGTTGCAGTGTGACCAGCTTGCGCGCTGTCAGAGCGGGCGCTTCCGACAACCGTTTCCTCCGGTTGCAGGGTTCGCCTACGTTTCTTTCGTAACAAGGAAGATTTGATTAATTCTAAGCAGTAGTACCATGTAATGCAACCGCTTCCCGAAATATTTTGTCTAGGAAAGATTAGAATTGAAAATGCGATTATTTTCGTACTTCTCCACATAAAACAAATTAGAGCAACGTCTATTCAATAGTGCGTTTCTCTTTCCATTATTAAGCGCCTTAAGGGCAACCTAAGGATGAACTTTCATAAATATATCTGATAGTATCTACCACGAGGCACGCAGCAAATGTTTTTTTCCTCTGCTACTACACACGGATATGTGTGCGTAACATCAAGAGAACAAACACCGAAAGTTTGCTTACCTGTGCAGCGTGTAGACACGCGAGAATCCTAACCTCAAATCTCTGTTGTTTTAAGAGGGAAACGAATACGCATACAGATGGCGATAGGAATGGTGACGGGAAGGTGCAGAATTACGCACATGTAATTATACATTGCAATGGAAAACGAAACCCGAAAACGTATTCTCATTCCTGCTTCTGGCTGGCTCACGAGTCAGCTCTTCGAGTTCCAAAGCGATGTATGCCGATTACATGCACCATACCACTCTTGATCCCAACAAAAGTGAAGATGTGGAACTATCAGCGACTTATTAAGATGATTTTTACATGCCAAGATGATGTCATTCTCTTTCTCTCTTTTTGGCTTAACGACCTACCAGGTCATGCCGGCCATCAAATGGCTTACTAGACTATTAGATACCACGTAGTTGCATAGTCAGTGCTCACTACGGGGGAACGGTCCGGATGGGATTTGAACCCGGTCCGGTCGTGTTGGTACCTAGTGCCGTTGCCAAATACACCATCGGGCC
>STHB01000010.1:1162021-1207505 GCA_018908115.1 Anopheles rivulorum
GCGATGTATGCCGATTACATGCACCATACCACTCTTGATCCCAACAAAAGTGAAGATGTGGAACTATCAGCGACTTATTAAGATGATTTTTACATGCCAAGATGATGTCATTCTCTTTCTCTCTTTTTGGCTTAACGACCTACCAGGTCATGCCGGCCATCAAATGGCTTACTAGACTATTAGATACCACGTAGTTGCATAGTCAGTGCTCACTACGGGGGAACGGTCCGGATGGGATTTGAACCCGGTCCGGTCGTGTTGGTACCTAGTGCCGTTGCCAAATACACCATCGGGCCACCCCAAGATGATGTCATTGCGCAGGCTTAAATTTAAATAAATTTGAGGTGCGATCGTGCAAAGCGCGGTTTATTTGGTGCCAGGTATTATTGGCATATAGCTTCAGTTTTTTGTATTTCAACCATGTTGCAATTACATTCAGGTCTTATAGGCTAGCTAAAAAATTACACTACTGTGTCATCTACGAAAAGGTTAACATCGTAGTCCTCCCAAGCCTTTCCAACTATATTAATATACATCACGAAATGGATGGTACCAACACGGTCTTAAGAAGTGCGTTTGTCATCGCGTAACATATAGATTTCCCAAATATGATCTGCTGATCATAGAAGAAAAGTTTTGAATCATTTGAGTTCCTCATTACCTTACTCAGCTAGTGAAAGTAGTCGCCACTGAACAGCTAATAAAGCATAGTAATTCCAGAATATTTGCATTATCTTCCCCCTGTTGTAGATCATTTTGTTAAATGGCGTTAAATCTGGTATTGACAATCTTTAATGGACAATCAATAGGTGTTCATGGAAATATTTGATATACAAAACGACAATTAAAGTGTAGGTTCGGTTTGTAATAACTGTAACCGTCGTACCACAGCTAAAATGTATCACATGGTGAATCAATTCGTGTCTGCCGATGTTGCACCTACACTACATTTTTAATATTTTCTTTCTTGTGGCTAGAGCGTAAATTCCAGTCTAACAACGACAGTACAAGGCCATAAAGTAATGCGAGCAAAGACTAAAAATGAAGACCAGTGATCAAGTCAAAGTGATTAAGACGCTCCTACAGGTAGTCGAAGCAATCGAACAAACGGAAAAAAACATACTTGGACAAGATGAACATTGTTATGCGAAAGTGTTAGTCGAGGTAATCCGCATCAGAACAGCAGCCAATGACCAAGAATGATCGGTATTAAATGTTGGTAAAAAATTATTTGAGTCAATTTGGCAATTACAAGCCAAAGTACGGGTAAATAACCTCATCCAACACTATATTTATGAAGAAATCCGTATGTATGATGTGATTTTTTTAAATTATGTTAGAACGGCCTGTGCGTATTGGAAGTTCTTGTATGGTTAATGATCAGTGAAAACAAGAATGTTCTTTTCGATTTTATTACCATTACAAATTAGTAAATATTGTAAAGCGGATTAAAGTTAGGATTAAATATTGAACCTTCAACTTTCAAAGCAATTACAAACAAAGAACATTTTATAACAATTATTCTCAAACAACCCTTCAAAAAATATATTAGTTTAATATGGGCTTGGTCCGTCCTAAACATAACTAAAACAAACCTCTCAAGAAATTATTGATCAACCAAAGGCGTAGAAAAGGCGTTTAATTCACGCATCGGTATATCACCTAGCTATAACAATGACGATGCTTTCGGAACATGTTTGAAAAATATTATCTGAATATACATAGACATGTATAACAAATATTCTCATAACATATAATGTGTAATGAAAATCATTAAATACTTGTTCTTCAAATTTATTTATCTATGTCACAATCAATTTATACATGGAATGTTTATCTCAAGTAAAAGTTGAATCTGCAATAAATTACACTTAATCAAAACTTCAACAAAAATGTAAATAAACAATTACTTGACATGACTATTGCTCGAATAAATAATTATTTACACTGAAACTAAACAATTTGATACGTAACAAAGCGTGAGCATGTTCTACTAATTAATTGTAAATAATTTAAATAAAAAAGCAGTAAAACCTCGTATCGTTTAAAGCACAAATATACGTATTCGTGCAATTTGCTTTGGTCAAGTTACAGCAGACATTTCTTCCATCCTGTCTGCCTACAATACTTTTCACTTTGAACGGATAGGACTAACAAATGATTTTTAAAATAATGCTCTATTACGGTGCGAGCGTCGACTAAAGGCAGAATGTTCTTGAGAAGGAGGTATTATGCGGATAAGAGTTTTGAATAATCTTAGATCGCATACAAACATCAATGAAAGAACTACACAACATAGCTGTTGTTTTCTGTTAACTAGGCCAGTCTACCCGTCCAATGGTGGGCCTAAGTATACCATCGAAATTTCCGTGTTTCCGTACACTGCGGCCACAGTTGGATAGTACATTTTATCAGGTAAATCTGTTACGTTGATGTAAAGATTAAAGATGTTATTAAACATTTTATGGTCACAAATGTAGGTCATTTACCTGTAAAAGCTACTCCCAGAAACTCATAATTCTTTTCAAATGACAATGTATTGTCATCGCAGTCTAGTATAACGCGAATTCTTTCTCCTACCTGCAAAAGATTGTATTGTTTTTAGAAAAAAGCAGTAATTATTAAAGTTGGATGTGTCCATTTCCGATGTACATACCTTATACTTTGGGGCGTTATTTAGTAGTGGATATATTCCATGTGCATCTCCATTGTGAAGTAAGAGGTTATCTACTAGATTCCAACCCCAACTCTGATCATCAGCACCTACGAATAAGGGAATCAGTAAAATAATTTTAAAATACCTTTGTTATTTTAATCTTCTTACCAAGTAGCGCATAATATCCATGGCATTGAATTGCTGCGTCCTTAGTGGCAATTCCAACTACCGCTACTGTCCCAAGAGGACCTTCCCATCGTACTTCCCACGCATGTCTACCGTGTTTGAATCCAATTTTTCCCCTGGATCCGTCGGTGCTCTGTGCCACAGGATTCCTACATAATTATTTGTTAACAAAAACGATTATCATTCAGGTCAAACACTACATTGCACCGTCCACTTTGTGGAATATTTATTATCCATACCTGTGAAGTGTGAATCCGTTTGGTTTTATATAAACATGACGACTACAATCAAAAGGATTCCATGCATGGAAAAACGCCCGTAGCTTTGCTTTGTACGATGGCACTACCGACAGAAGATCGTTTTTAAACGCCTCAGTCGGCACTTTTTGCAGACATTGCGCCCGCCAAACTTCATTATTTTCATCACACAAAAACCGGTACCAATTTTTGCACACCAAAGCACAGTTTCGTAAATCCTGCAACTTCAGGTAGGAGAATATTAGCTCCAACACATTATCTGGAATGTTAGGGGCATATTCGATTAGATCCTCATCCATCGCATGCGACTACAATAACGGATGTACAATTAGTGGCCTCCAGATTTTCGGGACCAACTAATTTTTAATAAAGACCGCCACCGTAAACAATACTTGTAAAACAATAAGAACAAATCGGTAACACCGTTTATCTAGACATCCGGGAGATAATTTTCTTTCCTGGCTTGTTTTGACATGGACGATTATCCACGAAACGTCAGGTACGCACAATGGTTGTTGATTAGGCCAGACTTATAGCATTTTGTAAGAAATACCCAGTGGGCAATACTGATTAATCGAAAATAGAAATCGGGTAAATATATGTCACAAAGAATTATTAGAGACATATAAAAGTAGAAGAATTGTTAGAGACATTCAAATTTATACTCTGATTCAAATCTAGCTTACCAACAGGGAGCCTTGAGATTCTAACATCCTGTTATCGTTGTAATAGAAAAAAATATACAAAAAGTTCCTGTTTTTTGTTCGAAGTGAATTTTTCAAAAGTGACACAAATGACCTTAAAAAGTTAATTAATAATTTTAGGTAATAGATAACAATTAAAGATACGGGGTCATGTCTCGAGGGAAAATGACCTCTAAGTACAGTAGAACGTCGATTATCCGGGCATGTACGGACCAGCCGTATGCCGGTTAATCGATTTTCACAGATTATAAGACCAAAAACGGGTATATAAGGAGGTGTCTGGATCACCTGGCATATCTTGGTTTGATTTTTTTTGCAGGTAACTAGTTGTTTTTGAAATCTGGAATCTTTAAAAATTTATTAAATGTCATTGTTTGGCCTGCCCAGATAATTACCATTTCTACTCATAACATCAACATCAACATCAATTCTGTTTATGTAAAATTATCGGTGTTTCCTTACATCAGTATGATTGTGATAAACCGTTGAAAACGTGTTTTTTTTTTTGGTTTATGTTAGAACTGCCTAGTCAGACTATGCTACGGGGGGACGGTCCGAATGGGATTTGAACCCAGTCCGGTCGTGTTTATATAAAAAAATATTGGTCGTGGGACTAGCGCCATTGTCGAATACACCACCGCCATTGTCGAACACACCAACGTTTTTTTTGTTGTATTCATTTTCCGCCCAATTTTTTTTACACCCCCCCCTCCCCACCCGCTCTAAACGGGCGTCAGAATGAATACATGGAGCTTTTAATTCGGCTTTCTGGAATCGCTCAAAAATGTCGAAGCAGCTGTTACAATATATAGAAAAAAATACCGGTCATTACAAATTAATTTCATCGATTATGTACACTATACACCTTGAGAAATTTCGTTATTTCGACAATTGGAGCTGTCAAATCGGATTTGGTGTCGTTTATAGTGCCCAGTTTGCTTCTTACTATCTCTAGACTCTTGTGTTTTACTGTTGTTTTGTTAATAATTATTTTCATATTTTTATGCCATAAGCATCCGTATGTTTTTGATAACTTTCCACTTTGTGGAGTAATCTTTTTCCTATGGTTTACTCGAGTTTTGAATGAATTTCATTACATTGAATGTCATTTTGTTATTTCCGGGAACACATAGTTATCCCATTGTTGCCAAAGCGAAGATGAAACATCGAAACTGAAAACCCGCCGAACTCGGTGCTTCTAGCATCGTTGTGCGGACATTTTTGCATAAGGAGGTGGTTTTTTGTAAAGTTCTGGCGAATCGCTTGTTCCACGAATCAGAACGCAAATTAAATCAAATAATTGCCTAAAGCGTCGTGTTTCTACTAGTGTTAAAATCACAATAATCGTGTGCGAGCGCGATTGTCTACGCGGCGAACAAAACTGACCCGCTTTGCTTGCAGTGAGACCGTCTCGAATCGCCATTTTGAAGTGTGGTATTCATCGCTGTTGAGGCGCATATTTTAACGAGCAAAATTTTCACAACACCCGTCGTTTATCAGTGAGCAACAAGATATTACTTCCGAGACCTATAGCTTAAAACAACCATAGCCTACAGTGCTTCATCTGGACTGTAGGAATTCGGGCGCAGTGCATGATGGCTCAGCAAACCAAACCGGTTAATTTTTTGTTGCAGGATCCAAAGCCAGGTATGTTTTAACTAGCGCTATCCATATCAGTATTTTCATATCATAGAATGCATAACCGTTTTCAAAGATCACCGATTTACCTAACAAATGATAGAAATGCTATCGATTATTAAGACTTAATTTCATATCAAACTTTCCGCTACCAACCTGATACGCGGCAGGTTATACAGGAAACCCGAGGAAAACTTCTTTCAATTTTGGGCTAAATGTCCTTGAACTTCTACCGCTTTAATCAGGAGTTGACAATAATTAAGAACGAATTACGTGAGAAAACAATCACCTTCCTTACAAACAACGATGTGGGATTTTTTCATGGTCACTATCATTAGATATTAGTTCCATACTACGATTAATACTTGCAGAGAACAGTGAAATAATAACAAATTTTATGGCGTATAATGGTTAGTCAAATGGTTAGTTATTATGCTAAATAATGAAGGATACTGCAAAATTAACTAATTAGTTTGCGAACTACGTTTGATTAACTAAATTACGTAAATTGGGACTGGTCCTACATTCTACATAAATAGCAATTTCAATGTAATCTCCCGGGAAGCAAACACTGAGACTGAAGACTTTATGTGTTGTATGCAAACAAGCAGGGGATGGTTCTAACAAAAACCAAAACACAAGATTAACATTTGATTAATTTTCGTGCTTATAATAGCTCTATGTTGTATCGGTACAGCAAACAACAGTAAAACAACAGGAAAATGTAGTTTCCGAAAGAATATAAAGTAAAGTACAAATTATTGGCTGATTGTTTCGATTGAACCCTTTTTCGAGAATGTATAGAATAAGGTAAAACAATCAATTACCAAAATTGATGGTTAATTGTTCCTTCCTTTTGTCTTTCAATTGTTCTGTTCTTTTTTAGTGCTATTATGATTCACTAAAAAGATTTTTGTGAAACAAAAGCTACATTTTTGGCTTGTGCATTTCCAATAATATTTCAAATGTAGATCGAATGTAAGACGAACAGCTTGTTTTGGCGATGGTAAATATACAATAAAAAAATATATGCTCATTCGAATGAGATAAATGACAGCATAAAAAGTGCTATGTAAGAATATAGTTTTGGTGTATTCAAATCTCATTTCTTATTCATTTCTCCATTCCGTTTTTGTTTTTTGGCACACTAACTTAGGGAGGTCTTGGCCTGCCATTTATATTCTTCTATTTTAAAGCTCTATTGTAAAGTACTTCGTACGAGAAAAGGATAAGAAAGGAAATCTCCTTAGTCGTGTAAGGATTAGCACTGCTACCACTTAACATGCACTCCAAATAATTTAAATTGCTCTCATAAGTTTTTTGTTATGTTTCTTAGCAATTTCTAGTTAAGAAACAAAAAGTCATAAGAAGTATACACATAAGCTCGCTGGATAATTAACTGTTCAATAGTTGCAAGAAAATAGGAAATTACAAACTATTTGTTCCACAAATTCACCTATCCCTATATTCGTCAACTGATATTACAATTACTCTTTTTCTTTCTTTTATTCCATAGGTCAAACGCAAATTTTTCATGTATTAAACACAACCACAGGTGCGCGTACACCATTACCCGGTGGAGTGACCACGATGAAAACCATCGTCACAAAGGATATTAACATCGCTAGTATGGCAAACCATGGACAGGATTCAGCAGGCCTATCTTCCGAAAATATCGGAATTGTAGGAACAGTGGGCACTGCCAATAACGCAGCAGTTGTTGGTGGCCAGGTAAGCGTTAATACAATATGATCCGTGTAAGTGCTCACAGGAATGATCGTGTCGGTCGTATTGGTTAATTTTCGATATAATATTCATTCCATTTGTTACCTATAGTCCATATCTGTACTATACAATCACTTCTCTTTTTGTTACGTTAGTTATGATTTGTTCTTTTAAAAGTGGTTAAATCTAAAATTCTCACTGATGCCATTGTGATAACTGTAAAGGAATGTAATATTTTACTTTATAAAAAAAATCATTATACGCATGTAGACGTTTAAATGATATCCGAAACCAATGGTATCCACAAGATCAGCGCGGATGAAACGTAATTTGATTAGAATAATAAACCCATCACATACATGGTAATTAGGATTTGTTTAGTCGAGATGGCATAAATGGGTAATTTTTAATGAGGAATGTAATTGAGGGCTCTCTTTCTGTAGAGATTATTAAGTTCCCATCAATGGGATACAGATAGCGGTCTGTGAAATAATTACAAGAAAAATAGTAAGGAGTCCGTTGCAATGTGTAGGTATCATTTCATGTTCGAATGTTCGAATAATATTTTTATTGAATACGGAGAATTCGAATATGCTTTGATAAACCTGCGGGAAAGATTCGATTTCTGCTCGATGTATGGAAATGTTCGTTTGAACAAACATACTTTACTGATTGGTTTGTTCATGTAAGTCATTAATTAAGGGTTAAACAATGATTTATTGTATAGAAGTATAATATTATACGGTGCGGCCGGTGGTGTATTTGACACATGCGATAAGTCATTATCGTCGTTTGATAGTAATTTGATGTATCTAAGTCAAACAAGCTTTCAGCAACGTAAGAATTGAAGAATTTAAAGAATCTTAATTGGGATATCAATATATTTGGATTTATTTTTGTTCGTACAAAAGTGATAGTAATGCACATGTTGTTTTTTTAATACCATTTTTATTGTCATGGAAGTTATTCGTCATAAAATAGCCACCACAATACAAACACAAATTCTGTTATACATCGAATATTTGCAGAGTTTTACAATGCCTGTGGTGCGTAAACTATCTCCTGGACAGAAAATAATCCCCATTGCTAAACACAGTAAGTTGTATTTCTTTCACAAACGCACCGTTTCATGAAATATTGATTGTTTGTTGTAACTCTTATTTGTTTGTTTTTGTTGTATATCTTAACAGAACTATTTCTTCCCACATCGGCATCTAATAAAAACGTTAATGGAAAAGTTGTTATTTCTCCAAAATTGGTAAGCGTTCATATGGCATATTGTATGCACAAAAACATAAAAGCGGTTTGAACGTGTTCATCTCTAACGTGATCCGATAATGTTTCATCTAATGTTTTATCTTTCCAGTATAAGGTTATCTCGACGACTTCATCGCATTCCGTCAGTAGAAATTTAACCTTTTCCCCTCCTGCTAACAATTCTACTGTAACGACAGTTACAGCGAATAATGTAACGTTTGCAAAAACCTTAGGTATCGCTACGACTAACGCAATTCCATCTACTTCGGTGATGACGAAACCACCGTCGTTGACATTGCCCACTAGCGCAGCTAGTAACACTGGGCGGTATAATGCCAGTAGCAAAACGCCCTCAGTTATGAACAATTCATCCAATACGATAAGCGAAATAGTTTCGATTGGCAATAAAGGCAGCAACAACGGAACCGTTACAAAAAGTTACAACGAAAGCGGCAGTGATTGTTCATCGTTCGCACAGGTTTCTTGTGCGTCTACTGTGCCGGTGGTGGTGAAAACCTTACAATCGAATCACAACAATAAAGAACATTCTCAACAGCAGTTACATTCATATAGCAAAAAAACACCCTCGAGCCAGATACATACGCCTGCTTCACGTCGCCAGAAAACGGATAAGGCTGGCCGTGGTCTTCGGCACTTTTCAATGAAAGTATGTGAAAAAGTGAAAGCTAAAGGCACCACGACTTACAACGAGGTGGCTAATGAATTGGTCGCCGAGGAAACACAGAACCATCATCCAGGCGTGGATCCAGCAACTTACGATCAAAAAAATATTAGACGGCGCGTTTACGACGCCCTGAATGTGTTAATGGCAATGAAAATTATTTCTAAGGAAAAGAAGGAGATCCGTTGGCACGGTTTACCCACTAGTAATACACTGCACGAGTGCGAGGAGTTAGAAAAAGAAAATGAAAAGGCCCGTCGCAGAATTGAACTAAAACAGCAGCAACTTCTTGATCTGGTACAGCAGCATGTTGCGCTAAAGTCTCTAATTGCACGGAATAAATCAAACGAAGAACGTGGTTTGGTGCCCAATCCCAGTTCTGCCGTGCAACTGCCATTTATTATTGTGAATACCGACCGAAAAAACCATATTAACTGCAACATTTCGAACGACAAGTAAGTTGCAATGGATCAGACAATCATGGTTTGATGGTGGTATGGAATGGAAAATTACATTATTTTGTTTCTTTTCGCAGATCTGAATATTCTTTCAAATTCGAAGATTCTTTCGAAATTCATGATGATGTGCAAATTCTTAAACGTATTGGATTATCATTAGGTAAGTATATATTGTCATTAACCCACGTATAGTGTGTGTGCAAAAATAACAATCTAAAATAACGATCATTTCCCTTTTTTAGGTTTGGAAAAGGGACAGTACTCTGAAGCAGACCTCAAAAAGATAAAATCCATGGTTCCAAAATCTGTAGAAAAGTATATTGACGGTATGTTGCTGCGGTATATCTATGTAACATTAAAATGGTATATCGATTTGAAATAATTTTCTTTTATGTGGTAGCGTATGGTCTTGGGTTCGAGCATGACGATATGGATGACTGGGAAATGAGCTCATTATACAATGGACCTGATAATGACGACAGTTTATCAACACAGGATATGCTTGGTTTCAATGATACTACAAACGACATGCTCGACGATGACATGAAATTCGAGGATGACGAGGATGACTAAATAGTTTCTTTGACAAAATGAAAACAATGTTACATTTTTCATTTAAGTTAGAAACACAGAAATGTGACATGTAAAAGTTAGGAAGTAGCTAACTTGGCTATTTTTATTTTATGTAACATTTGAAAATTGGTCAACATCCTCTCAAATCGGTAAAATTTATATTTTATTTTTCTATTGTTAGAGAGAAGTATAGTTTAAGATATGTTTGTATGGTATATCGTTCAGGATCATATGGTATCATAAGTTGAAATTTACTTATTTTATAATTTTACCGATTTTATAACAAAATTGCATTGCATGCATAAATTGCGATCACTTATAATACTGTATTCATAGTACTATCATACACAAAAAACCGTTTTTACAACTGTTTGTTTTTGACTTTAAAGGATACGGGCTAATAATAGCCAATTGAGAACATATAAATGAGAGTGAATTGATCACAGGGTTTTGATTAGGGTTTGTATTCTTCCCTGAGTGACATGTGCGCATAATTTAGATAATCATTTTATGAATGCACCAAAAAGTACATAAACATCGTTCGTCACAATAAGCTACCCGTCATGGATTCTATGATAGAGAAAAAACAGCGTTTCTACACCGACTGTAGACAACAACTCATCTATTGTTAAGGCTTTTATTTTTGAAAATGGTTGTACAACAGTGATTTTCTTTTTTGTCCATTATACATCAGATGCACCTTGTACTTCTTATAATTTCAAATATGGCATTTCTTGTCTATAAGATGTAACGGAATCCTTTATGTAAATTATTGTTCGATTTTATTTTTATCTATCTGATAAACATGTAATTTCATGTTTGATTTGAAACTAAATTTATTGTTTGTCATAAGCAGAAGTTTAATAACGCGCGTGGTCATAGACATGATCACATTTTTACTAATGTAGGGATGCACTTTAAATGAAACGTTCAATATCAATCTACGACCGTATGTAAAATACAGTTAGTCTTAGCACAGGTCGTAAGATCAAAGGTCAAAATTCATTAAAAATCTCTTAAAGCTTTTTAACTGCAAATATACGTTTGTTTAGCATCGCCTTTTCAATAACTGTTTTACCGTATATTGTAGATTTTAGACAGCATTTCTCTTTTACTTTGAATACAAATGCTAAACTGTAATTTATCGCTCAAAATAAATTCATTTTATCTGTTTTATGCCAAGTACTTTGGTAGGCAGTGCTTAGTTTTTTGTGCAATTGGAAGACAATTATAGAACGCTAATAAGTTAAAATAATAAAATCATAAAATGAAATATGTTTTGTATTACACTAAACTCGGTTAACGCAATAAATTATGCTACGCCAGCGGTACTGGACATGAAACAGATTAGCAAAACGTTGGGAAATTTTAAAAGCGATAAAGCAGCAACAGATGATGCATAGAATAACAACAGTAACGCTTAGAAGTTAATTGTTCACATATAAACATATAAAACTGCTGTAGTAAAATGTATGATTTCACAAACTGTACAAATGACTTCGATGTTACTCTAAATGGATGGTACTGAATCATCTTCACTTCGTCCGTAAGGCAAAGCTTGTGAAGTTTGGCTACATACGTAAAAAAGTAATTCATTAATTTTGTTTTAGAATGTTGCATTAATACTATCAAGCATGACAACTTACATCTGCATAATATCATTTGGAAGGTAATTCAAGAAATAAATAAATCCTGTCTAACATATTCTTAACCAGTTTGGAGTTCAAATTTATTATTTTCTCATGGTCTCAACCAGGACGAAGCTTAACGAAATGTCATGAGATTTTTTAAAAAATCAAACATTCGTGTTTCGACATTTTCGTCGTTCTTGCATGAAACAATCCTTATTATCTTGGCGTAACGGAATGTAGTCGTAATGCTTGCTATAAATTAATTAAAATACTAAATGTTACCTCGTACATCTGGTCCTAAGATACAGCAAATGCGTCCAAAAAGGTAATTATATTATACGCCTCATACAAAAACTCACCCACCTTTCATGCTTCCTTCCCTATTCATAAACCGTATATTTGATTTGATGACATCGTACACAAATAAAGGTGATAAACTAAATACTAAATACCATCAATATAAGCAAAGTATTGGTCAACATACTGAAAATCATCGTCTGAGGATGTCCCATAGTACTAGTAACATTGGGTGTATCGTAGTGCCACCGCTAGGATTCGGCCAGAAAACTTGTATGTATAAAACTCTATGATTTTCTGTTCATGCCCCGCTAGAAGGGTCTCATAATGAAAATGTCTTACCACTTTAACAATGATTCAATCGTTAACTCTTTTCATGTCATCATCTGTAAAGAGTTCAACATTTCATTTCATAGCACAATTGGTCATATTTCGTCAGCAGCACAAAATTCATTAATGCAAACTCAACAACATCTACATTTGTGCCTCTTCATCTTCGTCGAACAAATCTTCAAACTCTGCAAAATAATGAAAAGAACATTCGAAATAAAATCTATAGTACTTCACATTATAGTTGGATTATAATATTGTCACCATTAAAAAAATCAGCATGCACATCTTTCTCGTTCGCCGCTAAATCCATCAACAAGCCCGACGATCCTCCTGCCTAGCGATAGAGTAAATCCACAACTCTTAATGCACAATTATTCAACCAATTGTATATGGAAATTACCTCTTCCAGGTCCATAAAAGGGCCTGGACCTTCTGGAAACATTTCGTCGGCAACTACAATCGGCTTCATTATATTATTGCTGTAGTTCACGAACAATTAATCTTTATGTTGTCAAGCTCTTCGTTGGTAATGTTATTGTCAGCTGTATACAGATTTTTTACTGCCGAGTGCCCAAAAAGCATTTTTATGACGCTTTCCAATAAGCAATTTCTGTCATATCGCATCCCATTTCCCACGAGGTAATTCTTTCAACGCTATTTGACGCCAAACAGACCTTTCAAGAGAGCAGAGAGTTGATGGTGTAAAAACCTCCCACATATCGAAAGAGAAGAATATTAGCTTCGGGACAACGGTTACTTGATCAAATTACATGAATGAAACATTTTTTCTATAAATAAACTGAGGGTGGCGTATTTCGCTTCGGCACTAGTTCAACACGACCGGACCGGTGTAATTTCCATCTTTATCGTCTGCAGTGACAAAATAATCATCGCAATCTTGCATAAAGCAAGATTACGCAAAAGTGATATTTGCAGCATGAAATGTTTGTGATTAAAATTACTTTCGCATCTGAAATGTAGACCGGAGTTACCTCAATCTACATGGGTCAGCCACCCTTAATTTGGGTGGATACATGCACACACACAAGCAGCAATCATAGGTTTTGCCAGTTGTGGTTGGTTTTTCAATTTTAAAAGGCTCAGCGGACAAAATTTTCTAGATGAATACACCTCCTTATACATCCACTTTGCCGCAGAGTTATCGATCTTGCACAACCCGCGTTTCCGCGGTAGTGCGTCGCGATAACATTTCTGCACCGAAATATCCGTGGACTTTCTCTGCCTGCTGGGTGTACTTTGAAAATAGCATTGGATTAAAAAATTGATGAGTGGGGAATTACGATATTTACCGAGGGTAGGAAACGCATGAAACGAGGAGAATGACATAAAAGCTTGCCCGCTGGGTTGTCAAATTGTTGTGTCATTTTCAAAACGTCAAATGTATCATTATGGTACAACCTTCCCTGACTGTGCTTGGATGAAAAAGCTCATCTATAGTTTACCATCGATTTTCCTTCCAAACGTATTTGTTTTTTTTTCGTGCTCTTCGATCTTGTGAAGCATTAAAAGGGAAACAAAGTTTTATTCTGTGAAAGCCTACGATAAGAATGAACCGAAATCGAGGAAATTTTAGTTTTCAGATGCGTAATCGCAATCGAACAATACAGCCACAGCACAATGCAAAAGACCAAAGCCGCAGCTACTCCCTGAATGCGGTTCCCCCACCTAGTTCATTATGCGGCAGAGGTTCAGGAGTTCCTCCCCCTAAATCTTTCAATCAGGGTCCAGGTATTTCAAAGCATGGTTATCATACAATAGAATCCATGCATCAGTTTTCGAATCCCTCCCAATATTCGGTAGGCAAACGCCGAGGCAGAACGGAAGACGAGTAAGTAATTACATGATTAATTCACGAGTTCTTGTTTTACTAAACAATTCCGAACGTGTTAA
Source organism: Anopheles rivulorum (assembly GCA_018908115.1). Taxonomy (NCBI): domain Eukaryota; kingdom Metazoa; phylum Arthropoda; class Insecta; order Diptera; family Culicidae; genus Anopheles; species Anopheles rivulorum. The sequence goes on from STHB01000010.1 coordinate 1,176,330, forward strand.
GGTACTTTGATGAGGAAGATGAACCTGTCGGTCAGCATTTAGAGTACATACCGGCCCCTGGTTCTCCATCGGCAGGCGATTCAAATGTTAGTATCCTGGTTACCAGATTTTAACTGTCACGAGTATTAATCATACAAGAATTGTCTCTCCTTTATAATCTATGATATAGGCAAAAGCCAATAATTCATCCGACGAGGAGGAAGATCCGCTCGACGCATTTATGGCAGGCATCGAAGAACAAGTAAAAATAGAAAATAAAAAAATTCCTCAACCACATGTTGACCCTAAGAAAGGTACTCGTGGAGACATTGACGATGAAGATGACGAAGAAAGCTATTACCGGTACGTTCAACAGATGAATGATTGGGGCAATTTAAACATAACAACACGTATTGACATCTTCTGTGTTTTTTTTTCTTTTGTTTTAGATACATGCAAGAAAATCCTCATGCCGGTTTAATGGAAGAAGGATCTGACGCCGAACTAGAGTACGACGAAGATGGAAATCCAGTGCCTCCACCAAGACGTAGGGATATTGATCCCTTGCCCACCATTGATCATTCGGAGATTGAATACGCTAAGTTTGAAAAAAATTTCTACATCCCTCACGAAGACATTGTCAACTTATCGCTCGCCAAAGTTCAGGAACTTCGTCAAACGCTTGGTGTCAAAGTGAGCGGTCCAATGCCACCACATCCTGTCACGAGTTTTGCCCACTTTGGGTTCGATGAATCTTTGATGAAAGCAATTCGTAAATCGGAGTACAGCACACCGACACCAATACAGGCACAAGCAATTCCAGCTGCATTAAGTGGGAGAGACATTATTGGTATAGCCAAAACTGGCAGTGGTAAAACAGCAGCATTTCTATGGCCGATGCTGGTGCACATAATGGATCAACGCGAATTAGGCCCAGGAGATGGTCCTATAGGCTTGATTTTGGCACCGACACGAGAACTGTCACTGCAAATCTACAGTGAAGCAAAGAAATTCGGAAAGGTGTACAACATAAGTATTTGTTGCTGCTACGGTGGTGGTTCCAAATGGGAACAGAGTAAGGCGCTCGAACAAGGAGCGGAGATAGTAGTTGCTACGCCGGGTCGCATGATAGATATGGTAAAAATAAAAGCTACCAATCTGCAAAGAGTCACGTATCTGGTGTTGGACGAAGCTGATAAAATGTTCAATATGGGCTTTGAACCGCAGGTACGTTCAATTTGCAACCATATTCGTCCAGATAGACAGACACTGTTATTCAGCGCCACCTTCAAAAAACGAGTGGAAAAACTTGCACGCGATGTTTTAACGGACCCGGTGCGCATCATTCATGGCGACTTAGGAGAAGCAAACTCGGACGTAACGCAGCATATCATTATATTGCCCAATATACCAAGCAAGTGGAACTGGTTGCTTACCAATCTGGTGCAGATGCTTTCGGAAGGTAGTGTATTGATATTCGTTACGAAAAAAGCCGATGCTGAGCAAGTGGCCAACAATTTACGACTCAAGGAGAACGATGTCGTCTTACTACACGGAGACATGGACCAGTCGGAACGAAACTCGGTTATCACGCGGTTTAAGCGGAGAGATGTGGATATAATGGTAGCTACGGACGTTGCAGCTCGTGGTCTGGATATTCCACACATTCGTACCGTGATCAATTACGATATTGCACGTGACATTGACACTCATACCCATCGCATTGGTCGTACGGGACGTGCCGGGGAGAAGGGTACGGCTTATACATTGATTACTGATAAAGATAAAGAATTTTCTGGTCATCTAGTTCGCAATCTTGAAGGAGCAAACCAGGAAGTACCGGAAGATTTGATGAAACTGGCCATGCAAAGCTCCTGGTTTCGGAATAGCCGATTTAAGCAAGCGAACAAAGGTAAGAATTTAAATGTGGGTGGAGCAGGATTAGGATTCCGTCAGCGAACAGTGCATCGGGGTCCGATGGGTCGTTCTGTGAATGCTGCACCGGTATCGGAAGACATCGACACTTCTGAACCTACTCCGGGATCTTCGAAGGGTCCAGCAACCGATCGTTTGTCTGCCATGCGTGAAACTTTCCGCGCACATTACAACGCACAATTTAAAGCATCAAGTGATCGAACGTGGGAGAAAACAGTACCGGAAGGTGGGTTATTTGTCAAACCAACGTTATCACGGTCGGAACCGACAGGAGAAGCTGAATCATTCGAACAAGCAGAAAACGATTCAACCCAAAACGACATGGTTCCACGGAAGAAAAAAAGCAGATGGAATTAGACTACTGTTTTCCGCAGTCGTTATCGTTCGATAAGGTTTCGATGAAAAAACAAATCAGTGTAATTATGGATTGACATTTCATTTCGAAATAAATTGTCTTAAATTTTCATTAGCTACTAAAATTAGTGAAATCAGTAAAACTTAACATCGCGTTTAAATTTAACATCACGTAATCAACGATCCGAAACGTATTGTATTGAAACCAACATAGATTCCGAATACTACTGGGTGGGTGTAACGATACATTGTAGAATCGTCCAGCACCGACGTTTGATTAGAAAGATACTTTCAGTCATATAGAACAGCCAGTCGAAGTAATATTGCCGAGTAATGCTACAGGTTAAGCTAAAGAGAAAACATAAAAAATAGAGTACTTTTCATACTTATACAAGGATAGTGCTCTTATCTTCTAGCTTTTAGATTTAGACGATCTCCTCGATACGGCGCTTATTTTTTACTTCCTGCTACGACTGCTCCATGTTCTGGTCTGGACGGAAATATAGAATAATAGTTACTAGTCACAGGAACGATTAGCTCTGACATGGATTTTGTTAATAAGATTGAGTACAAGTAAATTGATTCATCGTTAATTTTACATGTTAATTTTATATTGGTTGAATAAATAGGAACTACTCTTATGTTTAGATTCTCTCTTATCAGTATAGCGGAAATTACGCTTATTACACCAGCGCACAAACAATAACACATCAAGAAACAGAATCTTTGGAATAATGCATTGCGCAGCTTTGACGCTGTTTAGGCGCTGCCTAAAGTATTCGCGATAGAAGCTAACAAATTGAAACGCACGGAATAATTCTGACAATTCAATCTGAGAAAACTGTATGTAGCTTTCAATAGTCACATAATACCGCCCTTGATGGATAAATGAAACAATAATCTAAAATAATACTGTTGCTTTGGGATTATAATTTGAGCTCCAACTAGAAACATAATTTAAAAGCAACCATGTGTCAAGAGCGTATCTCGACTGTTGACATTGAAGTGACGTGCTACGATCTGACCTTGATTTCATCAATTTCTGTTGTATACAACAAACGCTAAAATCCTTCATCAATCCGGCGCCGATCACAAACATTGCGAATTACGAGGTGGTAAATAAAAAAGTCAGAAACGATAAAAGTTCTAACGGATATATTAGGTGAGGCCAATTGAATGTTTAATGTATCCTTAAAGTTGTTTCGTACCATTGTACTGACATAAATAAAGAAACAACTGTAATTGTAATTCCGTAGCATAACATTTGGCCGGTGAGAGACAGCTTATCGTGGAATGGATAAACCCGACTGCAAATATGGGGCTGAATGTTATCAACGAAATCCGGCCCATAAAGAGAAGTATGCTCATCCGTCGAAATCTACAAACGATGCCACATTGATCGAAGCTACTTCGGTACAACCGACCGATAGCTTGATCAACAAACGAACGGCGGAAGAAATCGAACAGGATTTGGAGGACATCAAACGATGCAAACGTCCTCCGACTCCTGAAAAAGATGTTCGCAATGCTGAGGAAGAAGACGCTAGCTCTGAATACCATGGCATAAGTCGTCAACGCTACACCTTGCCAAAGCTCCCAATGAGTGTTGGCATGATGAGCGATTTATATGATCCACAAATTGAATATTCCAAGCAAGCGGAATACAAGGAACTGTGCGATGATCCAAAGAACTTCATCAAACACAAGTTTCTTGTTGAAATGGCACCGTGTTTCGATAGTTTGTGGGAGTTCTGTTCCGAACAGGGAGTAAAAGCCAGCATAAAGCCGGAAGATGTATTTTCGCATTTTGGACTAAAACTGGTCGGGCCATACGATGTACTTGCTGGAAAGTTTAAAAATGTGAAAGTTCATGAACCAGGAGACTATTTACGTCATTGGCGTTTCTACTATGATCCTCCAGAATTTCAAACAGTGCTGGTACAGAAAGACACCGGCATCCATTACGGATACTGGAGGGATAGTCCAGATGATGTGAATGGTTTAGTGGCATGGAACGATGCCAATAAGGGATGCGAGTTTCAAATTGTTGGCGAAAACTTGTTCGATGCAGTAATGTAAGTGTGCATAAGCAGGGAAACTATTAGTTTATTAACCGTATAACTTTGTTCTTGCAGGCATTATTTGGAAAACGTTGCAAAGGTTACACCATTCAACAAAGCTAAAATTACAGAGACGAAGAAGCATATCAATGCATGGGCACATGAAAAAGGTGTATGTTTGAAAGCTAACACCAAGCAAAAAGCTCGCAGTAAACTTATTGTGTGTAAAACATTCCACAAAGTCGGGTTAGTTGTGCCTTACGATAGAAAGACCGAGGTAGGCTATAGACCGCTATTGGAGAGCGATGCTAAACTTCGCACCATCCTGTCAAAGTTCGACGGACTCGATCGATCAGCTAATATTAACAAATATCAGGAAGCGATGAAAGAATTACAACCCATAATTTCTGCTGCCAATCTTGCGGTAGATGAATGTGACTTCGGAACAATTCTTGAACTTGCGATGGATTTATTCTGTTCCGGTGCGAAATGTTTAACCGAAGTGATGAAGCCCCTCTTTTTTACTGGCTACTCTATGGCTAAACGTCCACAGTATATAGCAATCCTTAAGGTAAGTAAATGATTGCAAATATGAGTGTCTGCTTTTACATCTAAATACATCTCCGTACTTTATCCTTCCAGTCTCATTTGGATAAACGCAATGAAGGAATCGGGTTGGATTTGTTGGCGAACAATTGAATAATGCTTATGAGCGAGCTATTATGTTTTCTTACTACAATACCACAAACTACTAGTTGATTCAGGTATTTTTTCTAATAAATTTATTTTCACTAATCAATGACTTCTTTTATGTGATTTTTTAAGAATCCACAACCATAGTAAAAGCTTCAGACACAAGATGGTCTTTGAATCGATCGTAAATTGCATAAGCGGTCTGGCTCTAGAAAAAACAAAAACTTGTTAAGTAGAATGTTCTACGAAACCACGAAAACAAATATATAAAATATATTAGTTATGTTGGTATAGTCCTTCCTCCTGAAACTTGTTTCCTGCGCTAACTGCTATACTATGCTTAGCTGCACGCCGTGTCCTACTTTGCTAGAGTAACCATATTTCCATATTTAATGTACCCCATATCGTCCTTTACTACCCGCCGGCTACGACCTACGGAAGATTAAACATCAATTTATATCACAAATACTGCCAAAGATAGTCCGCAGTTCCTGTCGCTTAAAACTGACGAGAGCATCGGCTTCCTCCACCAGGAGTCAATGCCAGAGATTGGAACCGGACGCAACAGATGGAACGTTCGGATACTTTGAAAAATTCGGCTTGACTTGGCGCAACATACTTCGTTCTAGGCGGGTTCTAGATCGTTCCAAAGGCTAGAATAGCTGCTGAGAAATATGAATCAGCTTTAGAGCATTTCAATTGCGCCAATGCACTTTTACCGACACTTTGGGCTACCCTTCCCTCCCCCTACTTTGATAAGCTGCAAAAATCTGCGCTTTGTTCAAACTGCTTGCTTCGCACCGTGCTTTAGATAGTATCAAGATTTAGAAACGTAAAGTTGCATTGGAATTCTACTGTCAATTTTTCTGTTCATTAATGTGCTCGCTGTCAGATGCAGATCATCAACGAACCTTGCTCAATGCGCAGTTTTTGTTTACCTTTGGTACAACGCGAGCTTGTGAACACGGTGATAAAGCTAACACACTATTTAAAATCCATTAAACATTAGCATGGAATCGGAGTCGACCGCTGCACAGTTTTCTGAACGTCCTGGAGAGAACGAAGCCACCCAGCAAGGACCCAGAAAGCCCGTTTGTATCATTGTTCTTGGAATGGCTGGATCAGGCAAAACTACTTTTGTACGAAAATTAGCACAATACCGGCATACGAATGGTTCCTTACCTTACTTGGTTAATTTAGATCCTGCTTGTCACGAAACACCGTATCCAGTAAATATTGGTAAATAAAATCAAACGTGCTAACTTTGTTCAACCCAAACTTATACCGATTATGGCTTTTCACCTCAAATACTTTCACAGATATTCGTGACACGGTAAAATATAAGGAGGTGATGAAACGCTACAATCTTGGGCCAAATGGGGGAATCGTGACGGCATTAAACTTGTTTTCCACCAAATTCGGAAAAGTAATTGAGCTGATTGAGAAAGCGAAGGAAACTCATGAATACTGCGTCATAGATACACCCGGACAAATCGAAGTATTCACTTGGTCAGCATCAGGTACTATAATTACCGAAGCATTGGCCACCGCTTTTCCGACCGTTATTGTATACGTAATGGACATCGTTCGTTCTACTAGCCCAACCACTTTTATGTCCAACATGTTATACGCTTGCTCCATCTTATATAAAGCGCGATTACCTTTCATAATTGTCATGAACAAAATAGACATACAAGAGCACAATTTTGCGGTACAATGGATGCAGGACTTTGAAGCATTTCAGGAAGCACTTGCAAACGAAACAGCCTATGTGAGTAATCTCACTCGTACGATGTCATTGACACTGGACGAATTCTACCGAAACTTAAAATCTTGTGGTGTTTCGTCAATCTCTGGGATTGGTTTCGAAACATTTTTCATGCTAATCAATGAAGCAGTAAACGAATATGAAAGGTATAAGTTGTATGACTCCGAGGCTTAAACAACCTAACTACTATATCCATATCTGTTTGTTTGTAGTGATTATAAACAGGAGTACGAGAGATTGCGAAATGATAAAGAGAACAAAAAGGCCAATGAAGAGCAGTCAGCAACGAGCGATGGCATGGGTGAAGAAGTGGTTCTGAGCAGTGAAAATAGTGTCTCTTCAGCGCCGAATGATCCCATCTACCTGAAGCACCCGGCAAATGAAAGCTCTGACGATGACGAAGGTCATGAGTGTGATGGATCGGTTATGGCTGTAGGTAAGTGTGTTTATTTATTTATTCACTGTAGAGCGTAGGTAAGTGTGTTACATATAATTGATTCCTTTTACTAGTACTGTACTGTAATCCATTTCAAAGTTAATCTAAAATTACGTCACAACAGAATGCACATGAAGCAATAGAGTCTTACGGTTCGTTTGGAAAGAAGACATATCTTAGAAGCTTGTGTTTTCGATAATCAGGATGGAGTTTAGTTTTCAAACAATGGTCCAAACAAATGCAGTTTCTATGTTTCTATGATTCAATGAATAGATAATTGTACAAAGCTAGTAATTTCTTACATCGATTAAATTATCGTTTGACTTAGTGTAGTGGACAAATTTTGTTTTATTTCATTGATTTAGTTAATCACCACAATCAGCCACAAAACAAAAACGCTTTTGCGAGTAGTCTTTTATAGCCATCTTTTTTTTTATTTCCTACATAACCCACAGGTGACGATGAAGCTGAGGAGATTAATTTTAATCATTTCATCCAACAACACCGTCGGCAACAGGCCGAAAAGCAACAAAAACAAAGTAACAAATAAAGCCACATCGCGAAGGTATGACAAATCATTGTCTTGAGCTTCATTTTTCATCACCGAAGTCTATTTTCACCATCGTGTACACCTTTAGCTGCGCTGCGAAAGCGTCAATATCTTTTATATACCCACAATTATCATCTAGCTGAACTTGGGAATCTATATACTTGAGATGAAAGTTCGTATCCATCTTGCCGCTGGATAATGTGACGTTTTCATCCGATGTTTTCTCATTTTTTCCAACGACCTGCACGCAAAGTTTCCTTCTACTGCTTGAATCTACCACCAAACGATGAAATAGCTGCGAAACGTCCACCTTCGATAACTTTTCGATTTGCTGTACTTCGAGCTTGTTGCGGTTGAATATGTACTCCTCTGTTGTAATCTCACCCCAATGGCGCGAGGCTTCATTTTTCAGCTCAGTATCAACAACCTGTTTTCTGTGCTTTAAGGATGTTTTCACCAGCTCAAAATCTTTGTCGGTCATTTCACGCAATACTTCCACGAAATGTTCATTGAACAATTCTATTCTTTCATCTATGTAACGGTAGCTGAATTTGTTTTCCTGCGAATGTACCGTTATCGAAAAACCCAATATTCCAGCATTATCGCGCAACGTAGTTGACACATCATAGCCCAGTTGTTCCTTGGTGCGCAACACATCAAACAGTGGTTCTTCAAGTAAGGAAACTAGCAATTCTAGGCAGGCATGCAAAAATGGTGTAACGGGTCCTGCTTGGTAGAATGTTGTAGTTACAGTATTTACATCCTGCTCCCGGAAGTTCGAAACTCTCAGATAGTTGGTACCGACGGGAATTTCACGGGCCTTAGATTCAATGCTTTTTAGCTGCGAACAAAAAAACATGTAAATTTAGCAACAATTCTTAACAGAGTACTATTAAGCAAGCTTACATCCTTAATTGGATATCCATTAAAGTTATTCAAAACTTTGTCCATCACTTGTTCAGCTCCTTTTCTATCCATATTACCCTGTACAAGGGCTTGAATTTTGAAGCCGTTGAAGAAGGTTTTTGCAAATTGGCGTACGTCATTGGCTGTGAAATTTTTCATGTACTCAAACTTTTCCCACGTTGTCCAATGGTTCGGCTGCACTAGCTTTAAACGCACATCCCTAACAGAATGAAGATTAGGATAATGTTCGATTTTAGGCGACCTTCTGGAAATACTTGACAGAACAACGGAGATATTACCTGTTCAGTTTGTTGGGCTTCATCAACTCGTTGTAGTATGCTTTTTGCAGCTTTACTTTAATTACGTCGAATACGCTTTCGCTGAAAATTTCTGCAAATCGTCCCATTGTGGCCGAAATTTCGTTCACTATGATGGGTAACTTTTCATTGTATCCATCAATTTTTAGCACCAACCCCTTCTCAGCTGGATACAATTCATAATTTAATCCCGCTACTTCGGCCGGGTACAGTTCTTCTGCTATTTGAAATTTAACCATCGATATAAAGAAACCCGTCAAAGCTGAGCTAGTGAAATGGAATAAAATTAGAGATTATTAATCTAGCGCCTAAAACAAGTAAATATAACACATCGAATCCACATGTAAACATCAATAGAGACGTTGAACAATGTATGCTGCTGTGGCTATTATTACCTTCTTGGATTGTTGAATGGCAATGGAGAAATAATGTAAAAATACATAAGCGCTAAAGGAAGTCTGAACTTGGTGTCTTGGCGGAACCACAGTTCACACATTTCATTTTCCACTATTTTCTCCGGATACAGTGGTACCTGTAAACAAAATAAAACAAAAAAAAAGAAAATTGATAACACTTTTAAAACGCATCATCCCGGTAAATTACTTCTACCTCCGGTGAATCTTTTTCATCCGCCAGTATACTGAAGTTAGTTGAAATGTATTGATTTTTTTCTTGTAGCTGTATTTCCGGGATAGGTTCCACCGTTTCCCACAACCGCTGCCATTCCTCTGGAACATCTGTTATAAAAACAACTAATTAATAACTTGCTCTTAGCAACTTTTAAGCAAATTTGTTGCACCGTTACCTAGTTCCACGTATTCAGTTCCAAACCATGTCTCCGTACGGTTGTACGTAACATTTCTAAACGGTTTTGTTGACGATATCATAAGATTAAACTTTGGTTCATTCAAGTTGTTTATAATCGTCCATATTTCGCTAGGGTCATATTTGAAGTAAAGTTCCGAACCAGTGATAATGTGTTCCGGAGGGTAGTATCGCATGTTAACCACCAATTCCTCAACATTATCACTTGCTTCCTTTTCTTTGCGGTAACGGAAGGACGTGGCTTCCAGTTCTTGAAGCTCTTTGAAAATCCATTCAACTGGCCCCTGGAGCTTCAACAAACGTATGAAAGAGTAGACGGCTTTTAAAATTTGCTCAACATTTTCCAACCCGTGATCTGTCATGGTTATCGATGTGGTGAACAAAGTGTAAAGAGAATTCTTCTCGAATCCAGAACTGGCGCCCGTGTGCACATCCAGAGCTAACGATCTGAGGAAAAAGGCAGGGGATGAAATTTGAACAACGTAATTTGCTAACGTATGCGTACTTACTTCTTGCGAAGGTAACTGGTTAAACTGTTTTTCCCCTCGAAGCCCATAACATACGAAATGTAATCAATTGCTTTTACATGATAATCCTTTCAATTGAGGGAAGATAAAGAATAGGCATTATACTACGGAACAAACCGGCATCTGCAGCTTTTCCAAACACTTAATGCTCTCATTTACCTTCACACAAGGGGGCAAACTCCACGTTATATCCAGCTGACAGACGTCTGAAATGGGCTTTACCACGTAAAGCTTCTTGTAGTACTCCGTTCTAAATGCATTTGTTTCGTTAAACACTGATGACAAATTATCCGCTGGAAGCCAGTTGGAAGGTATGGCCGAAAAATACTTCACCGTTAATGCCTCCAGTTCGTCCAAGCTCATCCGTGCTTGCACCGCAAAATGCATACGATGCGCAGAATAGTGCCGGCGTTGAAAGTTATGAAGCTCGGTGTACAACTCATCATCTGTAATATTCTTTTTCAACGTTTCCAAATTGCCCCACGAGAATAGACTTATCGGATGATCGTCATGACCGAGCGACGCTACCAGCTGCTCGCGGGCCGAAGAAAAGCGATTCTTGTTCGTTTGAAATTCACTTTCTACAGCATCGCGCTCACGGCACACGGAATCGCGCAGCATAAGTGGTTCGGTGAAAAGACTGGCAAAACGGTCCAAAGCACCTTCCAAATGTGCTTCATCAATTTCAAAATAGAAAGTTGTTTCTTCCAAATCCGTTACTGCGTTGTCAAAGCCGCCACATTTCTGTAAAAAAAGAGACATTTGAATTGTCGGTAATGTAAACGAGATACAAACATATAATGTACACATATACAGAAAACTTACACTGATGTATGAGTCGTATTCATTTTCTCTGGGATACTTTTGGCTTCCCATAAAAATCATATGTTCCAGAAAATGCGCAAGACCTTGTATATTACGGGGATCGTTGAACGAACCAACACCAACGCACAAGGCGGCTGCAGCCAGCTTTTCGCCCTCAATTTCATCTATAATTATTGATTCATTAGCACTGTTGCTGCTCTCATCGTCCGATATGGTACGAAAACTCGTTTCACTTTTAGGCTGTTCGTCACTATCCGCTTCTTTTGATTCTTCTGCATCAGTTGATGAAGAACTACTTACGGAACGAAGCCTGTTGCCATCGACTTCATAATGTTCCTGTTCAGGCTGAGTCACGGATTGGTCCGTTGGATCAGCAATCAGCAGTGCATGCAATCCATTCGCTAACAGTATAGACCTGCGATTGAATAAACAATTGAATCGTCAAAAGTAATCGCTAAGGTCATGTAAATCGTGTCCAATAGAAGCAACATGTGTGCATACCTGTACTGCTTACGGTCGGAAAATGAAGTTTCTGGCGGCGGCAGATAACTTACAAGAGGAAGTATGGTTCGTGCTTGATCTTGTCGGCGACCACTACCAGTGGAAGTGTCACGCGAAAGCATTTTGCTCGAAGGGCTTGCTACAACTTGTTCAGTGTCCAACGCTGGTCGTTTACGAGTCATTAACGATCCTCGTGGATTACGACAGGCTACACGTGCGAATAATAAACTAACAGCTACAACCATCAACATATGACCTGTGGAATAAAGATGCAATAAATGTATACGCTTATCGTTTTTCAACTGATTTTGTCTACACATTCGGTCCGACACTTATGATAAACGATTTTAGTTTCATTTTCAAGAATATTCGCACATTTTTTACAAACCACCATCGTTTCAATATTCCGTTTCTATTCGTGTGGAGACTCACGCACGAGACTCGTGTTTTCCTGCTATACTTCGTGACCAGACTGTGCGTTTGCTAACCAGTTATGGTCGGTTTCTGCACAGCTGGTTTACCGTGTCTAACTGCCCCTATCGCGAACGCCACCACCCGCCTGCCTGTTAACTATTGAAACACAACTACAACGCACGTTCTCCTCATTCGTGCCCAGTTTTGATTCCCTTCGCTGTTTTGCTTTGCGCCATCGGCACTTCCGCTATGAACAGCCACATACATCGCTACGCACATTGTCGGTACCATTTTTTTTATTACTTATGAGCGATTTCCCATGGCTATACGGCGAAGCTAATAGAAGAAAACGATATCACAAATGCAGAACATAAATATTTTATGTTGACAGCGTACGAAATAATTTTAGCATATCTCTAGCTGAATCCAAGTTTAATTTTCCAACGAATTCATGGTTTCGAACTTTTGTCACTAATCATTGCTGTCGTCCTTTCGAGTCCTTGTATCATCTGTTTAACTGCAACCGATCAGATGTTGTTTTGCATTACAAACAACTACAAAATCACTTTGTGAGAGATATTGATGATAACGTTTAGGTCCAATACTCTACGTTCCGACGGGTACGCTATCAGGTGGTGAAATTTATTACTAATTTGACAACCATAATATCGCCATCGATTAATAACACATGTATACAAAGCTCTTCGTTTTCCCTCTGTTGCCCTTTCCTAACTTTGGCATCATTTTGGAACCGCTACTTGTTGTTGAACTGCTGTAGTTAGCTTACCCGGTAGCCCACGTTTTCACTAATCCTTTTCGATTATGCACAGTGCACTCGTGCGCTGTGCATATCGTGACCGCTGTGCAAGTGGAATATTATGCGATATATAACTCAAACCTAAAGTTTTTTGATTGTGGAACGATAACATACGCTAAGCGAAACACATGTTTCCACAATCGACACACGCATTGCTATTCTGACAGCATCATTCACTCGATTCATTGTTTATGTTATTCTTATTAATCCTATTCCTGACAATCGGAAAATACCCCTATTCGTGACAACTAAACTACCCTCGATGAGCTGGTAATTTTGAATTCAAAAAAAGTTGACTGCGTGTGCATATTAAGATACGGTACGATTGAATACATTCTTTTCTTCACTAATCTAAATTGTTCGATCCTTCGATTACACATTAACGTTAAAGTCAATGCTATGTTTATTTGAAAATTTAGCACAGATTTTATGTTGATAGCATTTTTTGCCATTTTCACAAGGTCGTTTTTCATGAAAGAGAAAAAAGGGAATGTTTTCAGATATCAGTATATGTTTAATAATAAATTATCTGATCTTTTATGGATAGTTTGGATAGAAAGTAAAATAATTTTTCGATTATGAGCCCACGTTGCAAATGGGAGAATGAGAACGAAAATCTCGCATGAGATATCGAGAGATAGAAGCTATCAAAGTAATATTGACGCTTTTTTTCCAAACGCATCGTGATATTTCGGGTACCAAAGTTTGAGTTTTCGGAGTCGTTTATGCTTTCTTGCACCTAGCGGCTTCGGGTCGACACGGACTCGCTGAACCTACTTGTAGCTTCGGGTCGGGTCGAACTCGCTGCACCCACGGGTCGGAGTCGCTTATCCTTTCTTGCACCTAGCGGCTTCGGGTCGATCCGAATACGCTGCCCCCACGGGTCAGAGTTGTTTATACTTTCTTGCACCTAGCTGCTCCGGATCGACCCGGAATCGCTGAACCTACAGTTATTAATAAACAACGTTTCACATTGGTTGGTTTGACACACCTCTGTGTCAGATAAGTTAGGTTTGGCATCACTGTAAGTTACTATATAAGGCGCTGCACTTGTTCAACTGGTCGTAGCAATTGGACAACATCTGAAATAAACGTTAGAGGCGAATGTAGTTTTAGAAACTCAAAGCCTCTATAAATAAATAAAAAAAATATAATAAACGTTTTGTGAGCTTTAAAACCATTCGTGTTCTTTCGTGTCCGTTTAACAGTACAGCGGAACAAGTGCACAGTACAAAAATTGTGGTACCACAAAATATGTGCGTTGCACATTAACTGGACATGACACGCAGAAAGCGTGTTGCCCCAATGCAACGTTTGGGTATATAGAAGCTTTTGTGTGTTGTGACTCATCTCTAGATGAAATACAACATAAACCATTTGCATATTGCATTGAAATCATCACCCTATGGTCGGACGATCTTACGCCAGCTTAAATAAATCCACATTTTCTATATATACGTTATAAATTTTATTTGAATGAATGATATATATATATAATGATCCTTTTCTTCATCATGTATATGCTGACCACCCAATGTACATTTGCGCGAGATTGTCTATATCTGTAGCTTCCTTGATCAGATGATCCACCTGTCCTTCGATCGACAGTGGCATGTGTGATAATTTTCCCTTTATCTTCACGTAACCCTTTAATCTTTCCTCAATGTTCAACACATTATGCATTGCTTGGGGATCCGTTCGTTCCAAGTAACTTCCTCGGCTGTTCGATTCACCCTGCCCTATAGCTGCATTGCCAATCTTACTCCACGATACCATGGGATCGTATACAAAAGGTTTTAGCACAGACATGAAGGTTGAAGCATGGTTTTGTAATAATCGCAAAACTATTTCACAACACCGACGATATAGTCCTTCTACTCCGAGTGGTCCCATTGCATGCACCATGTTGTGCGTTAACCGAAAAGGTACCAACTCTGGGATCGTAAACGTTTCTCCTCGATTAAATAGGCAATTAAAATCCACATGCACCGTGTCACCATTAGTTGAATCAAACAGAATATTTTCGCCATGCCGATCGCCAAGTCCAAGAATGTAGCCCACCATCGAAATGACTGCGGTTGTTTTTATGTACGATGAACGAGCTTGAAACCAGTTATTAGGATTTGGAAAACAGTCCCGAAACCATTCGTCAAATAACGGTGGATGACGAGGTACTAGGGTGGATTCAAAAGCTTGTCGTTTTTTTGCAAGCGGTTCTGAACGTTCAAACGCGAATTTTCGTAACTCTGACACTGTCATTCCCAGACCACGCTGTTTGTAATATGTACATACAATGCCGCGAAATGGGTTCAAGTTCGATATCCATTCTATTATGCCACACTCTTCATTCAACGGTAACACTGCATACGTGCGTATGTACAACCTTCGAAATTTGGCGTCCGGATCTTGTGCTAGGTATTGTTTAACAACCGCATTGAACTCCATCAATCGGAAGTCTTTCCTTAGATCATCTTTAGGTTTCAGCATCATTGTATACAGTTTTCCATTATGTCCACGAAGTGCAATTTTACGAGGCTTTTGCAGGGAGAACAACACCGTGAGCTCCTCCTCAATTCCCGCAATATATATCGCATTTGTGGGATACGGCTTAAAGTTCATTCCTGTATTTTTGTTCAGCACTAGTTGCATGCATTTTTCAATAGGAATTAACACGCTAGAAAAGTTTTTATCAGCCAACAAGGTGGGTAACGCTTTTACTAACGAAGAAACTGTAATTTTCATCGTACTACTACCTCTAATGCCACGTGCAGGTCCTGGGATTTCTTTGTTAGTAAGCTCGATAAGTCGTTCAGCTAACGCATTGAAGTCTTTTATCAACTTTTGCATATTTTCCACCTGAAGCAACTGACGATCGTTAAATATATCTACACATCGTCGCACTCGGTTGGTGTATGATGATTTGTACACACTAAGCATCATCCATAATGTTTGCTGTGGATAGTTGAGGAGCAATTTAACAATAATGCCCTTTAGCACGTGGAATGTTTCCTGCGAGGGATGGGCAACTCTGCTTATTAGCTGGGAGAAAGCGGTGAAGAAAAAATAGGGCGACAATGTGTCTTTGAATTTGTTGGCCAATTTATTCATAGACTGTGCAATCTTGCGACTCATGGTGGCACCAGAACTAGAAGCTTCTTCCGATTTTTGCATAGCCTTGGCGGTAGAATCGAGCCAGATGCTTAGAACTCGGGGCATAGATTGATAGATGTAGCTCGATCCAAACATCATTGATTTACCATAACATTTCATTACGTCAAACATCATTTCCCAACAGTCCGCCGAGTTCTGTTCACTTGCAGGACATGAGTTGTACAATTTATCAATATACTGGCCTAACTGTACTAATGCAATTTCACTTTCCGGGTTTACATCCAACGCTTCTTTGAAATAGCGCCGGTTCAGGGTTGCTGATATGTTCGAAGCTTCTGCATTATATGTCGCAATAAGCCGCTTTCCTTCTGCATATATCAAACGAAGATCTTTTGGTAAAGTTTTTAAATTATTCATATCTGTTGAACCAGCAGCTACATCGCCAACTATTTCATTAACTCCTCGTTCAAGAACTTTCAATGCGCCTGTCACATCACGTCGGTCCCACAACAACTTCGCATTTTTTATGAAAAGATCTGGAGGGCGATAACTTTCTGCGTGTAGAATGTATAATAGCGCCTGCTGATACATATTGGCTCGCGATGCTAGTTCTGTGCTTTTCATCCAAAGTTTTCCGATTGTCTGATCTATCAGCTGGCGAAGTTGATTTATACTGTTCTCATTCCCGTGTGGCTTCCAACAGATCGCATCTATCGTAGACCTTATTTCTTTCAGCAGTATGCGCCTGAGGCTTATGATTGGTTCTATTGTGGTTGCATTCGGTTGCAATATCTCAAGCCTGGTATTCAGATTATCCACAAGGTTCTGTACATCTTCGTATAGTGTCGCTGGCAGACTGGAATTATCACCCGTATTGTATTGTACAGTGCGTAGCTTCTGCATTATATGGCCACATTTGGCGAACTCGTGAATGATGTGTAACTTTAACACCTGATCATAACGACTTTCATATGTACCCAGCTGTTCATCAAATGGTCGGGAACTGATACGTTCACTACAGCTCCCTTGTACTACTTGTAGCCTTGCACGTTCTATTTCGGTGCTAAATCTTTCGTAATTTGTTTGCCGAAATGCAATTATTAGTGAACCACAAATAACTCCCCAATGTCGTTCCTCACCATCGATGGCTCCGCTCAATTGATCAGCCTGTCTTTGAACGATCAATTCCTCGAGCTCTTCAAATCTTCCAAGTCGATACAGTGGTTCAGCTTGTATGTCCAGCAGGGGCTTATGCAGGGCTGTGTCGTGAAATCGAACAAGTAAACTTTCTGCTAACAGTAATGCTGTTTCTGGTTGGTCAAGTCGTAGATAACATTCAATCATACTATTCACATAGTCTAGACATGGAGCTTGCTCTTCCACATTAGTCAGCTGCAACAACCGCTCATAGCATGCCAGTGCTTCTTGTAGCCGACCAGTGGCGTTGTGATAAAGAATTAGCTCATGCAGCGTTGGCTCCGTCGCTTTCAAGGCCATTACACCCTCCACTGAATCGGTATCACCGAGACGTGAAAAAATTTCACTCAAAAATGATAATTTATCCTGCAGTTTTTTACCTTTATCTTCACCGGTCAAGCTGTGCTCTACATATTGCAGAGCTCGTGCATATTCTTGGCATTTGAAATTCACTTTCGCCAGCAGATCGCTATCAAAGTTGCTCAGGAAAGTATCAACTAAATCAAAATCGTGTTTGTTTTCTGCATGGGTTTCGCCTTTTGCCATCACTTCTTTCAAGTGCTGTCGTTTCCATCGTTCGAGAAAATCAAACAAACCAAATGCATACTTGGCGCATTGCAACGCTAGTTCCTTGCTAGAAAAGTCATGCTGCTCCTGACTTATGCAGATAATTGATTCCCCTGCAGCACTGGTAGCCACATCTTCTAAGACATTTCGTTCATCCAACACAGAAATAGTAGAAACACTTTCGGAATGAGCTATGGCCGCAAGGAACACTGTATGCAGTTCTTCAGCTATTCGATTCCTTGATTCTGCTCCATTGCTGAGAAGTAGCGAATGAAGTAATACGTATGGTAGCATCATCAAAAGAGTTCCTCTATCGCAGCGCAAGCTTGGCTTGAAAGCTCGCAGAAGATTGCGAGTGGATTCACGTGTTATGTTTTCAATCATTTGTGACGCCCATTGGTAACACCATTCGTGACTCGAAAGAATATTGTTGAACACGGGATGGACCACCGATAAAGTTGCTCGCGATACCGTAGTATAACAGGACGTTAATAATGGTTCCATGATCGGGCGCAATCGTTCCGGGATGGTTTCCCACACTTCTCGCTTTTTATCTGCTGTTGGAGAAACATCTCTTTCGCTCAATATTTCCTGTATGGCGAGAGAAAAACTGTCCACGAATTTGGAATCCTTTTGGCGTTGATATGCTCGGCATAGTTCGCGTAGCGCGATTATGGCAAAACTATCCGAATGAATGCTCAATGCGAACCCTATTCCGGTTGGAGCATAGTTTGGTGGTAAATGACTGGGTGCAAGAGCGCCCAACTCGCCCAGACATTCGGCAGCTCTTTGTTGAAGGATCGTGTCTTGCTCACATAGCCCACGTATCAACGTATCTACCATTGTAGCTATAGTACTAAGCCCCATGTTTTGATGTTGGCCCAGAATAGCTTCATTTATCTCAGCACGACTTGTTTCACACAGTCTACAAAGGTAAACAAGAGCGTATGCTCTTATCTTCAAATTCTCGTGATTACAATGCCGAATTAGCTCCTCAAGTCGAAGTACAAATTGGTCGCTACCGTCCTTATTATCATGCTTTGGAGTACGTGATGCTACAATTTTTTTAATATCGTTCGCTACATTTGTGTCCTCAAGAAAGAACAGATCGCCGAGATTATTACCCAGCAGACTGTTGTTTTCTATAACCAAGTAGCGAAAAATATATCCAATATCTTCGGGATACGTAAGCAGCAATGGTTCCAGTGTCACGAATATTGTACTTAATAGCGAACCTAGCTGACGCACATCGACAGTGCATATGAAAATACGCCACGTATTTACACAAAGCTTTGTCAGCGCCGTTGCTGCTGGTAGCGATAATGCTGTTCGCAGCACAGCAATTATTTTGAACCGAAATGGTGTTATATGTTCCCCACCTAATAAACGTATAATATCACCAAGACTAAGCAATGCCAGACGCTTGAGAAACTTTTCTCCATCGGGATTTACAAGGGTTACCTCCAAGTGTGTTAGTACCCCGAGAAATCGTTCAGCAATGTATTCTGCAATTCGTGCCGTTGATACTTCATCGATGTCGCTGTCCTTTGAAAGTAGACTACGAAATACATGCATAACGCATTCTGGGCTCATATGATAGTATATCAAAACTTCAGATACCGTTCGCTGCAATGAAAAGGAGAATAAGAACAGGTTTTTTTAAAATTTCAATGTGGTGTTAAAATATGCTCTTGTTCACAATGTTATGTTTATTGTCGTATTGATAATCCCAGGGATTATCAATACTTACCTTGATATCCGAATGAAGCAGATGGAAGAAACTATTGCCGGTAAGCTTGATGATGTAGTCGATGCACTTGTTCGTAATTTCTAACGAATCACTGATGAACAGGTACGTGTAAATCGTCAAGAAAGATACAGACAGCATTACCACTAAATCTTTCCGCACGATGATCGCCACTTCTCGCAAAAGATCCTCACATTTTTGCAATTGAAGACACCAAGGTAACAGCATCGCCATGATTATTTTATAGTGTTTACCGACAAAATCAACCGGATCTTTACATTCAAATGTATGGCTTACATTGTACATTGATTGGTGCAGACTAATTCCTGCAAGAATATAGTTGCTAACGGCAATGCCCATCATTTGTTTTATGATATCGTGTCGATACCAGGAAAGGATTTTCCATGGACTTGTGTCTTGCCTTGCGCACATTTCCGCAATCGCAATTGAAGTTTCATGTGTAACTTGCGATTCCGGATGCATTAATACGAATATCATCATTCGCACGCAGTGGAATAATACTTCCTTAGAATCATTCGATTTGATATTTATTGTAGCACGGTGATGAGCATCTGCAAACTCCACAATCATTCGCACAACGACCATTTGTTGAGAATAGGCACTTTTTGTCGTAATACAACGTTTCGTAGCAAGCAATAGCTGCTCAATCAAACTGGTTACAATTTTGTCATATTGGTCCGGTTCATTGGTCAGTTTGGTGGAGAGAGTTTGAACGATCGAGGGAATGTGTATGGCGATTTGATGACATACTTTTATCGAATTGCTTCTGAACAAACACATCCAAAATGATGCTAGCTCTTCATCCATCATGCAACCGAACGAGTGTTTCAAGGCACTAGGGAGGAAATTTGCCCAGGCCAATAGTATTGGGTCTGCATTTGTGTTGATTGTTTTCTGTAATGCCATTCGCATATGAGATTCCATATCGATAGACTTTCCTTGTGCCATTAGCTGCTCCGAGGCTGTTTTTATGTAGCAGTCTTTAAAACATGCGGTAGATTCTGTTGACGGGTTACATTCGATGCATTTAAAAATACGTTCGCTTTCAGATGTCTGGTACACACGGAAACTTTGATCGCCATCGCCACGGATGCAACAAAGCAAATTTAAGACTCCAAGCATATCCATTAATGCTTCTGTGTTATCATAGTCACTGGAGAATAGCGGTACTAACACATTTTCAAATAATACCTTCAAATCAACTTTTGATGACAATATTAGATGATTAACCACATGTAGAAGTGTTCGTCCTATGATAGTACATTCTTTCGACTTCGCTATGAACATCAACAACGGTAATAATTGTTCTTCTATGCAACTCTTGACTACTTCAGCGTGAAGATTTTCGGTTCGCAATTTACATAGCTGCATCAGTGCGTAATGACAATGTGGGTCATCGTTCATATGGGGATTCCATCGTTGTTTTGGGTTCTTATTATTCTTGTGAACAGGTTTCTTAAAAAATCCAAATAGAATCTGAAGCAAGGCTTGTTGTTCGTTTGTGGTTAGAAGTTGACAATCGCTAACATGTATTATGCCAACGACGACATTTAAGAGTTCCTTTTGCCTTTCGCCGAATTTTTCAACCGCGTGCGCCGCATTCAGAACCGACAGTTTTGATTCGAAACACATAAACTGTTGGCTATTGAATTCGGTACTATCATTATCGTTGCAGAATAATTGTTGAGTGCGTAATTTGTAGATAACATTATTGGCTATACTCAAAGCACGATCCAATAAATCGTTATTTTGTTCCATTTTTTCCAAAAGCATACCCCATGTGCAGCTCATCAGACGGACGGATATTTTGCGGACGAAAATCGATCTTGTTTTGTCTGAATTGGATAGTGCATTTTTTATTTCATTAACAATTTGTTTCGCTACGATCTCTTCAAAATCCATGCTCTTTTTACAGTCTATTAAGTCGGCATAATTAATACCAGCATCCAGTGATGGGCTCAGTTTCTTTAGGAATATCAGCATTTGTCGTTGTAATCCATTAATGATTGTTTTTTCAAGCTGTTCGTGATATTTGCTATTGTTCAGCATCTGTTTTGTAACGGTGCTTATTTTATGTATCCATTCTCGTTCAATCGTTGACGAAAGTTTCTGTGTATTCATTGCGGTATATAGCTCTGTTAATTTGTGCAAAAATGTGTCAACTTCTCGATCATTCACAAGTCTACCAGTGTACCATGTATTAATTCGGTTTAACGAAACAGCTATCAAGTTCAGCATGTGTAAAGTTTGCTGCAAAGACAATCCGCAGCATAGTGCTTGATTATTGTGGCGGAAATATCGTTGGAAAAATGTGATACACATATATTTCTCTTGTATGTTGCCCAACGATAATGTTTTCAAAGCTGTGCATATGGCACTGTGTACAGTTTGGAATGATTCTTCGTCTTTCTGGGTAATTATCATGGTCATAGATTCAGTTATGGCATATAAACAATGCTTACGAATCATACGACAACGTGTGATGGTGTTGATTTCTATTATATCAGACTGGTAATCACTTCCATGTATAGTGTTGTTGTTGAATATATCGAAAAATGCATCGATTGTATGTTTACAACCATGTTGATAATCATTCATTTGATCTAATAGTTTAATGAATTCCGTAGAAATTTCAAGGGCCAACCAACGCTGTTTAATGAAACATGCCTTCATTATTTCCTTTTGTAAACTTGTACAACTTTCAGATATGCTGCAATGGTCAATGCGTGTTAGTGAACGTGGAGGCAAAGTATCAATGGGGTACTTTCTAAGCATCGTCTTACCTTTCATACACTTCTAACGACGCGATTCTAACCAGCTGGTACATAAGCCAATAAATGAAACCACGGCATTTCTGTCGTTCAGCATCTGTTAGTAGCGTTTTCGGGAAAAGACCAGGATCATCGTACGTAATATCCGTGCGAATCATGTTCAGGATTTTTTCCAGGTGCGACCCATGACAATTTACGATGTCGGTAAATGTTACCACTAACGTTTTCCACATAATTTCTGTATCTTCTACCGAATATCGCTTTTCATGCGTTGTCTCCATCTTGCGAGTTATGCAGATACGTTTGAGCGATGAATCAGCAACACTTTTAGCCAAACGAAAGGATTTCTTCGATATATAATAGACGAATTGTACGCACAATTACAAACATTCCCGTAATCCAGCGCGGGAAATGTTGGTTGTCAATCTTACGATGGTAAACCAAGGTCTATGAACAGAGTACAGGTCGGTCCGTCGCTCGTTTTCTTACTAATACACAGACAAGCAATTTTGACAGTTCCGATCTAAAAATTTCCCGTATAAAAACAAGCACCAGTTTTGATCATGAGATTAGTTATGCTTTTTACAACTAGAAATTATTTGTTTTACAACTTATGATCGGTGAAGTAATTTACCAAAAGTATGTGAATAATATGGAAAGGTTATCTTTAAGTTCGACAATATAGCAATATAGCTCATATTGCTGTTGAATGAATTACCTGTCCCGGAATCTCCGACTCAAGCTATGGTCCCCCAATAAAAATGATTGCTATCTGAATTTTCGTTAAGATTATCATCATCTGTTAAAACGTGTCGTTTATTTAAAGCATTCTGAAGCCCAGCAACCTGAATATTTCGTATCCATTCCATCGCAACTGATCTGTGCAGCGCAACACATGTATGCTCGGATCATAACAACGACAACGCTTGTTTTGATCCGGGCGGTCTTCTCTTCATTTTGGTTTGTGCTGTCAAATCGCTCTGGACGGACCGATCTGTACTCTGTTCAAAATAGAGATGGGAATAATAACTCACTTGAAGGAATTAAATCGGAGTGAGTGTGTTGGAATAAAGAATTAACTCTTTAAGTCACTCATGTCCCACACTTCACACACAGCGATTTAAAACATTCATGAGTTATTTAACTCATGAGTGAGTTGGTTTGCGATTTAATTCTTCGCGGCGACTTTTAACTCACTCAGAGTGATTTAAATCATTCATGAGTGATTTAACTCATGAGTGAGTTGGTTTGTGATTTAATTTTTCACGGCGACCTTTAACTCACTCAGAGTGATTTAAATCATTCATGAGTTATTTAAGTCATGAGTGTGTTGTATCAACATGTGCTAGCGAAGGTTTCGATACATCGGATGAAGAGTAGTACATTTCTTCCTATGGGGAAAAACAAGTCCTATGAGCAAAATCGTCACGGTTTCTCGACTTCATCATCCGATGTATCGAAACCTTCTCTAGCACATGTTGATACAACACACTCATGAGTTAAATAACTCATGAGTGAATTAAATCACTCTGAGTGAGTTAATGGTCGCCACGAAGAATTAAATCACACACCAACTCACTCATGAGTTAAATCAATCATGAATGAATTAAATCACTCTGAGTGAGTTAATGGTCGTCGCAAAGAATTAATTCATAAACCAACTCACTCATGAGTTAAATAACTCATGAATGATTTAAATCACAGAAGAGTTATAAAAACTCTTCACAGAGATTTGAATTAATTCACTCTCTGCTAAGATTTAATTCATTCAATCATTCTAAATCAGTGTGCCCATCACTAGTTCAAAACCTTGGCTCAAAGACCTGATGGTAAACAAACCGACTTTGTTGCTGTCAAACGTGACATTCTTGACGAATCCAGCATCGCTGTCCGAAAACTGCTCGAAAAGGATAAGGGTGGAAAGAGGTGCTGTCAGTTTTGCTTATCGCAGAACAGCAAAGTCCTAATTGCATCTGTTCATAATAATTACCTTTGAACAACTTACAACTTACCTTCGCACTTTATTGGCATTGCAGGATGACTGACGTTCTCAACAATGTTCACAACTCCGATAAAGTTTCCGCCCTCATCAAGGAAGCCGAAAGTCTTAAGACAAAGCTGGAAGAGGAACGCCAGAAGCTGAACGATGTGGCTCGTAAGATGTTGCTTATTGATCGCCCATGTGATTTGTTTGCGGAATCAGCTCCCAATGTTTTACTTGTTTTAGTGTCATCGGTTGCCGAACGTTTGGAAATGATAAGTTATTTGAACATTAAGCCACGCCGTGTTCTTAAAGGCCATCAAGCTAAAGTACTGTGTTCAGATTGGTCTCCGGACAAACGGCATATCGTTTCCTCATCCCAGGACGGAAAGTTAATCATTTGGGATGCTTTTACTACCAACAAAGAGCACGCAGTTACAATGCCCACCACATGGGTTATGGGATGTTCATACGCACCTTCCGGAAATCTTGTTGCGTGCGGGTTTGTATCAACCAAATGTTCCTTTTCAAAATGATCGTGACAGTATGGTTCCTATAACAGTTGTATGTTTTGCTTTTAGTGGACTAGACAATAAAGTGACGGTTTATCCAATTGCACTCGAAGAAGACATTTCATCAAGGAAGAAAACAGTGGGAACACACACGAGCTACATGTCCTGCTGCATTTTTCCCAATTCGGATCAACAAATTTTAACTGGTAGTGGAGATTCTACATGTGCTTTATGGGATGTAGAATCTGGACAGCTGTTGCAAAGTTTTCACGGCCACACAGGGGACGTAATGTCGATCGATTTGGCTCCTAACGAAACCGGAAATACATTTGTATCGGGCAGCTGTGATAAGATGGCATTTATATGGGATATGCGATCAGGCCATGTAGTGCAATCATTTGAAGGGCACCAGTCTGACGTGAACAGCGTGAAATTTCATCCTAGCGGCGATGCAATTAGCACTGGATCTGATGATAGTACAGTAAGTTATGAAGAAGATTAAAGCTAAGGAATAGAACTAATGATGAAACTTTCTGATTGCTTTTCAGTGTCGTCTGTTTGATATGCGAGCTGACAAGGAGGTTGCCGTTTTCAGCAAAGATAGTATCATTTTTGGAGTAAATTGCGTCGATTTTTCTGTGAGCGGTCGCCTCTTATTTGCCGGATATAATGATTACACCGTAAACGTTTGGGATACTCTTAAAGCGCAGCGTGTATGTCTGCTGTACGGGCACGAGAACAAAGTTTCTTGTCTACAGGTATCTCCAGATGGTACTGCATTGTCCACCGGCAGCTGGGACTACACACTGAGAGTAAGAATAATCCAAATATGGTTGGGAAACGATGTGACATCTATTTTTTTTTTTTTCAGATTTGGGCTTAAGCTCATCTACACAAAATTGACAGTATTAATATTTAAAAGCGCTCTGATTGTGAAAAACTACGCCAGATCTAGGCTTAACATTAACCTAATCCTAATATGATACCAAAATTACTTGATGTTAGCCAAACAGAAGAGATTGATGAAATGCAAAACCAAATAATAGCGATATACTTCATCGGATATAAGGATAAATTCGACGTTTCCGTGTTGTGTCATTTAGTTTTAGATTTTATTTATTGGTTGCCAAGTAAAAGTTACCAATATATTGTTCAGATTATCAAAAAATAGGATGCGGTTAGTAATTCCGTAATAAACTATAATATGATGGAGATTAACAAATTTTTGTATTTGCAATCAATCGTTAGCCTATGGCATTTTCAAACCTAGAGTGGCAACACAGCTATATGGAGCCCTTATATGGTCTGATGCACTCCATTTTCAAAATCGGCGTCAGTAGTAAAAAGGATGAAATCGTGTCATTAGCGCCGTTCAAACCGCTTCTCATGACGCAGATTGTGTAGCCACGGGTATGATTCCTCTTCACATAATAATTTACCACGCCCGAACTTACCAGCGAAAACGTATGACTGGCTTTAATGGTAGATATGAAGCGAGAATGGGACTCTGCAGATCATGGTGCAAGGACTAGGCATTTGATCCGGGTTATCAAGACTTGGTTGTCACGTAGGTTTGGTGAGGTAAACTTCAATACTGCAATTTTCCGCGCAATTTGGAAGTAATGTGCAATAGCAAAGATATGGTTCATTGTAAATGGGCCTCGTCAGCGTCATCAACATGTCTCAGCTGTAGTGAATGCTTCTAGTTGATCATCCAGCTTTTTTTCTAATCCCCGGTATTTAACCACTGTTTTCAAACCAGCACCGATAGTTCAGAGGGTCTCATAAGCTTGGCAAACTGTTGGTTTAGTGTTATGTGAAGTCTACGCCTGACACTTTAACCAAGTGTTCGCAACGCGCGCCGTGGGTGGTCTTCGGATGTACTCAGAAGTCCTATTACTGAAGTCTAATACCATTGCGGATGATCCGGTAATAGGTTCTAAGGCTCGAGGAGAGTTTAGTCCGTAGGTGCTTCGGTAAATCGGACAGTAGCCTGAGCTTCCTGCTAGTCTGGTCTCCTCGATAAAAAGGTAAATGGATAGCAATCGAGAAATATGTGGGTATCATAAAAACACAAAGACAGATTATTGGCATTAGTCTTGTAATATAATGCATGTAGAAAATAAATGTAGTTTATTGATTTTAATGTTTACTATACACACATTTTTAGCAAGCATCTATAACTCTGCTATTACTGGAATACTAGTCTTTTTACATGCTAGAAGGGGATAAACGATACGAATGAGATTTTTGAAGGAATCCAACTATGCAAGGATTGAAACTGATTCAACTGAATCATAGTAGTATTTGATATGATACAATAAGGTTAGTTAGTCAGTACCACTTGAAGAGGTAAGTCCAATATTTGCTGCGCTCCTACAATTTTGGCACTGATATTTTCATGTGAATGGCACTACTGCCACGTATACCATGTATGCAACAATCTAAATCCATGAACGATTGTTGGTTTTAATGAAACATCTATTTAAATGTTAATATACTCCTAATTACAAACGTCGCAGCAGTAACGTCACACGATGAAAAAACACGTTCTTCGATGTTCTGGCTAATATTTACAAGCGCCATCTGTTGAGTGATATGGTGCCAGTGGGAATCAGAGGTACGGCCAATCATATCAAGGAAATCATAGTTTCAAGAAATTTATAATAATTTTAATTAAACTCTATGTTATATATATCTTATCGCTCTTAGTATGTTAAAATGACAGTGCTAACAATCATGAACTGAAAAATACATGTCTGAAAAAAGTAGTTGTGTAGCATGTACCGTAATTTTAATAGCCGGATCAATGGAGGCAGCTTAACCAGACGATGAAATGTTTCATTCAAACTTATGATGGGCAGAAAAATATAGGTATATTGACTGGTATATCAAAGTAAGAAAGACAAAAATGGCCTCCAGAAAAAGCATACGTGACAGTCAGATTTGACACATAGTTGTGTATGCATGTGAGCTGGAAAAAGTGTTTACCTGGTTAGTTGACGCTTTTTGAACGTGCAGACAAATTTGATCAAACATGGTCTGTTTTAATATCAAGAAAAGGTGACGAGGAAACAGGCATTGAAAAATGAGTTTGGTACAAACTGTTATTTCTACATGGAGTTGAGAAAATACCGTACGATTTAGGAAAATGCATAAATCCGCGATCTATGTGTTAACCTTGTGCAACGTTTCGTGTGTACCAGCCTTAACTATTGTAATACGAAACAGAATGAAGGCAGATGTTAAATACATTGGTATGAGTTTGGACAGTGAGAGGTTGCAGACTCGTGAAGAAGTGCGTTAGAAGTAGTTTTGAGCAGAAATTTGCGTTAAAAGTGTGTTTTTTCTAAAACTACGATGCCTAGAATGATATGTTAATAAGTTAACGCTGTTTGTGAAATTCAAATGTCGCGAAGAAGTATTTGCTTCGGATGAAATCGATTGTTCCGCTACCTACTTGACATTATGCGTTGGTGTATTGGTGCGCTTGTAGGCTGGTGTTTCCGGAGAAGATACGGAATGTGAAAGAAAATAACCGAAAGAAATGGTGGAACAATCATCAATGGTGTGTCCTATGTGTTACTTGTTCATATTTCTCCGGAAATGCGCTGGAACAATCGATCTGCTAAGAATAAGGACCTTAGGGTGTGTGTGTGTGTGCCATGAAGTAATAAAATTGTATACGGTTTCGTAATAGTGATATTTTTTCACCTGATGTCGATATAAGTGATGTGAAATATTGAATAGCTAGTGTAGGCAGCATTATGTAAAATTGTTTTTAGTTATGATGATTAAGCCGTATTGGTATATACGATAGTTGGATCGTAGTGTTAAACGAGTTGCGCTTAAATGATCACAAAACTATGCAGTGAATTTGATTGATAAATTTAGCAGAAAATACGCTGTGGAATGTATCTTGTTCAAACATTAGCTTTCGCTTTACTCATACTTTGTGCAAGTGTTATTTCTTTCTGTATACTTTTTCGAAGCGTCGTGTCATGGTGTTTGGTGGTTGTACTGTAAAACGCTTAATAACAAATCTATTTCATATGCGGTGTTCAACGACCAGGCCGTATTTCTGGCAAACATAACAATAATAAATCCGTATGTGTAGCATCATTTCAATATGAATAATGTTTTTTTTTATATAATTAATATGAATATGTGGCGTCTCTCGACCTGCATTGCAGAAAAACGTATTTGAAGATGCTCTCAACCTATTTTGACGGAAAATTGAACGAATTTCTTATATTTCGTCAATAGGATGTGATTAAGTTTTGTTACTTATTTTATGCATTGATTTCAAGTTTTACAGTAATGCTACAGCAAATTGAGTGACCAAATATTAATGTAAACATAATTCATCGTTTCAGAAAATTTAGGAGCATTGGAAATCGAGTTTATAATAAATTGTGACGAATAAAATATAAGCGAACAACTAGGAATAGTAGTTTCAGTGACAAACGTTACTCTTCCTCCATGTTTTGTCATGAAAATGTTCAATTCGAAGCGAAACAAAATACTATACAGTGTTTATTTCACATGTGAGATTTTAAGTGTATCGTACTTATCGCGTCTTCATAAGTAAACCAAACGAAGTAAGGATACTAACAACAAATGGAGGTTTCATTTGCTGTGGACACAACGTACAGACTATCTGAGGTATCTACATGTAAAACTGTCGAAGGTAAAGTGAAATGTCTGAAAGATTGTCCAATCAATTTGAATATTAAAGAAAGTGAAACAAACAGTCGAAATATGACGAACCATACGAACGAAGCTTCGGCAGACTTGACCTACTCTACGGCAAATGTAATCGAATTCTACAAGTTCCTGACTAGAAATTCCGGTGAGTAATGCCACATCATCAAAAGAATAAGTGACTATTTGGTTCGATATTCATAAATTTAGCAAGTTATTTGGCACCAAATATTCATTCGAAATTCGTATTATAGCCTGTAATGCTTGTATATGAGTAAAAACGTCTTGAATAAGAAAGGAATCTTTAATATTTTGTGTTCATGTTCACCAACTAAATATATTCTTATTTTTATTATATATGTGCGTTCCGTTCTTGTAGGGTATTTGGTTTTATTAGGTTATATATGAAATATTTGCACATTAAATTTGCTGATCATACTGTCGACAAGTTGGAGAGAACGAAAGCTGTGGAACATTTGATCGATGGCTCAATGTTTTCTATTTACTATTAACTATACTTCACACTTAACATTGATAAAAATGCTCATGAGGCCCGATTGGTGGTTTTGCTTAACATTGAAATGGCGATAGCAAAGTAATAACTGAAGGGTTGTAAGTCTTTTGCTTATCTTTCCTTAGCAATGCTTCTTACTCTGGGAGTGCCCAATGATAAGCTTAGTACAATACCGTACCGTAGGTCTCCGTGTACCATCAGAAAATGAAGAATGTATTTTGTTGGTCTGTAATAGTTTGATTTTACCCAACATGTCACTAGTTGTAGCCGATTATATTTTTCGAAATTAGTTAGGAAAGGGTATCTAGAGGGCATAATTGTAACAGACTATGCAAGTGTCTATTTTGCTAGTGAAACTGCCCTTTCAAGTCGAAACTCAGCAATTGGTAGGTCTCGCTGGTATCATTGTACAAACATGTAAACATGTTACTGCAATAAGAACTGATCCTGACAAAGTACATCCTTAACAGATAAACAGGGTTGATAATATGGATAATCAAGTTCTAGCTACGGTTCAGATTTGATTTGAATCACGACAGGCTTCCACCGGGACCGAATGAGAAAGCACGAGAAGCTGGTGATCCGTCCCGCGCTTTTCGAATTTCATTTCGAATTCCAGAAGGAACCGTTCTTTAGGTTTATGTGTTCGTCCTGTTCATCGACAAGATATTATTGGAATTTAACAAAATGGCACTTAAATTACTCACGTCTTAATTCTAATTGAGTAGTTTAGAGTGCCTAATTTGAGGCATCATCCTATCAGTGGATCCGATGGATCAAAAGGCGTTTATCTTATACCGGCATTGAGCTCGATAAGTCGTTTTTAGCCTAAATAAAGACAAAAAAGGTTTAAGTTAAAGTTATGGTTGAATGGTTTTTACATCACGATTCCAATTATGCTTATCTTTGTGAGAATCGCGATAAAATTTCATTTGTTAAAAAAAAAACAAAATTCATTGCCATCTTCGTTACTTCGAGAAAAAAAACGTGACAGTTGTGTGTTGCTATGACAACGCGTCGGAGCACCCATCAATCCTTCAAATTCTTGTATTAATATCTTATTCTCTGTTGAATACAGGTGAATACTTTATATTAAAAATACAATAAATGACACAAATATGCTATGCCGCTCTTCGTATATTTA
>STHB01000010.1:1209914-1261547 GCA_018908115.1 Anopheles rivulorum
TTTTTTTTTATTTTTCAGGGAGGAGGCGAATGCTACTACAATTTAAAAAACTGTACCAGAGATCCGTGTATTGTGTTGTTGTTTTTTTAATTGTAAGCTCTATATTTCCAATGACAGGTAAGTTTGAACGGGCTGTTGTCATACATTTTTCAATATTCATATTATGTATTCATTTTTTATGGATGTAGACTTTATTTAATTAAGTTTCAATGGAATAGCTCAGTCCATGCTACGGGTGAATAGTCCGGCTGGGATTTTCACGCCGGTCCTTACTGTACCACCAGTAGGGCAGTATTCTTTGTAACTATAAATCGTAAATTTTGGCTTGTTTTAATGCTTGACAAAAAGCTTACAATATAGAACAAGTTGTTTCCATTTAACCAGCATTGCATAAATTTTAGAAATCCAAACTAAAAAGAATCAGTCATTCCTTCAGTAATTCCATAATATACCATGATTTGCTCTTGATAGAACAGAATTGTTTGTGCAAATCTTTGCCAATTACAACATAAGTGCGAACTAATGTTTTTTGGAAACTATTTGGTTTCGTACAAAAGATCGGTAACATATTCCACCCTGACCGAACCGTATGTAGGACTTTATCTACGGATAAATAAAATTCAAGGAACGGCAGACTAACGTGAAGTACTGGTTTTCAAGGATGTCACAAACAAGAACCGAAACTCATGAATGTAACGCTTAAAATAGAGATTTGTATTCTATTGAGATAATTAACAAAGCAGAGATCAAACTATGTGACGCAGGAAGTATGGAGATGATCAATTTAAAAATAAAAAAATAAACATCATAAAATTGCAACAGACAATACGGCATAGTCCGTAATACTCAATTAAATAAAAATTAATAATATTGCAACTCATATTATTTACATGCTGCTATAAAATTAAAGTTATGTGTCTGTTCTGAGTATAGCAACTGTTGATTTAAGATTTAAACTAAAAACTTAATAATTTTTATTATTTCAAAAATCTGTTTTTTTTTAGCCAACAATAAGGACAGTTGGAACATCTGCCTCAACTGTATAGGAAATATTAGAAAGAAAAAATCGATTATTGCTTTCCTTTTGGGTCCTTTCTTATTGAGAGCTACAAAATAGAGCACAAGCACCGAAGAGAGAAAGAGAGAGCGAGAGCTATGCGTATTTCAGCATGAGCGTCACAAGGCGGATTGTGTGATCTTGCTGTTCTCGCGCCTTAACTTGCGTGCTTCAGTCGCTGAAAAAATGAAAGAAACGATCTGCCAAATGTATGTTGTTCAAATGTTGCTCTTGCACCCGGTCGTGTTAAGCTGCAAACTGAACAGAGCTAAGTAATGAATTAGGAAGAACGAAAGGTGCACATAAATCCAGTGTGTTGATGCATTGTAAGAAAAAGCAAGAGCATACTGGTTTTTTGTTTCGTATTATTGTTGAACAGACAGATGACTGCTAGCAAACATATGTGCGTCTGTATTTTTATGGGTTCCTTTTTCCGGAGGAGATCATAAACTACGCGAT
Organism: Anopheles rivulorum; assembly: GCA_018908115.1. NCBI lineage: Eukaryota > Metazoa > Arthropoda > Insecta > Diptera > Culicidae > Anopheles > Anopheles rivulorum. The sequence goes on from STHB01000010.1 coordinate 1,211,431, forward strand.
CTTGTTGTACCAACTGTTGATTTTTCATGTCACCTGCAATACCGTCGTTCGCGTATGCTGAAGTGGTGATGGCTTGAGAAACATAAGTACTGAAATGTAATATTATTCTGTGATTTTAAACACATCTTTTTAGATTCTTTAGCGAACTATTAATAGTGCTGTGCGGGATTCTTCTCATGATACGATGGAATTGTTGATGCATATTTTATTCCAAATTCTTTATTATGCCATTTTCTTTATTTGATAAAGAATATTTTTTTACTTCATGTTTTCTGTTGTAATATACGATGCATTACTATATTCGTCGGTGAAATAGTTGAAAATGGAAACTCTGGATGATCAAGGTTTCTTTTTTGTTTTGGTGTAACGACTTCCTAGCAACGGTTCGAATGGGATTCTATATCGGTTCTGTTGTGTGAAAGACCGTTCGAGCCCACTTACATATCCGTTCGAGTGTATATCCGATCATAAAGTTTTAGAATTTCGGAAAAAAACTCCTTCAATGCGGTAATCAGGATAATTATCTAGAAGGCTGTAAGCGAATTGTTTCCAACAACATTTTTCCAAAATATGTTTCTTTGGAAAACAAATTTTAATATTTTGCAAACCTCCTATTGTTCAATCGTAAAGAAATAATCAGAATACAACACATTCTCTTCTTGAAAGGAAACATTAATAAACATAACTGTTTAATGTATAAATATAAGACTTTTATAAACATGCATATGATTCANAAAAAACTCCTTCAATGCGGTAATCAGGATAATTATCTAGAAGGCTGTAAGCGAATTGTTTCCAACAACATTTTTCCAAAATATGTTTCTTTGGAAAACAAATTTTAATATTTTGCAAACCTCCTATTGTTCAATCGTAAAGAAATAATCAGAATACAACACATTCTCTTCTTGAAAGGAAACATTAATAAACATAACTGTTTAATGTATAAATATAAGACTTTTATAAACATGCATATGATTCAACAAACCGTTCGCATTGGGTTAACATCTGAATCCTATACATCAAGTGTTAGATTATTGAACTTTGACAATTTATTACGATAAAATTCAACTCAATGACAGGTTCTGTAACAATGTACCAATTAAGTCGTGACTGTGTCGCAATGTCAAATGGGGGTTTCTCTTGGGACTAAGGTAGTTACTTATGTGCGTAAACACAAAAGGTTATGTTAATAATTTTTGCAAAAAGATGATCTTCAATCACAGATCAGATCACGTTGGCTAATGTAAATCGCTTTTTTACAAATTTTTGTTGCAAACATTGGAAATGCATATAAATCAAAATTGCAAAAAGGTCCTTCTATCCTCTTTTTGGCTTAACGTCCTATTAGATCATGCCTATCATAATTCGCTTACTAAAATATTGTAAATCGCAAAAGCTTGCGTTTTCTCATATGAACCACGACTAACACAAATCCTAGAAAAAACATATCAAATCAATAACCTCAAATTTTGCATTAGTAGCGATATGTATGCCACGTAGTTGGATAGTTAAGTCCTTTCTAAGGAGGAACGGTACGGGTGGGAAATGATGACGATCATATGATGTGAGAAACCGGTACCGCAGCAGCTATACCACTGATCTCTGTGCCAGTGTCCATTCCTAGAACAAACAAATAGTTCACAGATATGGACAACTTTTAACTCCTAGGTGTTTGGTTTTGCCAAAATTGTTCTGCACTTTGTATTTGTGGTGTTGTGGATAATCTCATAAACAATTTTTATTTTCCCCGTACGTTTCAGATGCTTGTTCGAGTAGAACGACACCAAAGCCTCGGCCACCCAGTCCGACACCTAGACCAAATATAACGTTCCATACATATAAATGTCCTCCAGCTTATGCAGCTTGGTATTGTCTCAACGATGCTACCTGTTTTACTGTTAAGATTGGAGATTCGTTGCTGTATAATTGCGAGTAAGTTAACATGGCCAATAGCGAATGCTATTTTATCAAAGCGTTTTGCAATACAACGTAACATTATTTCAGGTGTGCTGATGGATACATGGGCCCCCGTTGCGAATACAAGGATTTAGATGGTTCATATTTGCGTGAGTATTATTATCATTGAGTATGCGTTTCACAATGAAACATGAAATTTATGAACATTTCTCTTTAATATAGCCACTCGTCCACGAGTTATGCTGGAAACAGCCAGTATAGCAAGTGGTGCCATCGGATCTTTAGTCCTAATCATAATTGGATGGTTCTGTTGGTTTGTACAAAGACATCGGCAACGTAAATTGGTTGGTAAAGAACATAATGTCGACACTGTCGATTCTCCAGGTGTAGTACACGTTGTCCACAGCGAAAGGTTGCTTCGTCCATTTGGGACTCACCATCTTAAAACAATTCCTATGAGTGATTCATTTAAGTGATAAAAAATGTATAAGGTTCAATAAATCGACAAAATAGTAATCAAATCAGCAAGGCAAATAACCGACATGGCCACATAACAATGATAAAGACACTTAAAATAGAAAGTTTGCATTACAAAAAGTATTTCCACGGGGCCGCTTTATAATCAGCATTTTTTTATGTTTGAGGGTTCTGCATTTAGACCTTTAGTCAGATTGTCAGAAAAAATGTAAAAACTATTTCGATTCGAGAGTAAAATACCAAATGTACCTAGCTTTCTTATCCACACGATAAACGATGTATTATAACAGTTTTAATAAAAGGTACAACGTATTTTGAGTTCGTCTAATTAAATAATTGACGCGATTCTATTTAGTCTCTTCTTCATATAGCTAACAAGTATTGTTCCACATAACAAAAGTGTTGTGTTCGCTACTATTATTATATTTGACTTGTGTATTTTCAATTCCACGACGAAAAATGAAATAAGGAAAAATATTCTTTACGCACAAATTGCCTGGACACGTTATTTGGTGGCTTGTTAATAGTTTCATCAAATCGAAATCGAATCGAATCATTCTCAAAAATAACATTCTTCGAATTGAATTTTTTGTTGGTATGAACTTTTGTGGCGCCTATAGATTTACATTCTTGAATAATATCATATTTATTGCATATTTATTGCGTTACAATAAATTAAAAGCGCAAAATAGAGCAAAATTGTTGTCAAAAGCGCCTTAAGGTAAAATGAAATATGACTATGAATAATGAATCTTATTGGATTTATTTTTTAAGCCAGATATTTAAGTTTCGAAGCGTTTCGAAATAGTGTTAGTTTGAAGTGGTTATTAAATACATTAATATTGAACTGAACAATTCGTCTGAAATATAAAAATTGAAGATAGCAGTTTTCGTTTGAATACAGTTGTGTCCTATGTTGTTCTTCACAAAAAATAAACAGTATACACAATGAAATTATAAAACAAATAGATTCGCTTTTGTGTTATAAATATTTATGTTCGAACAGTAACAATATTGCATAGGCAGCAATAAAACTCAGAATAAAATAAATTTAATTTCATTAATTTTTCTACATCTTATTCAGATTAATAATGAAATTTGAATAAAAAACTTATAGAGAATGAAGGTATGAAGGAAAAATGATTATGAATGATTTTAAGGCGGCAAGTTATCCATAGCAACCATGTACTAGCGTTTACTAGATTGATTAAAGTGGACTTATATAAATTCTGATAAAATAACGATTTTTACAAGAATAATATGACAAATTATGACAAACATTCAATAGCTATACTTTTGAAAAAAGTCGATTTAAAAATGAACAGTTCTAGAAAATGCAACGATATTGAATTATATACACATTGCACATAACACTGCCAATTAAAAACAAAATGAAAGCGCATAGCATAGGTCGCCTTATAAAATGAAGTTTTTATTGTAAGAATGATATGCGCCTGGTATACATGCATCAAAAATGAAGCATCCCGGTATGAAGCGCGTAAGAAATACGTTACTAAACTGTATTGTATATAACATTTTATATACTTATCGTACCACGAAAGTGTCTTAAAATGAACGCAATTGTACATATGCCTTTTAATTTATAGTTTTTACGACTCAACAAACATATTATTTAATAGAGATAAACACAGAGAAATATAAAATCTAAATCCTTTAACCAATCGTATTTCAAAGGTTTACATGCGTATGCCTATTGCTTTCGAAATTATTTTATATGCAGTTCAAAATGTTTCTTAGTCGGTTAATATCTATTTCAATAAGTAACGTTTAATTAATATATTATTTTAGTTTTCTTATTTATAATCTATTGTAATATACTCCGAGCTTTAATGAAACAAAAAGAAACGTTGCTGCTAAAACTAGTGCAACTTGAAGCTGAAATGGCATAACAATAAAACTACCTACAGAAATACCTATATTGCGCCTCTTTTTTCTTTATGTGTCCTTTGTCGAAAAATTGGGTAATTATAACGCATATGTAGACGCAGTTATGCGATACGTTTAATACCACGCTAAAAAAGTAACATCGTGGAAGTAGTAATACCATAGTCAATAAAACAGTTTCTCCGTATAGAACAGCCAGGTCGTATTGTCGACGGAGTAACTTGTTACATAGCCCGTTACATACATTTTCATATTTTCGATATGTATAGTTAATTTATAATTCTTCCTATAGTATACGTGAGTTAAAGGTAAAATGAATATTGTAAATATACAAGGGTATTTTTTATGCCTGAGTGTTCCCGCTAGGTAATTAAATAGGTAGTTTCGTTTAAAATACTTTGAAGTGTTTTGAGTATTTTTTAAAATACACATTTTAATTTCGAAAAAGCCAAAAGCGTTTCAGGATCTTCAATAAGTTTACGGAGATGACGCTCGTTTTGAAATTACGTGTCGTGATTGTTTTTGGCGCTTTAAAAATGGCGATTTCGATGTTAACGACCGTGTGCGTGAAGGAAGATCGTCAAGCTTCACCGACGATCAATTGATTGATTGAGGATGCAAGCCAACCGCAAGAAGATCTTAGTTCAGTGTTAACAATCATGCGCCAGGCTGTTTTTCAGCGTCTGCATGCGTTGGGGATGATCCAAAAACAAGGCAACTGGGTCCCGTACGATTTGAAGTTTAGAGACGTTTAGCGGCGCCTGGACGCATGCAAACAACTGATGTAGCAGGAAGAGCTTTCGTCATCGCGTGGTGACAGGTGAAGTATATTGGATATATTACAGCAACCCAAAGCGTAAAAAACGTGGGGACCACCCCGCCATAGATCAACATCTGCAGCGAAGCCCAACATCCACGCTGCTGTGGTTTTGTTGCTCAGTATTTGGTGGGATCAGTTGAGCGTTATTTATTACGAACTCCTAAAATTCAGCGACCCCGTCACTGGAGAACGTTATCGGATTCAACTGAAACAAAAACGACTTTAATACGCAGAGAGGCACAACAAGGTCATCCTTCACGAAAATTTATCTGGAAACGCTAAAATGGGATGTTCTACCCCACCCGCCATATTCACCAGACCTTGTCCTATCAGATTCCCACGAGTTCTGGTCCATAGCACATGGTCTGAGTCAATGAGACAACAATTCAAATCACATGAGGAAACTCAAAAATGGCTCGATACGTGGATAGCGTTCAAGGAGCAACAATTCTTATGGGACGGCATGCATACTCTGGTCAAAATATGGACAAAATTTATGGGCAGCGATGCCCAATACGTTGAATGAGTAATTCTTTATCATTATTTTTAAAATTAAAAAACATTTTCATCCAAAACAGCGAGACCTTAGTTGCGGACCTAATAAAATCTATCGAAGTCGCGTGTGTGAAAATCATTTAACATGAACAATATATGTAATTGATAATACTAATACAATGCATTCTAATTAACTAGTATTTGTCATCTAAGTATATTTAAAAAACAAAACGAACTCGGTAACGGCCAACAAAACATTAACCGGTTAGTCCTGCGGTGTATGTCTCATGTTGTGCTATCATATGGAACCATCCTTGGAAAAATTATCCTTTCTAATTACAGGAGAACATCGATTTTCCGGGCAAGTGCAGACCGGCCATATGCCGGTCAATCGATTTTCACGGATAATAAGACCACGAATTTTGTATGGTGCAGCTCAATTTAAGTATGAGACAATGGTGTTACTTCAGGTTTAAACAGATGTTTTTGCCATATTAAAAATTGAATAATAGAATTAAAGTATTCATTTTATTCGAAGTATTTTTTTTAAATTTATGTTAGAACGGCCTGGTCGTATTAGATTAATTTTATTACGTAGCAGGCTAGACAGACCTTGCTACGAGGAGACGGTCCGAATGGGATTTGAACCGGTCCGGTCGTGTTGGGACTAGCCAAATACACCATCACCCATATTCGAAGTAATGTACAGAAAAAATCGTCTTAAAGTTGTTACAGGCAGCAAGCTTGTCTAACAATCATTTAAAATGTATAAACGGTTGATCAAATGTCAATTTTTAGCTTACGGATAATCAGTCCCCGAAAAATCGACGTACTGCAAAACATAGGATAAAAATTAATTTGTGCGATCCAATCTTCATAAGTATTATGTCCGCAACTAATTTCCTGCTGTTTTACAATAAATAACGCCAACAGTCACAAATAAAGCTAACACATATATTTAGCAATCTGTCTGTTTAGTCACATTTGTGTTTTTTCTTTTTTTATCCATATCATTGATTGGGTACCAACTATTAATGTTCGCGAAAATTGTACGACTCGACGATACCTGCCTTACTTGCAAATTAAAGATTAAAGACAGATTAAAGATGTTTAAATGTTTGACCTGATGACACTGTCCCACGAGGATTTGAAACAGAGATTAAAAGAACATTTAATGATTATTTAGAAAGGTCCTTCCAATACAATTGTCGGCGACAGCGCCACATACTTGCAACAACGTCGAGGCGAGCCCATAAACGCAGACCAAAAGTAAAAATTGCAACGCATCATCAAATATTGCAAATCAATCAGTAAACAGGCATAAGCTAGGAAAAAGGGGCAAAACAACTGTAAGCTAAGGAAAGGGGGCAAAAAATTAGTCGTAAGCATTTTTTAGGTATATAAACTCGAATTAATTACAATAAATCGTGGTCAATTGAAACAAAGCTTCGACGAGGCTAGAACTCGGTCCCGGCTCATTACCATCCGCCTACATCTCATCCGATCACTCCATCCGATCGCGACGAGGCAAGCACTCGGCCCCGATCACAACAATTACACAAGTGAGGGAAAATTTAAAAGCAAAGAATTTGGTAAATAGATTCTTAATAAACAAAGTATATAATACAATAAGAAAAGTGGAAAAGAATTACGGTAATCTCTTAATACTACTACTTCCTCAGCTCCGTCGAACCATCGATAGGAACCATGCTTTGAATAACCTCCAGTGTTTCTTGTCCGATTAGATAAGCATTGTATATTACAATTGATTTAACTTCCCCACCGGGAATATTCTCCATCTAGTATATGTCATACTGAATCTTCCAATTACCAATTTTTGAGCATAGTTTTAAAGTGGCTTCTTAAACATTTAAAATAAGGCAAATAGCTATATCGACTCAAGAAGTTAATTCCAGTGAAGATGGATGGGCTTCACTGTTTCAATCGAACATGCTGAGGAAGAGTACAATTAGAGAAAGCTGAATCAACACGATAGAACGATTATTCTTCTTCTTGGCATGGCCATTTTGGCTTTACTAGACTTATTTTTGCCACGTAGTGGAACAGTCAAGTCCTTGGTACGGGAAAACGGTTCAGGTGGAATTTGATGGTCATCCTTTGTTGTGAAATGGACGTCACTGCTACATACACCACAGGGCTTCCTCATCGGTAGAACTAAATATTTTCTCAAATGCTATCACCATAAAACAATATTCAATAAAGTTTAACATTCATTAACAAAGAGCTCATTCTGTCTTCAATCACGAAGCGGTTAAGACGTGCTTCAACAAGCGCTCCGATTTTTAACAAGGCAAACGGCTACACCAAACGCCATCGTCCCCAACTACACGCAGTGCGTAAGGCAAAAGTGATAAGAACGATTGTGAAGCGATCTGTGCGTTGGTGTGTAATAGTAATAGTTGTCCCGTCTAGTGTTGCGTGTGTAGATAGATTTGTGCGTACTCTGCGTTACTTCAGAGACGGTAAGTAATTCCTTTTATCGTGCTCTCTCTGTCTGTCTTAATAGACAAATCTATTCGCTCGTTCTCTACCATGGAGGTGGAGTCTATGGAAATGTGCTTCATTACAGTAAAGCGCAAATGTGTTGATCCGAGTCTCACGGCCAAGAAAAAAATGTTTCCGAACTGGTAGCTTCAACATCGCGTGAAGCAGGGCCAGTGAAAGAAAAAGACGCGAAACCAATAAGTCGGGCATATCCTGCTTCTTTCAAAGGAGTTCATGATGTGTTTTTCATGCCCAGGAATAAATCGCAGGATGTACGATCGATCTATAAAAACTATCCTGGGGTGCAGGGAGTCCTTCGGCTGCGTCCAAATAAGGTGCGGGTTTCCGCAAGCGACCGGCTACAAGCCAATGCCATTGCGGCCGATCTGGCCTACACGAAGGACTATCTGTTTTAAATACCCGATGGATTGGTGTTAGTCATCGGTGGAGTAGATGACTTCGACTATCATTAAGAGGAAATCCTCAAATACGGACACGGGACATTTCTGCACCAATCCACTCCTCGGGCCAAAGTTTTTGAGGTAAAAAATAAGACGAGTCACCTTCGAGGGTACGATGCTGCTCCGCACCTGACTGCTTTTCGAGGGACTTCACGTGCCAATCCGACAACCGATTGTGTTAAAGGTTGCAAACTGCACGAAATGTATCCAGATTGGTCATTCAGTTTCGTACTGTATGAACACAATTAAGTGCAGTAAATGCAAAGGAGTGCATTCCACCATGAAATGCAAAACATCGGCAGAAAAATCCATTCATTGCAAGCTAGAATGGCACGAAATAGCTTCACGCACTGTCTTTCGCAGAGCACAAACGGTTGGTGATCCAAAGTGCGCCGAAGTTTTGAACACGATCCCAAGCGTGAATCCGTTCGATAAGCTGTCCATCTTAGCGGAAAACGAACCGTGGCCCAATCTGGCACCTTTGACAGGAGTGAAAAGATGGAATACGCCAAGAAAGCCAGCAATGAAAACATTAAAAAAGAAAATGTTCTTCCCCAAAAAAGCTCAAAGCTAAGATACATTGCCACTCTCCTCTCGGAACCGTAATTTCACTGGAATGGTCAAGCAATGGTTAGATCAATGGCCAGTATGAATATACACCTAGATAACTAATGGCTATCATAATTCAGTGGAACTGTAGAAGTTTTGTTGGAAAAATAGACCAGTTGGCTCTGAACATACGGAGGGTCAGCTTCTATGGACTATCACAAGGGTTCTGCTTGAGCCCCTTGTTGTACAATTTTTATGTATTTGATATTAATGTCTAGCTCCAAGATGCAGCTTACGGTATTTGGCAGACGACGGTGTTGTATTAGTGACAAGCAACAACATCGCTGACCTTCAAAGACCTTTGCAAACCACTCTAAACAACCTAGAAGTGTGCTCCAGAAACTTAGCTATCGAGTTTTCTCTTGAAAAAACGGAAAAGCTAATTTTAAAGCAGATCTTTTCGATATCTAGGTGTGTGGTTCAATAGCAAGAATGTGTGGAGGTCACATGCTGACTATCTGGTAAAAAAAATGCACAAGAAGATTCAATTTTCTCAGAACGATTACGGGATTCTGGTGGGGAGCGCATCCATCAGACATCCTTTAACTATATAAGACAATATGTTGGATTTTTAGGGTTTAGATTAATTACAGAATGTCAAGTGATGGTTTGTTTTTGTTATAGCAGTTTTACACTTGACAACCTTAGGAGCTATATATGTAGACAGGAGGCAACATGTTAGCCATTTGAATTATGATAGAATTAAGTTGCATGAACGCATGAATGTATAAATGAACCAAAGGGACAAGTGAATAAACAGTAGCAACGGAAAAGCCAAACGAGTAACATATCACTACACGATATCACACGTAACAAACTTTCACCATCAGTGCAAATTTATACACAATATATACGATCCGTCATGGAATATGGTATCGTTGTCTGAAAATCGCATTGGGTTGTATGAAATCAACACATACAATGTCCCTGGAAGTGATCGTGAGTCTGGAGTGATGCCGCTAAAGCGCCGTTTTGAGATACTTTCGCTTCGCATTCTCGTACGCTCTACAGTATCAAATCCATCGATAATCGAGAATCTTAAAACACTGCAAGAGATAGGTGCTAAATGCAAAATCATAGATATTTATCATGATTTTGTTTCTTTACAGGTCCACCCTAATACTTCTCAAAGTATAGTTCGTACCAGCTTACCAGAGTCCTACAGTTTCAGTTTTCTATTGCAGATACCTCGTTGAGAGAGGTCTATCTCTGACAGTCTCTGATAAAGTATAACCAAATCAATAAAAACCATTGACGGATCCTCCTCAGAACACGGCATCGGTTTTGGCATATATAATATAACTTCCGGAGCGTTTTTCAAATTACGCCAACCATTAAAGTACTAAGCTCGTTTTTTAGAAAAATCATTTCGGATGGTGTTACCTTTGATAGACCCATCTTTCCTCACGAGCAGTTACGTGCCCCGCAATCGCTCTGCATGGCACGCTGGCAAAGCATATGGGACGCGAATGAGCTCGGGAGGTTTTTGTATACCATTACATCTGAAATTTTCTTGAAACCGTGGTTTTCTGGCATTTCTAGAGTTCGTGCGTTAATTAGAATGAAGTCTAGACTTAGGACATTTTGCATTGGACACACATATCTAGCGTATAGGTCAGGTCGACTCAAAGGTATGTGGCTGCGGTGTCGGATTTCGCTATTTGGATCATCTTCTATGGTCCTGAGTAAATCTCGAGGCTGTAAGACCCTGCTTATTGGATGCAGTTCGAGGTATAGGAAGATTTCTTGATACTCCGATTCGCGATTTACTGGGGGAAACAGATATGTCCTACCTGAGGGAAATTTTTGAATTTTGCCGAGCGAATGGTTTGTCTGTGTGACCCTTTCCTCCTTGTCCCCGCTATGTAATGTATGTAGTAGCTCGCTTGTAGGAATGATTGTTTGAATGCAAATGTATGAAAGGTTGAATGAAAGAGTATGCTGTGTAGTAGTTGTGGGGGAAAACTATTGGCCTTGGTGTCGGGAATCCTCAGAGCTAGCCAGACGAAGGGCGACCATCGCTTTAAACAACGATACAAACACCAGCTAGAAACCGGATCATGGACCTGGATGACGGAAAAATGCGTCATAAAAAAAAAAATAATAAAGAGCAGACCGGGTCGTATCTTAAAAATATAAAACGGTAAAATGTTTAACATACTTGGTTTAAGCGAGCAGGAATTTTCAGTATAATATGTTGAAATATGTGGAGAGTTATATTCATTGGAAATATATAATATCATGTTACTACCCTTAGCTTTTAAAGCATCAATAAATATGGCTTCAATAACTTAATATTCAATTTTGTTAGCAATATTTGCATCAGTTGAAACACCATCCACGTATGACTCTAAGTGAGACGCACAGCAAACCGTCAAACCAGCCTATTGCAACATCGGTTGTATAGTTAGATAAGAGGAACGAAACCCATTCTGAAATGTACACTTATGGCTTTGGCGGTTCTTCAACAAGTTTGCTAAAGTTCGGTTTGCATGTTTTTTGTTATCACAAACATTTTAACAAACCGTGCTTTTAAGCTTGTTAGAATAAGTGATTTATTAATTTAATTTATACATAGCCGCTTGCAAATTATTGGATGATGTAAAAAAATAGTTCTATTTGAAAGCTCTATACCTGCAATGGAAATGGAAGATGAGATAGCAAAAGCTTCCACTCCATACCGTTGAGAAATACAATGTAATTTTTTTTCTCCCCCACATTATCGGCAAATTTTCCAACACTAATTAGTATCACAACCGACATCTCGTAATGTAGAACACAATCTTATCAATGCTGCTATTTTTGCTCTGAAAATCGGATGCTGTTCATCAATAATGGTTTACAAGTTTCTAAAAGGTCCTAATCTGAAGGTAAAACAAAACCAAAATAAAATAGCAAATTAAAACATTTTACTAAAAAATATATTTCGGTGTTAATGCAAGCATCGATTATTAATAATGATCTTGGGCTCTTAAGGAATTGGCCCTTTTTACACTATATTCATTTTGATTCATTTTTGTAACACTATATTCATCTCGTTAAGTCATGATTTAATTGAAACGAGTGAACAAAAGAGGGAAAAGCTGTATCACGTTAAGACTGAATAGAGCTCAACTATTTCTGATAGAGTAACATTTAAGAATACGAAACTGATTTAAGTTGTATAAGCAGCCTACCATCAGTATATGTAATTTGATATTGTAGTTTGAAGTTGTTGTAGTTTGTAGTAAAATACTAGAATCATGATGTTTTTAAGTAAAAAAATGTATAAGTTAAAAGATATTCAAAACTTGTTTAATCACTGCCGAACAGACTGGTAATTTTCCCGTATATTATGTTTGTCTGCACACATGGTAGTGAAATATAATTCAGACTATTAAATTGGTCTGTATTTCTGACATTTTTATACTTTTTACAGGAACTCGCCCATCGGCTTGATAATTAGCTCGTGAATCTAAAAATAAATAAAACGAACAAACAAAACATAAGATGGTAAAGGGCATGTTATAAAAATTGCATGAATTGAGTATATAACAAGCATACGTACTTGCACATTTTCTGGTGTAGTAATAGCATAGAGTACCGCTTCGGCCACATCTTCAGGTTTTAGTTTTGGCATATAATTGACAATTTCATTTTCCTTTGAGGTGTTTGAGGAGAGAATGTCACCTTCCACCAAGCCAGGACTAATACTCTGTAAATGATAATAAAATTATAAAAATATACGTGATTTGGTTCAAAGTGATTGTGGTCCACTACAACTTGCATCAACCACAGTGTTTTGCCATTAGCTTTTGATACGTTATGGAATTTAAAATTAATTAAACTTTGAATTAATTGATTATTTCCCGGTTACGAGCCGCCATTTCGTTCATTTTCGAATATTTGGTTTTCGTAACGTTTTTACAATTTGTAAGTATTTCATCACTTTCCAGAAGCATTTACCGCTATGAAAATTATCGAAATGTTTCGCCAACCTTCTTGACATGCATCAATGCGAAAAAAAGAATCCTTATACTTTTCGTATTATAAAATCAATTATAAAAAAGCTCACATTTCACGTCGAGCGTTCGTTTTCGCAATTTGCATAAAAAATATAGTATCAAATTATTTATTTAACATTAAGAATGACGGGGGCGGCCCGGTGGTGCAATTGGCAACGGCGCCAGTTCCTAACACGACCGGACCGGGTTCAAATCCCATTCGGACCGTCCCCCCGTGGCACGGTCTGACTAGCAAGCTACCTGGTAAAATCAGTCTAATACGGCCTGGTCCGTTCTAAAATAGTAAAAAAAATAAGCATGACGGCTTAGGCTTAGCTTATTTAACATTAAGGATGACCGTATTGTCATTGTATCAAATTGACTATAATACATTTTTAATTTTATTGAAAGAATTTTTGAATAAATCATTAACCATTAATGATTTCTGAATCCATTTAATTATCGTATCGACATCAAACGTCTGTAACTGAACGACATTTACGGTATATATAATTACAGACAATTCAAGCATTCTTAAATATTTAAATCCACATTATGGAATTAAAACAAATGCAAAGAAATGGAAGCGTACAAAAACAATTTAAATTATCAATCGCAATGACTTACCGTAACTTTACAGCCCGTGCCTAAGTAAACGAGTTCTTGTCTAATACATTCGGTAATGGCCGTTACTGCATATTTCGATGCCGGGTACATTCCATTCAATGGTCGTGTTCCTGGGACGGCTTGGTGCACTTTATGGCCAAATATGCTGTTAACGTTAATTATGTGACCCTTCACATCGCGGGCTTTCATTGATTTGACGGCTTCCCTGGTGCACATAGATAATCCTATGATGTTCGTCTCCATTGTCTTGTAAAGATCTCTTGTATTGTTTTTCTCTGTTAGCAAGCATTTAGTGATGATCCCCGCGTTGTTCACCAGCATATCTACCCCACCGTAAGTGTTTTCGATCCATCCAAATGCATACTTAATGTCGTCCTCCACGGTAATATCACACTCGACGTAATTCAGAGTACCGGCCACATCAAATAGGCTAACGCGTAGTTTTTCTACCTTGTCACGCCGTCTTGACAGTGCGCATACAATCATTCCCGCTTTGACGAGTTCTATCGCAATGGCACCACCAATTGCACCGCTGGCGCCAGTTACGACAGCAACCTTGCCATGCCAACGTTTCATTCGGTCGGCGATATCTAATCTAACTGATGGTGATGGGGCCGGTGGTGTGGCCTCATTACTATCATTAGTTCCGTTGTTACCATTGGCTGACATTTCGAATTAGCCGTTACTAAAAACAAAACAAAAAAACATAATTAAGACATATCCCATGTTTCAATTTGCAACAAAGCGTTGCTTGTTTAGCTAAAAATATTTCAATTTTGCTAATTGGCAAAGTATCAAAATGGGATGCGCAATTGCTCTAATCAATAACGCATTGTTAACCCCACGAGCATAGAATGCCACAGTAATTAGGTGTTTCATGGCCAATGCATAGGGTGGATAACAAGGTTTAATATATTTTGGTTGAGTTGTATATGAAATAAAAATAGTTATTTTTTTACGCAACTTGAGCATTTGTACGAGGAATGTTAACGATCGGCAGGCTTTCAGGGAGTGTAAAATATTCGTCGTCACTGACACTGACTTCGAAAGTAAAACAACATGTAAATCAAAAAAAAAATTATACAGACAAAAAAATGATATGATACATACACACATTTAACACTATAGTTAGATTTGACTGCCTTGTCGAAATATTTCTGCAAAAATAAGCACCTACAACGATAGAATTTCTTTACTTTTACTCGCAAAGAACTTGCTTACTGTCCAAAAAGGTTATGGAATATATTTCACTTCACGAATGGTTCAAATTAATGTTACGCTTTTATCACACATTTTAGTAATGTATAAAAAAGGTGGTTAAAATGCAGTGCAGTTCATTTAGAATTTAAGTTACACTATTCAGAAGGATATGTATGTTAACCCTGCATTACACATATTGAAACTATTCACATTTCACAAGGGCGCATTTGAAACATAGTACCACTTTCGTACAGTTAATACCACAACACTTAGTACGTTGAATCGGTTGTTATAATAATTTGATTGAAAAAAAGGGGAAAACTTTTCACTGTTTGATTAGACTTACTTTAAATGGTGTATTTAAACAACCTTGCTTAAGAATGTGTAACTGCAGCCGCGAAAAATAAATCCTTGAAGTTTCTGGTATTTAAACGAAAAACCTTACAAGAGCACAACCCTACCACTAATTGTTCAGAGAGGTTGATTTCAAATAATCGGTTTAAGAAGAAAATGAGCACCAGTCTTCACCAAAGCAATAGTACAAAATGTCGAACGGGGTTTTAACCACAACCTATTTATATAAGCTTTCCCGGCTGGCTTAATGATTTTGATTTGCAAGATCTCTACTACACTAGTACATCTTCACCTTGCCTCAATACAATTACAAATTGAATGCTGCTCAGCATGGTCTACACGCGGTTAGATAAATTTATAAAAAAAGATGCGCAGAAAAAATACTACTTCGTACGCTTTCCGCTCATTGGCAATCACTTTTGCAATTAAGAAATAAACAAAAACTGCGCGAAGAAGAAAATACATTATTTGGAAGCTGTGCAACATTTTTTCTCCCACATATAATTTATGTTTACATTACTGATATGATACTTCTTTCATTTAGATGTTATTTTTTTTTGAACTTACTGCATCTGCGATCTTATCTGTCCTTTTCTCTTTCCATAAAATAAATTTTATTATGAATGCTAGTAGATCAAACAATAATTAATGAAGGAAATATTCCAAGGCCATTGACACTGTTTAATTTCGGCTTATTCATATTCATTCATTTTTCCGATAGGATTATAAAACGCACTTGCGGTACAGCCAGAAATTATAAAAAAATCAAGAAGCGATTAAATAATGGAAATACAATGAAAATTTATGAAGGAAAGCGATAGTAGCATTATTTTTTTCTTCTGTTAAGTAAGTAGTATATCCAACATATTTCGTTATGCTGATCTTCGTTAGCTTTTGTAAGTAAATTTTTGTTGTAAGGTGTAAATTTGCTATAAC
Organism: Anopheles rivulorum; assembly: GCA_018908115.1. NCBI lineage: Eukaryota > Metazoa > Arthropoda > Insecta > Diptera > Culicidae > Anopheles > Anopheles rivulorum. The sequence continues at coordinate 1,227,720 of STHB01000010.1, forward strand.
AATGAGTGTATGAACACGTACGATTGTGTAGTTCAAATCATATTAATACCAAATTATATTAGGTATAATTATACCACCATTTGTACATGCATATGATGTATTTGTATGTATAATTATAAATTATATAAAATTATAAAAATACATATAATACGTATGCGTACATATTTATATACACTTAGGCAACCAACCATCGAAGGAGAACGAAACTAAATAAAAATAAAAATAGCATTTTTAGCCCTAACAGCAACAGTCACAATACTGTAAACAACATCCTTGATTATATTTATTCCACCCTACGCACCAGCATGTCCGTCATCGTTTTTTTATGGTTTGATTAATAGGATGGCTAACATACGCCAATTGAAATACGCATTTTTAACGCGAAAGTATTCGGTGGTATTTCATACTGCTACTTGCTACTCTTCTCCGCTATTTGTGATCGTTTCTGACATACGTCCAAACATTTCACTCGTCAGTAACACACGGGAAATGCCGCACATGTATACAAATACTTTGTAGAAAGCGATTCGAGCTAATTATCGTGTTGATAATGCTATTCTTTTCGTAAACACATGCGTTTGTGTAGGGTTTGATTAGCTCTGAAGGAGCCACTTATTTATATTAACTGTTACATATTGCTTGATATTGAAATTAATGCCGCATACATTTTAGAATAAGATAAGCAAACTTTAAGTTGGTAAGTTGATAAGTTAGCACCAATAAGTAAATTTTTGCTGAACTACTATTGAGTAAATGCTAAAATACGAAGCTCTTATAAATGAGTTTGGGAAGGTATTACGTTAGGTTTGACTACAGGAATCCTGATGGCTGCTATGAAACCCGTCATACATTAGAAAACAGTTCAACAAGATTTAAAACAGTTTGATGTGTTACATAAGTGTGAGATAATTGTTCGAGAGGCCAAGGGGTTCGAGCAATTTTTCACTTTTTGCGTATTTCTCACGCGCAAAAAAACCAAAATAAAGTGTTGTGATTAATAGATATTAGGGTTAAATAACAGTAATGATAACGATCTGTCACTCCAGTGTAAAAAACGATGTATAGTGAATGACATCTTTGGTTTTCGAACAATAAACATGAAGCTAAACCATTCTTCAAAGCATATAAATTACATCTAAAGCATTCATCTGCTTGAAGGTTGACAAGATGCCATAAATTATTCATCTTGACACGCTCTTTTTTTGTGTATTTTGCTCTCGTCTTTTCTCACCATAGGATAAAACTCGATGTTCTGTCAGCAATACTTACATACTCTATTTACATATGTATTTTCCTGCAAGGCAGACAAAAACAGAGAATAAGTCAAACTAGACAGTGTGTGGGACAATTGTTTAACCACTACTCTTTTGACAAATCTGATCTAGTCGCACTGGCTTTACGAATTAAATACTGACACGATTTTTAATTCCGAACCAATCCATACTGAGCAAGCGCGTGGCCACCGTAAGCGATATGGATTTTGATGGACTAAAGATATATCATGTGTATTCTTATAATGATCGGTTTGGTTTCTTGTCTATATAAAACCAATGAATGAATTAATGAAACCCACTTAATACTTAATAGGAAACATAAAAATTTGTATATGGATATATATATATATATATATATATAGACTTGAACCATAAATTTATTCCAAAACAATGAAAAAACAATGTTTGCAAGGAAATGTGTTGAAGTACTTTTTGGCATGAGTATTGGTTTATCAATAGTGTGTTGAATGTTACCTAGAATATAAAATATTCATAGTTCTGTATAGTTGAAAACATTTATCTAACACTAAATGGAAGCATGAAATTGATTGTTTTACGTTCATTTGTGCGCATCGTCAGCGCGTTTAGGAATACTTCAAACAGAAATAATAAGTTTAATCCACGAACGGGTTTTGTTCTGCAGCTGTGATCACATCATTTTTACACCACCGTTTCATCAGTGAGTGAAAAAAAAGAATGAAGGAAAATCCAAGAATGTCACGAAGATAAAAATATTAAATTGGTGATTTTTCTGTGACAGGTGTTATTAATGGTGTAGTCGGAAATAAAGGTGCCGTTTGAATTTCTACGTGTATAAAATAGACTATTTCAGTCCATTAGTCTAAAATTGCAAAGGAATTCGATTTGTGCGCTTTCTTTCGGAGTTTGATGAGTAAACCGGTTTATTCGCGTAACTTTTCTAACGCAAATTTATAGAAGTTCTGAACCGTAAAAACACCTTCTCTACCGCTTCTATCCAGCTCATTCAAGATTTATCAGCTTGCCAAACTATTCGGTAACATTGGTAGCGAGATTAGACGGAGGAAACAAACTGAGATGAAAGACAACAGTGTAGCGGAATGCGCGAAGATGAAAATAGAGTGTTGGTTGGCTTTTTTGGATGTTTGTGCTCAAAGTTGTTTATGTGTAAAGTAGATCGTTTATCGATTGTTCTTTCATATTACTATAGTTTTACAAAAGCCCTTAATTGTGCTCGCTTACTTCGTAGCTCATAAAAATTCATGTTATTTATATTTGGTTTGCGCGCATTACATACAGCATCGGTGTATAAGATAATTAACACCTCAAACGATCTTGAAGTCGGGCGATAATATTGGCTGATGTGACGGACGCAAGGACCATGAACTTGTCTGAGTGGAAAGTTGTTTTTGTTAATAAAAATTTCATGAGACCTTGGATGTCAGGCAGTAAGCCGCCAGCTGCTGGTTTGATTCACTTTTCACATTCATGTTGTATAGACCTCTTTAATAGTGCTTAAAAATAGCAGTCGATAGCAATAAAACAAGTGTACACGTGGTGGTTGATAATGTACCCATCTAGATAGAGCTATACATACTGTTCAAGAATGCTTTGGTTTATGGTCTTTAATCACTAAAAGGTGTCCCCAACATCGTACCGAGAGTACAGGTGGAAAACATTTTTTGAAAATACACATCTACGAAGTGGAAGATTTTTTGACGGCATTCAAATCATTGATACGTTTATGTTTTACGTATCTATTACGACCAAAACGCACGTCCATAAAATTTTTAACTGTTTGAAACAACTTCAATAGTACACATGTAATGCCGTTCCTAGCTTTAACGCTTTAATATTCGTTGAGCAGAAAGATAACTTAAATTCCTTAATGGACTAAACTTCCTACTCCTATTTTAGTTTAACGTTATTTCCAATCATGAGGGCTACCTCAACTAGGCAATTTACATTCCGGCGCTTTCGAACTAGTAAAACGAACATTTTGCTTTCTAATCTGAATGCTGTAAGTCTTATTATGTAGATCGTATATTTCATACACATACGTGGGAAATAGCAAGTGGAGGAATGAAAATTAAGAGCGATGTTTTATTCGAAACAGATTACTTTTATCATAAAATAATTATTTTATGAAAAAATGAGAAAAATTTTCATGTTCTATTGTCTTGCAGGTCTTGGCCTGCTGCAGCAGTCCTCTAAACCGGTCATTGTCAAGTGCCGTCGTCATCTCGGGTTTTCTGGGGGACACATCCACTCAATTACTTTAAAATAACTTTACTGGTTGGATCGTGCGGTGTCATTCGAATGACATTAACAGCTCACCGGAGCCTAGCGAGTCGAATTCGCTGCGCGATTCTAAGTTCATCGTACTACTCGTAGGGTTCTTCATTGTAGCAGATCCTTCATTGTCCTTCCATATAAGCCGAAAATCCTTCTGAACATCTTCCTCTCTTACGTGGCTATGAGGGTTTGGTCAGGTTTGGACAACGTCCTTGGCTCAGAGGCGTTTGTGTGTACCGGAACTATAAAAGTTCTATACAGTGCCATACTCGATCGTCGCGACAGGTTTTTCGAGTGGAGAAGTTTCCTCAGACTGTAGAAAGATCTGTTGGCACCCAGCATCCTAGCACGTGTATCAACATATGTCACGTGACCGTCTCACAAGATAGGTAACACTTTGGACGACTTCGAAGGTGCGGTCAGCTCTTTGTCCGTCACCCCTACGTAAGGCAGGATTTGTTGTTAACTTATAGAAGATGGTACTCGGAGTTTCCACTTTTGAGTCACAGATGGCCTTCTCTAGCACTAGGTTGATGAGTAGACACGCTAGCCCATCTCCTTGGTGCAGACCTTTGATGGTAGCTATTAAGCCTTATTTCCATCGTTATTTCTAGAACAGGCCACCTTATGTCTAAAGTTGTTCAAGTTGTTGATGCTCTGCTATCTTTTGATAAAACTTTCTTTCAGGTCGTTAATGGACTAACGGTCTAATTTTTTGGAGTTCCTTTGCAGTTATTTCTTGGTATGGTGAAGTTTTTTCTCCGGCCGTATGAGGCATTCCTCTGCGCATCCCCACGTTCTATGCCACTGTTGGATTGCTCGCTATGCGCAGATCTTACGTTCGGTCACCTGTCTACATTCTTCGTCGACTGTTATTACACAAATTATAAGCTGCGCATAAAATGCATCAAGTGGTAATTGCAATGGATTTGATATGAGTGTCTTTCTTTTTTACGGTGGGCAATTTGATCTTTGTTTTAATGCATTATAGGTATGTAGTATAATGAATGTCTCATATAAATGTCTTACTTTTATTAGCCATAAATTGTTGAACACAAATGTGGATTCTTCTATAGACAACCCTCATAAACATGTTACATGCACATGTTAAATGTTTGAAACGTACTCGCTATTCGCTAATCGCTATTTATTTACATTTTGTTTCCTTCAACAATAAAAATGACTGTTCTTTCGGAAGCTTTTTCGAAAGATGTCGAAGAATTAACGGCATCATGTGGATTGTAATCTGGGCCGAATACTTTTCGATATTTGATAATCAAGCATGTTTATTCATTTGCTTATTTGGCAAACTACATAGCATACAGTAAGAAATGAAAAAACAACAATAACCGATGAAAACAATTACTTCATCAGCTAAATGACAAACCAGACCTTTCTGAACAACTTTTTTTTTAATATGATTAATTTCAACGCTTGTCACAGCAATCTATAATAATTATTATGAGTATTCTAATAATCGAGAAGATATGGCTTTGGAAAAAATCAGATATTCAAGAAGGACCGCAAATGGTATAAAACAGGAACCAGTAATATCATTATAAATCTAGTTTAATAAAATAATTGTGCATTCAATGGAACTATAATCATACTAGATATAGAAACGATCAAAATTAAGAAAATAGTGAGATTAGATTTGGCATATTTTTGTCGAATAGGATTACCGGTTTGGCATCAGGTTTATTTACCTTAAACGCTGCGGTGAACTTTCCTCTGTCCTACACGACTACGAGTCCTAAGGCCACATAACAGATAACAAATATGCAGTAGGAGGGGATAATAGGGAACATATTGATTCGTTTTAAGTAGATACCCCTCGTGTACTTCAATTTTATACAAGCCAAAAACAATCTCGGATTTATACAGTAGTCTGCCAATGGTACCGACTGCTTCAACCAGAAGGATTTGCAAACTTCGAACAGCCAAAAACCCATAAAACTTGATAAACATCGTGAAACCAACCAACGCAACCATACATTTTCGTTTGATCCAGACTAGGCTGTAGATGCGCATGCAGTGTGAAATGAAACGACATGAGCCGGGACATACTACATACTACGAACGCACGATCCACTCCCGCGATGTAATTCCGAAATTCAAAGTATATGTAAAAAAATACATGACATGCAGACAAATATAGGAGAGCATCACATAGCATTATCATTCGCTCGACACACGCGACACAAAATCACACTCAGGTAGGCTATATCTGCATCAGTCTAACACGGTGGGTCGCGAATCGAAATATCGAGGATCTTCCTGTATTCCGAATTGCGTTCAACACGCATAATCCTGCAGCCTCATAATACACGCAGAACCATAGATGACGATCCAAATCACGAATTTCGACGCGGCTGCCCCAAACTTTAGAATCGACTTCTTCGATACGCTGGCCTAACATAAGCCTAGACATTATTCGAATGAACGCACATTTGAAGAGTACGCGAATATAGAAACATACCGGGACGAATAGGCACTGCAATCACATCAATTTCTGTACATGTTATATACATATTTGGGTCGATCTTACCATTTCTTCTTACATTTAACAATTGTTAATATAGCTTGTTCAAGGGAAGTTCTTGACACCGATGTTTGATTTTCACCGCTTGTTTATTTTTGACGATTTCCTCCATCGATTCTTGTTACTTCTAAGGCATCAACGACATATTACGTTTCTTTTAAAGCGTGAACTAAAGTTGTAAATTGTATTTTGCGTTTTAATATATCGTTATTGTTGTTCGTATCGTAAGGTGTTTGATTAGAACAAACAACAATTTAAGGATAATATTTTGTCTTGAGAAATGTTTTGTTTATCATGAAAAAAGGAGTTATACTCATACGGCAATGTTTTCTATCCACGCTTTGTTGGTATAAACATCTACAAACACATCAGGCGACTGACCATTGCATTGGGAACCGTAATAAAACAGTCCTATGAGCTTGGATGAATCAGATCGTACTAAAGGGCCACCCTCATCCTTCTGTAAATGAGAAATAAACTTATTTTCGATCGATGGGATTACATTCGCCTAGACTTACCGAGCATGCTGCTTGTCCCGGTTGGTTCATAGTACATATATTTCCATCCGATAGGTTCGATAGTCCATTTCGTGTGCGGCAGTCACTTAATGATAGCGTGCGTCGGTAAAGCGTTTGCAAAGTATTCGAGTACCCAGGACTACCGTATGAGAGGGTTCCCCAGCCGTAAAATACGGCAGGTATATCGGTTGTAATCAGATTATCATTCAATTCAATTGTTGTAACTCGTGTTGAAAGTGTAACTGCTTGAGACAGTTGTAATAGAGCCACATTATTAGCACCGCTCACTGCACTGTACGACGGATGTCGTTCAATTTTACTGACAGTATACATTTTTTTATTGGTAAGCAAACGATGGGAACCAAACAGAATGTTTAACTCTCCGGCTGTTTTATCGGTTACGCATTGTGCCGTGGTAAGAATCCAGGTTGATTTTATTAGTACACCGGTACAGACAAATGCCGATGAAGTAGTGGTTTTTATAGCAACGATATACGGTGCTGCACCGGGCAACGATGAGTGGCCACCAATGATGGCATGCACTGCGTAAAAAACATAAAAAATACACGTTTGTTGAAGCTTGTTGCACCTTTTGGCACGTAAAATAGCACCGTTTAATAATCCCTACCTTCAGACGTTGCAGCAATTGCAAGAATTACTATAACAAGCACCACTATGGATGCACAATTCGCCATCCTTATTCCAAACACGCTAGCTATACACAAAATACAATTTTTACTACTCCTTCTGCAATTCGTGCTCGGGGCTGACACACTTTGAAATATTTAATACAAGAAGCACACTGCAAGCTGTGAAGGTCTGTTATAAACGATTTTAACCATTACTTCACATTTATTTTGTAAATATTTGCACGAGGTGGGCAGTAAATAAGATAAACTTCAAAGTACCATTGTATAGAAACGCTTATCATGTTTACTTCGTTTTTGTTTAATAAGTGCTTCAACGATAACAGAGTTGTTTATCTCATCAGTTATAGGTTTATAGTTTGTAGGCTATGCTGCAAATATTATAGTAAAATTTTGTACTAAAATTTGTGGTTAAAATACATCATTCTATGATGTACAAATTTCAGTCATTTTTCGTCCTTCAATACAAGCTATGATTAATAAAATACGATTAAACTTACATATTTGACTACAATGTTTTGCTCAAGATCAATTCGAGCAGTTGATGATCGTACACGATACACCTCACACATAAAATAGACACTGGCAGGAATTCATAGCTTGTTTACTCGTTAATTCGTGATACCGGCTGCTCTCGCAAACCATCATTTCATTTCAATTTGGACTTTTTTTGCCACCTTTACCCTTGTGGATAGTCTAACACTACATTATACGATGTGGCATTGTAATGTCCGTAAAAAGCCATCGGAGCGACTTTAAATCGATTCAGTATAGCCGGTGGTACCCAACATATAGTAGGTTTGGATTTCACAAATTTTCCTGTCCTCTCGATCCTTTCCACCATCTGCTATATAGGAGAGTCCATTAAGTCTACAGCCGGCGAAAGAATCAAACCACTAAGGGAATCAAATCATTCGTGAAATCCTTGAGCTTCTTCTTCGGCTGATAAATACTGATATTCGGCCAACCTATTTGCTGTCCATTTTTCATCTATTTTTTCGCTATCAGTTAATGATCCTCCAGCGCTTGCTGTTTCCACTCCACTAATAAGCGTGTTAATGGTTTCGAATGCTTTGGTTTCTCTCAAATCGTTCTGCCTCTGCTTTTTTTTAACTGTCGTGTAGTCCTGGCACCGCTTCTAACGAAAATACTTAATATTTCATTAGCGACGCAATTTTAATTCCAAATTTTTAAAAAAGGTTTGCTTTGCTTGATTTCAAATTACTGTGGTATATCTCAGCTATGCGTTGGCGCTAATTCTACCATCTATCCTGGGATCCTTTTTCAAAGCATGTCTTGGATCAGTCTCACACAGCATGGCTTTATGCCGGGTCGGTCCACCGCAATGAATTGCATGTTATTCGTTTGTTTGTTAATTGTCTTGACTACGGTGCTCAAGTACACGCGATTTACACTGACTTCCAGGCCGACCTCGTCGGTTATCGCTAAACTAGTCAATTTCGGGGTTTCCTCCGAGTTTACTAAATGGTCTCTTTTTATCTCTCACGACATACATAGAGTGTTAAGATTATATCAAAGATATCAAACAGCTTTCCGTGTGCCTGTGGTGTCCTCCAAGGCAGCAGTTCAAGTCCCTTTTTTCGCTTATGACAACAATGGTCTTCTATCAGTTCTCATTAAACATTGACAATTGTGATCGCCATTATTGTTTCTCTCTTTACTAATTCTTTATCTTCTTGGTTCGTCTCCAATTTCCTTATCCTTTGTATGGAGAAATGCTGTGTTTTGTTTTCCTCGTTCCTCCCAGCGATGGCGATACAATAACAACATCAATAGCCGTTCAATTGGCCGAATCTGCTCATTTCTCGATCCGGAAAATACACTTGAACCTAAATTTATTTTTGCCGTCCACATCTCTAACTTGATCAACTCTGCCTATCGGTCTCTTGGTCTCATTCCAGTTTATAGGGATTTACTTATATTTTTTTGCGTTCTTCATTATAGAGCTCGTGTGGAAAACATTTTTGTTAATATATAATAATAATAAAGTGGTGTACATGGCATCGTTGTCAGTTCCAACACGACCGTGCCAGTCCAAAATCGTATTCGGACCGTCCCCCCGTAGCAAGGTCTGACTAACCGGTTACGTGATAAAAATTAGTCTAATACGGCCAGATCCGCTCTAACAAAAAAATAACAATAATGCTGACTGGCGACCAGCCTTTCTACAGTCTGATGAAACTTCTCCACTCAAAAAACCTGTAGCGATCGAATATCTCTCTCAAATTCGGTAGGCTTTTTTTGTCTAGGCTGCTAGAAGTTTGTCTAGGCCGCTCAATAGGCTAATGGGTCTATAGTTTTCAGGTTTCCTACGGTCTTTGCCAGTTTTGGTGATGGCGATTTTTTTCTAAACAGTTGTTTTTTTGCTTTTTAAATTTTTTATCACTTTTAGTAGTTATTTAGGTATCATTAATTCAGATGGAGGTAGCTATTTTCTTTGAGGGCTTTGCATTTTTCAGTCTTGAGGCTTGAGTAGCACAAAGTTGAGTTTTTTCAAAGAAGGGATAGTTGTAGGTTGATTTTTAATTGTTCTTACAAGCTTCCAGAGTTAGTTGGTATTGATGTGCTCCAGTGTGTTATTCCAAGCTTTATTTCGTTGTTGAGAGACCAGGTGTTCTATTTTCCTATTTAGGAGTTAATAAGAGTCCCGGTATGTGGTTTCTAATCTATGCCAATACCATTTTTTCTAAATTTATTCTTGATTTTTATTAAATCTATTATGTGATTAGGATGATGCTATATTTTCCTGGTGTCACGGTCTGTAATGTTCTATCATGGGCTCTGTTGATTGCTGATGTTAAATTTTGTAACATGTTATCGATTTGGGAGGTATTTTGAATATGACCGAGATGTATCGCGGATAGGTCAAGAGAATCATTGATAACGGTTCCACATTTTGTGACGAGCGTTTAAGTAACCACAAATGAAAAAGTTGTCTTTTCGTGAGGTAAGTTTATGGAAATCCTTTTGGAATTCATGTATATTTGATTTGAATCCGGGATGGTAAGCGGTAATAAAAGAAAGACTACAACACGACCGGACCCGGTTCAAATCCCATCCGGACCGTTCCCATGTAGTGAGCACTGACTATGCAACTACGTGGGGGTATTTAATATTCTAGTAAGCCATTTAATGGCCGGCATGACCTGGTAGGTCGTTAAGCCAAAAAGAGAGAGAGAAAATACTTTGGACGGTATAAACTGTAAATCCTATTGCTTCCATTACTGCAAGATTAACATGTTTCCACAACTGATGCTTCAAACATTTTCCAATGAGAACGAGTACTCCTCCCTTTGAGCCTAATAGTCTATCTTGTCTGTATACCGCATATCTAGGAATATTTAAAGCATGGGCGGGTTTAGGGAATGTTTCTACTATCATCATAATGTTTATATTATGTAGAGATAAAAAATGGCTTAACCCGTTAATATGAGAAATATTGTTATCATTCCAGAATGAAACTTTTAGTTTACTTATGCAATCCATCACGGAAAACAGTATTGGGCAACGACTTGACACAGATTGTAGATTGCTGTTATTTGGTCTTTTATGCTTAGGCTTTTCAAAGTGTGAGTAAGTTCTATAACCTGGAATCGGCTTTGATGGTGGAAGTGAAGGAAAGTCGACAGCGACCGACGAATATTTTTTGTGAAGATTACAGTTGATCTTAGTATTGCTGATAATTGGACGATTTGGGAATCCGAATTGGCACACTTCAGCTTGTATTCCTGTGATTTATCATCGCTTGTCGATGTACCGACGGTGAGGGGGCAAAGCGACGATGCGTGTTCGTCGGCACATCTGTTACATTTTTCGACACGATTGCAATTCATCGCACCGTGATCGTATAGTGACCTTTTGCACTACATTGGGCCCGATTTTCTGGAACTTTACAACACAGTGATCGAAGGCTGTGATTATGCGTAGTGGTTGCATAGTAATATTACCCACACCAACGTGGAGTAGGTATACTGCGTGTAAGAGGATGGACTCTCCTGTTTTCTGTTCAACATCGCTCTGTAAGGTGTCATGCGAAGCGTGGGCTTCGACATCCGAGGCACGATTTTTACCCGTTATATCAAATTCCTTGGCTTCGCGGATGACATAGACATGTCGCGAATGCAGACAAAATACCTGCTCGCCGGAGACTCTGACCGCAATAAAGCTCGACTCGGGAGAAAGTTATTAGTTAACAGCGACGATCTTGAGATGGTAGAGGAGTTCTGCTACCTTGGTACAATCGTAACTATGGACTACAACGTAAGCAGAGAAATCCGGCGGCGCATTGTCCAGGGAAATCGTGTCTGCTACGGACTTCACAAACTCCTGCGACCCAGAACACTCCAACAACACACAAAATGAACGATATACCGCACACTGAAACGTCCAGTAGTCCTCTACGGGTACGTGTCCTGAACTTTACTGACGGAGGATGCTTATGCAATCACCAATTTTGAACGGTGGGTGCTAAGGACTGTCTTACGACCCGAACGTGTGGAGAAGGAGAATGAATCACGAGCTAGCTGAGCTGTTTGGGGGTGCAGATATTCTGACGGTTATCAAAGCTGGCAGGATACGATGGCTGGGGCACGTGATGATGATGCTGGTCTCATGCTCCGCCAGGAAGGTGCTCGTCAGCGACCCGTTCGGCACGAGATGTAGAGGAGCACAGTGAGCTCGTTGGCTGGATCAGGTGGAATCTAATCTGTCGGAGATCGGATGCAGCCGTGGATGGAGGACTGCAGCCATGGATCGAGTTTCCTGGAAACGGATTGGCTACCTGGTCATGTCAGCACGACGTGCTCAACTCTGAGCAGACCAAAAGGAAAAAGTATACTGCGTGTTCGTCAAATCGTTTTCGTTTCAGTGTAAACTTCTTTACACTTTTTGTTCCTAGGTTCTCTTCTTTTAAAAGTGCTTGCACTCCTTCGATTGGCAGATTATGAAGTCCGTAAATGTATGGAAGGGCATGTTTGATTTTTAAAGTGGTTCACCACTTTGCGGAAGTCCCTGATGTTGGTTATCTGGACGATAGTACCGTGATTTGTTGGTTTGGTATTGTATTTTACTACACCAGCGGCAATGACTGTTTTAAGTACAAAAGCCACAGAGGAATTTTTTACCACTATTGGTGGTGGATCGTGTCGGTAGCTGCACACCTGACCTGTCCTGTCGCGTCATACTCAACCTTCTTGCTTCCGAGGTACGGTCCGGATGGGATTTTGGTCCGGTCTGGTTGTGTTGGAACTAGCGCCATTGCCAAATGCACCACCGGGCCGCTCCAACCAACCTTCTTTGAATGAAGCAGAAATTTGAGCAGTATACATATATTTGTGTTCGTGTAACACTCGTTATATCGGCCCATATCATACGGACATAATTTTTTTTTTTTTAAAGTACAACGAAAGGTCTTGAAGAAGAAATAAACCTTTGACACCACACAAACCTGCCCACGTTTATTCTAAGCGGGATTCTACCCTTTCTTCTACACTTCCACAACAACCTAGGAAACCCAAGAAAAAGCGATCTCTTCGGTCCGAGGCTCCTCGCAAAAGCCTGGCTTTCCCAACAGACTCTAGCCTCTTTCCTTTTCCATTTCCGAGATCCTGGAGTCGGTCCTCATGACTCTAACCCTACCGCAATCTTGCAACTGATCGCTACTTAGACCCTTCCTTACTAGAAGCGGATGGTCTAAGATGGTCCATTTGAACAATTAATGCTCCAATGGCTACCTTCATACAGGATAACTGTAGAAGTTTGGAAGGTAATCCAGGACCTTATCGGCAAAGATCAAGTATTTATAAATAAACAACCAGGCGCAGTAATGATAATTAATATAATTACAAAAAGTTACGTTACTCGTTAATGAAGTTTATTAATTTAAAAAAAAAAATAAAATCATGGAATACTTACCACCAAACTGCTGCATTTTGTGGTGTAAAAGTTTTAAACAATAATTATGAAGAGTTAAATTATTGCAGTGACCTTTTTATTTTTGTTTGATTAAAATAAACCATTTGGAGCTTTTTGGACACAAAATTATGTAAGCTTTGAATAAACGAATAGTAAGATATGGCAGACAAGACACGGCGATTTGTTAAACTTGGAGTACTGTATAAAGGTGTAGTGTGGAAATACCATATCATGTCTACTCTAAATTAGTGGTATATCACAAAAAAGTACCAAAGTGTCTACTTTAGGCTAAACTAAGGAATCGTTACAGAATTTCTCAACGGTATCTGATTGTGCTATTCAAAAAATTACGAAAATTAAGAAACAATCGAAACATGTATATAAATTTAGGAAATAATAGCACACATTCACATTAATCTGCATATTTGCTTAATATTACTTTTATTCATGTTTTGTCCAATATTCATGTCCTGGGCATAATGGTGTACTTATGTGCTGGCGTTATACCTTTCAATTTAGAACATGAATTTTCGCTTTTATACTTTGCTTTATATATAGATTTAATTATTAAGATCGATAGTAAGAGGTGTACAGCGTTGATTACCTCTTTTCTATGCATACACAATCATGCAACGCCAGCGTAGTGAAGTTTTAATAGTCTTCCAGATCGAAACAATCATTATCCAATTCATCCAGCTGCATGCTTTGAAAGTCTACCTTATAACGCAGTATTCCTGTAAAAAGTGGGAATGTTTAGTATTTAATGTTCATAGCAAACTATTTTACTTCTTGCTACATATGTTATTAATTACATTTATAACAGGGAAATACAACATTCCATACGACCAGCCGTTATAACATAAATAAAAAAGGGGAATATATCAGAAGATGATAATGCTACAAATCGATTCTACGTGTAAAATTTTATGCTCTCTGATGCATGCATCCACTCGAAAATCCAAAATAATCGGGCATAACCTTATCGCAATAGGTATGTGCGGGCGACGATTAAAGTTGTTATTGCTGATACTCCAATATTAAACAAATTCCGTATTTTCGTTTTAGTTTGATAATTGTATTTTGGCATACAAAAGAAATGCAATTATTGTTGATTGCCAACTTGAGCTTCAAAATTCCTCACTCTTTTGCCAAATAACTGGAATATTTACGCACAAACCACTTTTAGCAAATAACTCAGTTACTTGTGCAGAAAATAAAGAAGACATGAATAAAAACACAATAGACCAAACAGTACTATCGCCTGCTTAAGGCAACATTTGTAAGGAGTTGCTTAACAATGCTACAAAATTATTTGTAAGAAACATTAGTGTAAGTTTCATAGTAAATTGGTCTTCAATAACATTACAATTGTAAAAATGAAAAATAAAACAAATATCGACATAATCACACAACTAAGCAAAGAAATGTAATTCAAACCCATAACATATAACTTTCAACTTGAGGCGAATAAATTCAATTACCTTGACGAAGGAATGTGTAAGAATGAGGAGTTGATTATTAAGTATGAAAAATATCGTAACGGTTAAATGCGCATACACATCGGATGGTTTAATGGTGCTTTGTTTGTATTCCTCGCTCATTTAACCGTATAAGCGCCTACTTCATTAAAAATTTAATACAAAATTAAACTATTTGAAGAAGTTTGTTTTTGCGTTTGTATACTACTTTTTTCCTCGTAAATGCAATTGGAAATATGATAAATAATGAAAACACATAAAATAACCGTACATACAAATTTATCGATTCAATTAAATATATTAGAGGCTGATAATTTAAAAATCTTATCTGGTTCCTCACAAAATGAAATAAGCTTCATAACTGTCTATTATATTGAGCATGTTTACAGATTAACATGCTAGCCTAGTATTGTTGGCAGTTTTCGAATTTTTAATATATTGAACAATGAATGTCAAATTGATGTTCTGTTAAGTGAACAGGTTATCTAGATCTGTGGCACACATCATAGATCAAAAGAAATTACATTAAGTGTAGGCTTGACCAAGTCAATGTTAACAATAAACATAAAACGAAGCCGAGCTAAAAATCATAAAAAAACATAAACCACAGAAAATCCTTCTATTGATTAGTTGTGCTTACTGAACGAGCATAAAGTGTACCATATATATTAATAAGAATAAAAAATTCAATAATCATCTAAATCAACATCATCCAACGGTTCATCCGCTTGCAAGGATTGAAAATCGACTTTGTAGCGAAGAATTCCTAAATGATGTTTTAGATAAAGCAAAGTGCCACGATTAATGTATTACATGAATCCATTAATTATATACAACCCGCATGAAAGCATTGAGAAAAGGAAGAAAAAATATTTAGCAATAAGTTAGCAATATTAGTTTATTTGCTTGAAGCGCTACATTTACTTACCTCCTATTCCACCGAAGCCGCGCACAAATTGACTACCTTCTTGGGATTTATCCGTAATAATTTCCAAAGTTGCACCAAAACATTTGTAATTATTAGCTAACCATTCAAGTAGTGGTTGCGATTCGACCAATTCCATTTCGACACCACTCTAAAACATAACAATGTAGAGGATTAGTTAAGCAGAGAGTTCCATTGAATTTGGATGTTGAGAAGCAGTCCAACCTCCTTGTCCGTAAAATGAGATTTGTCCTTTTCCTGCTCAGGCGTTAGATGTAATACTGTGGTAGACGTGGCGCTTGCATGGTTCTTCAACACATAACGCTGAATATCCAAATTTTCCCAGCATATAAGAGTCTCTACAGATCCTAACTCAAGTGCCTTCAGAGTATCTTCAACGCCGAAACAGTATTTTCCAGTATCCTGAAAGCAATAAAAGAGAGAGAGATGTTTAAATGCATGTGTAGGAATTAGGTGCAGGGGGAAATACAGCTTTACACGAACTCAGATAGAGCTGATATTCAATCATACCTGGGATATTTCATCGAAGTATCTACCAATCAACTTTTTCTCTTGTATGAATTTCACATTTTGTAACGATTCAGCCGCCAATTCTATTGCCTGGTTAAAACCGTTTTCTCCTCCGTAAGAAACATCAACAAGTTTTATGACCTTGGATTGCAATCTCTGTTGTATAAAAATGAAGATAACATAGTCCTCTTATTTTCAGTTTTAGATGAAAAACATACTACAATTAACCGACCGGATCGAACATGTCAGACTGGCTTAGTTCTGTTTTAAAGTCAGCGCTACCTGCCAGAATTAACCCAGCAATGTTAGGTTTGTCGTTTGTGATGAACAGTTGGGTCGCAACCTCAGCTACTTTTCGTACATAATTATGACGCTTTTCCATACGCAATCGTGCAAAACGCAACGCAGATTGACCGCCTCGACCGTGCTTTTTCGGTAGGTCGACAGTGAACTTGTGCAACACTTCGCGAGTATTCCCCTAGAACGAATGTTGAAGTAAAATAGTGTTAATATTGCTTCCATTTTTAGTGTGCCTATTTTCATTTAACACATACCTGTAGAGTGCCGAAAAGAGCTCCGTTACCGTCCATCACAATAAAACCAAACTTATTGTCGTCGGCAAGAAGTGCTGTTAATGCTTCAGTGTGAAACTTGTTGTCACATAAATAAAGGGAGGTATTGATTGGTTTAAACGGCTCGAAGTCAATGTTGACCTTCTTTTCTTTGCCCTCTTCAGTAACGATCGTACCACAATAAATCACTAAACCATTAGGAGGCACTTTGGTGTAAAGTTTCAATCTGTGTTGAACAGACGTAATAGCGCCGAGTACGGAGAGACGGTTTACGCGGGATTTAATGTTTGATGCAGTTCCAAATTCATCTGCTAACATCTTGCTTACACGACTAATTTGATCCTTTGGTGGTATGATTAACGAAATCATGCTCGTTCCATTACTGCAAAAAATAATTAAAATTCTTGGTTAAAAGGGATACAAAACTCGTGACAATTATCCACCATTATAAAATGAAGCATTATACTTACCCTCTTGCCATTTCCAAGCTCTTAATGAGCTTTTTAATCTTCCAAATCTCCACATTACGGTCTGCCGATGTCTCATCGAAGGACATGTTGCTGGATGTTGTCTTTTATAATAAAAAATTATCAATGACGGTGGTAGAAAAATGTGCAGAATGCAAATCGTGAATGTATATAAATGTATATACTTTGACGATACGTTTACGTATTCCTATAAGTTATAGCGTAATGCTGATCATCAACTGCAGCTGTTCTTCGTTCTTTTGCGACGAGGCGTAATCTGGGAACGGAGGTTGTAGTCAACGAACGAGTACTTATATTGTGCAGACGACTGTTTTAAGCACTGCTAGACCAAACCAAAGCGCGTGTAATGCAATTGGAAAGAAAAAAAACCGCAACAGATTAAATAGATGAAAAAATAGAGTGCAATAAATTAACACAATGTCTTTCGTGGCAAAAATGACGTAAAATTACACTTGACGAGGTTTTTCTTCTAATTTTGTTCTTTTTTTTTGTTTGCGCCCTAGCAAGTGTACTTTTCAATGATCTCGTAGCTGCTGTCACGTCGTTTACACACGTCCTTCGATGTATTGGTGAACTGTCAAAGCAGGTCAACCCTGCTTTACTCCCACACGCACACTATCAACTATTCGTATTCGTTGAGCTATAAAAAATCGCTTTTTTCTGCTGATATTGTTGAATGAAAACTAATACTTTAATTTCAAGCGTGCACTCATGCAAACATTGCAAACATTTTCATTCTCCTTAACATTGACTAAGTCTCTATGCGAAGTTCTGATTCGAAACCAATCGGAGTTGGCTGACGTAGAAAGATCTTCGGGTAGATTGTGGTTATAAAATGACTACGAACAACATGTACTCGCGCACCGCCATGTATTATTTCGCTTGTTTTATCATTTTGTTGCTCTCGAAACTGAATGAATGCAGTAGATGTTCTGATTTTCACTGTACACATTGCATTCGAGATTTATACGATGACTTAATGCCACATGGATGCCATCACATTCTGCTTTGGCAATCACTAGTGATAAAAAAGAACACGCAGCTTTTCTGTCTACGTACAGTCATCACACCCCAAACGATAAATACACTTACGTTGAAATTTGTAGCCGATCTGTTCCGAATGATTCACTATATTTGCGATTTAATAAGTTAAAGAAACCAGACATTTACGGGACAATTAAGGTTACTTTCACATGTGGTTTTGCAATATGAAACGAGTGTGAATGTGTGTGCGTGTGTGTTTGCAAATCATTTGCATGGAACGTCAAAGTGACACAGGGCATTGTCAGCAGGCATTAAATTAACTCAAAATCAAATCCCATAGTTCCTATCAAACAAAAGCCTTGCTTGACTACGACATATGCATAAATTTCCATTTCGAACTGTATGGCAAACATGTTATGTTGGTTTTGTAAAATAGATTGACTTTCTTAGATTTCGAATTCGTTGCTGAATTCGGTGAAAAAAAAGTTTAAAATGAAAAAAAAGATGGTCCTTAGGCATCCGCTGACAGCAAATGAACCCATGTATACACGACTTGTTGATGTCATGTTTATTTCGGCTTCGACAAAATCGACAACATCCTCAAAAAACCTCCCACCTCTTATTCGACACGATTTGGTCAAATGTGGCTTGAATGGCCTGGATCAATAAGATAACTGTATGAAAATGACCATAAAATTGTGGAAAAAATATAGTTTTGAAATTGGGACTCTATTCTTGCTTGTCACCCTGAACTCTTCAATATTTTCGTACGTAAACACAGAAATTTATAGCAGTGCCATCTATCGAGAAAATGTGAATACAAGTTGTCTAAAGTAATGAATCTTGCAAATGATGTTTGATGCAAGAACCATTATAGCATTACATTATTATAGTACAAATAATCAACCGTAATTTATGCCTTCCGACGCGTAGAATGCAGCAACTGTCGGTTGCCTTTTTTTAAATGTAATTATAAAAAAATCGGAGGTAAATCTATAAAAAATATATGGCGTTATTTTTGTTTTATTTCATTTTTGTTATGTTAATACATTGTAAGTAAGTTAATCTTTTCAAGTTAAATACATTGCTATAAAACAGATAATGTTTGTATAAACATATAGGAATACAAGTAAGCTATGTTGGTTATTTTGTTGCTTTATTTGAGTATTTATTTCTATTTAGAATTTATATCAATTCAACCCATTTAACATGTTTTACACAAAATAAACATGGATTTGTGGTCTCTATTATTAATCATTACCTTACTTCATAACATTACGGTAGAACTATTTTCCACAATAAATTATTGCTCGTAACAGTGTAGTCAACAATTGTCTCGGAATATTGTCTTTTTTTATTGATTATTATACGTCGCTGGATATCTAAAACATACATTACGCAGATTATTGAGGCAATTGAACGTAGTTATCTTTGAAGCAGGTATCATACTGGTTTATTTGTATGAATTATTTATCCCAGGCACCTATTATGCTTTGATGGACTGCAAAATACAAATAATGCCGATTCTCTTTTAAACTTTTTTATTGTATTTTTTCTATAACACAAAGTCAAGAATAGGGATAAAAAACGTTCTTTTATTATACATAAATTTAACGATTGCAGATCAAAACCCGTGCATTTATCATAAATATATTAACCGATTGGGCAAAGTATGTGTAGTCAAATGTACATAATATTTGAATCGTACTAGTAAACGGCAACAGGTATCGTAAAACATAAAAGAACAATAAAAACATTATGCAGATTGTCTATTGTCAACTATGATTTCCACTGCAAAAATTGTACCATTTTATAGTTGTAATACAGTTGAATTTGCATTTATGTTCTATTAATTATTTGACATGTTAATACAGTTAATGTTTAATAATCTATTGTAGTATTAACATGTGGCAGTAATAACTTATAATCAAACGTTCATTTGCCTAGATGTTCTTTAATAGATAGAGGTTTACATTAGCTATGGCGTTTCTGGCGTTTTCTGTTTCAAAACCACAAAGTGATTTAGCAACATCGAACTCAGCTAGGAATAATAAGGTATTGACTCTTGGCTAGGGAAACACATTCAGCATAGTACGATTTTGGTTTCAACACTAATCGTTATTGGCTGATTATTCTTTTATCGTAAGCGTTTATAAAAATATCCTTATGCTATGTAATATGAAACTCATGCCGTACTCTTCACAGGGGCTCTTACGCGAAAAAAATAGCACGAGTTTCGTTATATATTTAGTGTCGATTTCTATATTATTTCAATAATCAATTACATTCCGTTAAATATTCTTATCATTCACCTTTATTACGGTTTGCGTATCTTAATTTCTTAACAGGCACTCTCGCCGATAAGTAGTGTTTGTGTGCCGCGGGAGTGTCTCGTAAATGGTTCATGGTTTCGCGCCTGCCAATCATTAACCACGGAGACTGATAATACATGTTTTCTATATATATTAAAAATACTTCATGATTTGCATTTTCCACTACCATTTTATCAACATGTGGTGACAATGATATTACTGATATCGCTCTAAGCCTGGTAGGTTGCTCGTTCAGTTCGTTCATGGGTTAGTGCTTGTTTCGTACATAAGTAATTATTGCTTAGCCAACTGTTCTTATTTATGTGTATAAAAAACGTCGTTTCCTAGTTTAGGCAACAACACACTCTTAAAATATTATGTACATTATTGTTTTAGTTACGCTTATGAGAATATATGTGTCATGTATTATTTATTTTAAATGTTTGTAGTGAAGTTAAATGTCATTTACTTGATTGTTATTTATGATATAGTTGATGCTCGCTTGCAAGTGACTTTAAAAAATCGTCGCACAAATTTTACTATTCTTCCAATTGTCTACCACGGATTAGATGAGGTACGATGAGTTGCTAGCACTCCTAACGTAGTACGAAGTAATATTGTTGTAATGCTTCTTTTTCATGCACTATACACCTGATCCATATGATTTGTGTGCGCATGCATTTTAAATTTCATCATTCAGAAAGCATTACCGGCATGTACGTGAAAGCAAAGAATCATTCTCATACGGATGAAATTATTCGGGTGTACTGTTTGAAAAGCATTTAAGCAAAGCGCAAACGTAGAAGCGAACGCACTAGATTTAACCTAATGTATCATATTACAGCCTTTTGTTATTGAATTTTTTAATTAAACTAATTTCACACTCTACGTTATTCCTACGAGAATTAAAAAAAGTAACGAACGACTAGAAATTTGACTATTGACTAGATTTGTTCGGTATCGTTCGGGTGCATGAGAAAATATAAATAAATGTAACAGATTTTTTGAACATTAACTAACATCGACTTTTGATAAAGCTAGTAAATTCGTTAAACCTTACATATTTCCGTTTCCGTTATGCTTTATAATGGTGAATTGTAACCTTTCCCAACGTATCTTGCAACTACACGCATCTCATCTAATCGTCAGCCTTGACTACATGCTAGCCTTATGAGAACTTATTTACTGTTGAATGGCACATACCACAGAGGCTAAATTTGTAAGGTTATTCGAGTGTTTATAGTCGTATAGTGTTATGCTCATATTAAATTTGGCACAGCTGGTTTCCGCACTTCTCGCCCATACTATATTTGTTTTCTTGTTAAATAAGTACATCGTCCAAATTATGCTGCACTATCCATGATACAGTTTTTTACATAATTATTGTCCTATGCATTTTGAAATAAGTGACTGTTTGACGAATACATTTACGTTGCTTTACTTATCTTAGATTGAATTTATGTCATATGCAAGTCTCCGCGCAATATGCGTGTAAATGTTTTCTTAAATTGTTGATTGGCAAGAGCGTAGCAAAACGGGTTCATAGGACTGTTTGCATAGCAAAGAAAATACGAAAACATAAACAGGTGCTCATTCACGCAAGGGGGTTTTGAGCAAAAACCCACAACCAACGCCAACACATGGTAAGGTGTCCAACAAGCTACAAACGCGCCCAATATAAATGAGATGGTTCGAAAGGCTTTCCTGGCACGGTTTTCGGATTTAGATTTTTGTCGACAGACTCCTCCGAGAGGACCGTCGGTATTAGGTTTTTTCATACCTGGCTTCAAACGCTTGCCGATGGATTGAATAAACCCCCGTTTACTTGAAGAATCTCTTTCAATGGTCACGTTTGGTTTGCCAATATGCAGTGCACTTAAGTTAATGGTTGCTGATGCCGAAATGTTGGCGCATACTACGCTCGTTTGGTCTACCGATCGTGTTGGCTCATCGTCTACTGCCGTCTTCGAGTAGTTCGAAACATCAGTAAGCTCTACTGAGGTGTTTGGTTTTCCGACAGTTTCTTTGTTCGGCCACTGGCTCGGACTTCGATGTTCATCGTTAGCATTCGGTCTGGATTCGCCTACATCGGTATTAACGGTATTCAGGACTGTCTTAGGTTTTTCCGGACTCTGTGTGCTAACGGTAACAGTAGTGTTGTATTTGTTATCTTCCTTTGAAACATCCCCATGCAAAGCAGTGGCATTCTCGTTCGTACAAGTTTCAGGAGATGTAGAACCCATAGTGAAATAGGAAGGTCGAATGAGAACAGTTGGCGATGGCTGTTTGCATTGGGCAGTGGCGCGAATAAGTGCTTTCTGGAGCAGGGTAGGATTTGCAATGCTTTGTCCATTGTAGTGGCTGATTGCTGATCTCGAATGTTGTTGTTGTTGCTCAATACCAATTAGTAAGGTGGCTATTGATAAGTCGGAGGGCAGGTTTTCAAACTGTGGTGAGGGCAGCATTACAGAACTTTCGTCCATGAAACGAAGATCCGCGCTATCCATACTTATCAGTGGATCATAGGTCGCCGCGACGTCTCCCATGCTGGTTGTACTCTGTGGTCTTTCGATTTGTGATTGAGTGTCGCCTAACAGAGGAGTTTGAAAGCCACACGGTGGTGTGAAAATTGTAGACGACGAATCCTCCACTATCTGCCGCAAGCCAGTAGCTTTACTAATACCAATTGCCGAGGGCAGCGAGTCCATTGCAGCAGAGGGTGATGCGATCGATTGGTCTAAGGTTTCCTCCTTGTGCTTCTCAATATCAAACTTTTGGTCCAACTTTGGCAGGCTACTCGTTTCACTAATTTTTGGTAGTGCTCTTTGTTCAGACACAGATGTGGACAATCGCTTGAGATGTAATGTTGAGCCATGGTTTTCGGAAGATGCAAAATGGAGATTGTCGGAGGTAGCTGTTGCGATACTTTCTTTGTATCGGGATGAAAACACCGAGGCCGAAGCAGCGCCTACTAGTAACCCAGCAACAGAAGATCGTTTGTTAGCAGTTTTTACTGGTTGATCATGTTCTTGTTTGATCATAGCCGGATGCTCTTCATCTGAATCAAATGCAGGACTACTGGAGCGTTCGCTTTTGTCCCCTTCTACCTTTTCGTCTTTTATACTGAAATCAGCCATAGCATGTGTTTTGCTACTGTTGCCAATGTCCGCATATGCCATACCGAACAGAGCAGTTGAAGGGTGTACAGATGTATTGAAACTCTTTTCGTTCTTAAGTAATGAAACATTCGTAGTGGCAGACGTCGAATGCAAAGTGTCGGAGGATTGAATCTGTGTAGCTAATTTCCGTAGCGCTTCCTCGCCTGAGGATGATACGGTACCACCTACCGTAGCTGCTTCATGTTTTGGAATTAAAGGAGCCGAAGACGGGATTGGTTTATCCGCGCATAGCAAGGTACTTTGAGTTTTAGAAATTCCTATACCTGCTGTTCGACTAGCCATTCCGGTCATTGCACTGCTGAGCGCCACCATAGACTGCATTTTACGTTGCTTGGCCTCACTTTTCTTTTGCATATCATAGGCTGTCTTATAGATGCCACCGTACAACACAAACAACACAACTAAGGTTGTCCAGTAGTATCCAATGATGAGCGCTGTGTTGAAGACGGGATCTTTTAAAAACTGTACTGCACATTGTCCCGGCTGTAAATCTCTATAGCCAACAAAATGTTCCCAGCCAAATATCGATATAAAAAATAGCAGTGCTGGTATAATCCAGGTGATAGTTACCATCCAGATGACTTTATTTTTGGTTCGCCAACTTCTATACTTGGCGGCTATTTTCACTGAGCAGAATCGATCGATTGTTATTAGCAGAACCGTATATTGCGATACTAGACAGACGGTGTAATCTACCGACAGCCAAAGATCGCAGAGCAATGGGCCCAAATCCCAGTAGCCCATTAAAACGTACACCGTGTAAAAAGGCATTGATACAGTTCCTATGTGTAGAAAAAAATTGAATGAAACAAAACAAATGATGCCACAGTATGATGCCCAGGTATTTAAAACTCACCGATTAACATGTCCGTTGCTGCTAGTGAAGCAATAAAGTAATTGCTCGGTTGTCTAATACTTCGATCTACAATGAACGCCAATAGCACTAATATATTGCCGCCTATAGTAAGAATTATGCAAATGGCTAAGCAAATAGCAATAAGCACAGTTTGCCATAGCTCAAACGGTGGCAGCACCTGCGATGGACTTTCGTCAATGATGTCTATCCCGTAAGGAACAATTGTAAAGTTAATTGCATTCGGATGAAAATTGGAGCTTTCGTTGCCAACAGAACTAGCGGATCCGTTGAACCACTCCAAAAGGCTGAAGTTACCGTAAGAAATCCAGTTAGCAATATCTCTAAAGCTACCAATGACTGGGCTCATCTCATCACGCGAGATGTCAGATGCAGGTTTGAAACCATTACCAATTAATTTGTTATTTGTTCCGAGGGATTTTATAAATTCAGATGTAAAAACGGGAATGGTTTTTCCTTTTACGTCAAGATAATGGCCTAGTAGATTTAAACATTCTGGATAATTCAACAGATCCAGTTGTGAATAGAGCTCTCCACATTTTTTCTCCTGCCTGCGCTTTAGTTTCCTGTAAAGAAAAGGTAAACAAGAACAGAAATATGATCATGTAAAGCTAACATGTATCCCGCTTTTCCAACAGTTTTTATACAAATAAATGAGCACAAAAGTAGCATAATGTTATTCGAATAATAAAAATTTTGAATAAGTTATTGAGGCAGGACAGTTCATTAAAAATGTTAGCCACCATTTGACAATATTTATGCGGCATAACAACCAATGTATTGGCATGAGCAAAACTATATCGTGACTATATATGTCACGTGTACGATGTAATGGTACAAGTCAACTGTTCAATATATGACTCGTGACATTATTGATATGCTTCGTTCACTGCGTAGTAACATATACATTTCTATTTATTCTGGTTCGTGAATAATATCACATAACATTAAATAACTACATTCATACTCGATTGGTAATTTGTGCTTTTAAATTTAATGTTAAAAATAACTAGATGCTACTTAAAAAAAATCTTACTACGATGCCATTCTGATGCTAACCAAACACGATGAAAAAATTAAACGGCTTAATAACTCACATAAAGTTACCAAAAAATATAACTTTATATATAAGTTACTAAAAAATATACTTGTTAACGTTGTTACTTTGTTGCACATTTAATGTCAATCTGTCGATATTTATAAAGCATTAAACCATGCAATACACTGTGAAACCATTCCTATGCATTCATGAACCATTAATTGATTAGTCCTCAATTAATCGATTATATAATTAATCTATTACAGTCAATTACTACTTTATGTTGGGTACTGCATTTTGGAGTTCATGAATGTTC
This sequence comes from Anopheles rivulorum, assembly GCA_018908115.1. NCBI lineage: Eukaryota > Metazoa > Arthropoda > Insecta > Diptera > Culicidae > Anopheles > Anopheles rivulorum. The sequence goes on from STHB01000010.1 coordinate 1,253,607, forward strand.
AGTTTTCCAAGGATTGTTTTAACATCAACAGATAATTTATAATTAAAACTAACACATTGAAATTAAAATTTAATTTAAGACAGTATCTTAATATATGCGGAGAATCGATAAATGTGAATCTAGTTCTACACTAGTCAGGAAGTTTACTCCTCTATTCAAACAGTTGTCTCCTTTAACTATATGGTATATATTTAAAGTTCTTGAACAATTTACTCTTCATACTATCAGCCCAGACTATTAGACCCAGCACCAATACGTAAAATTTTTATCTATTTAATGTAGAACATAAAAAATATCATTATGTATTGCTAGTATTAGGCACATTTAAATCAATCATGTTTTTTCTATTGATGTATTTTTGGAATCCGTAATTAAATGGACAATTTTATGATTAATTTTTTTAATAAAATTTATGTAAAGAAAGCATGAAACAAATGAGAATGCAACAAATATTCTAATTAAGATATGACACTTGCATAGATAATATCTATAGATAATAGATACTAGAAGAGACTTATACAATTTCGTGTAATAAAATTATTAGACGTGGATGAATAATTCTCTTCAATAGCTCATGTCATTAATTAATTGAATAAAGCTTGTTTGGATTACGTCTTATAGTTCTGTTTATCTATGCATTGACATTCGTTTGAAATATCTTCAAACTCAACGATAATCAATACTCTTTTCTATGTATGAACAAAGTACTAACTGAAAAAATCACCATTTATTCCTTCGTACAATAATACTACATCAACAAAAAAAAACTGTAGTAATCCATCAAAATCTGAAAAGGAGATGATTGACTGCTAATGCTACCATGCTTGGTCTTGCGTAACGCAGAACAACCTTAAACTGTTTCATCGTTGGTTTCATACAGCTTGTGAACTATAAAAATATCCCCATTTGTGTCGCCTTTAAACATCAGCCCTGCTACCATTTCTATCACATTTATTATTGCAGAGAGGGAAAGAACCCTTGCTAAAGTGTAATCATCTTCTTAAGGATTCAAAGAAGTGGGGATGTTTTACAAGAGAGCATGGAAACAGTGTAAGGTGTTTCGATTGGACAAACTTCTATAAAACCACCAGCCTTCATTATAGTGTCATCAAGAGCATCATCGTTACATCACCATCAGTGTTATCATTATGTGTATCTTTATGAGCGAGCGAAGGTAGTATGTAGTCTAAAGTACGGAAACGATGATTTATGGCGTAGTTAATCGAATTAAAACCGTTGTTGATAAATAATTTAGTTATAAAACTAAACATGGCATAATGTTGTTCATGTTAGTAATTTAGATATCTGAAAATCAGAAAACCTAACGTTTTCTATGCGACCGCATAACTTTTGTATCGTAATATAATGTTATGGTGTTTGGAATGCTTTTCATGAAGCATGATAAAGTTGACCGTTCATCCATGAATTAACTATTGAGAGAAAATTACAAAATGCACAACATGTAAGTGGTAATGAAAGAAAAGAAACGACACGACCCTTCATTCAAGATACTCTGAGAAATTGTTACGCACATAAATTTCTACCCCATTCGTTTGATTGGTACACTTCTTTTACTTGAGAATATTGCTGTATTTGTAACTTTCATAACAGTCATACTGATTTCCCTTTTCATGTACATCTGAACCATTATTATATATAAATAAATGTTGGTTTTATCCGATCATGTTAATAGGTCATGCCATTTTTGTTAATGTAAAAAAGGTTCAATCAATAATTTATACATTTTATGTTTCTGCAAAATGATGTGGCTTTGTTGGATGAGACATAGTATCACTTCAAAACTGCACATTACATGATTAAGTACAGATAGTAAATAACGAATGTAAACTAAGTAACATTATATTCTGGTATGAATGCGAACATAAAATCAATAACTTTCTATAGTCCATAGATTGTATGATATATTATACGCTACGAATATAGCACCAACACTTCAGATCCAATAATCGTTGAAAGCCACCACCGAGAAGTAAGTTACTAGACTGTATTTTTCTCCTTAATGCTTTCATAAGTAGAATAAAGCAGCATAGAGAAAAAATGCGAAACAAGCAAGAGTAATGGAAAGCGCTAAAGGCGAAATCGTTACATCAGAAAAGCATAAAACTATTCAAATCAGTGTTATGTGTACTGTATGGAAAAGGAAGGTTTGTATGGAAGGGAAACATACCAGGACAACCTGAGATAAATGTGTGTTTGTGTAAAAGAGAAGGACTGCAAAAAGTATATACGTAGCTGTACATATTCACGATAGTGATATTTACCGTGCAATGACCTACCAAAAGAAAATGACGGAAACTCCCCCACTCAACCATAGCGACATAGAATAAAAACAAGATTCATTCATAAACCTAGCTTTTAAACTACTGAGTTTTAAATCAGTCCATGGCACTAGCTGCATAGCGAGTCGATGCAAAAGCATAACCGACGTGAAGTATACAAATGAATCATTTTACATAAAACTGTTCTAAATACATGTTTCAGACATTTCAGAATATGTCTACTAAATCATCCTATGTTCGCACAACATTGCACTGAGTATTATGCATTTAAGAAATATTTAATATTAATCTATGAATGGACCTCTCTGGAGTGCAGATGAAATTGTACATTTTGTTACTATACAATTGAAGTAACTGGCAGCATCATGAAGAGACAATGGAAACTCTTTACGGACTATTATGCAGTATAGGATAAAATCAAACACCATGCTTGAGAAAACCATAATATTATTCAGTTTACATCAAGAGATCAATCCATTCCTCGGATTGTTCGAATACGAAGCAGTATTCATTATAATTGCTTTAACATGTCTTCACGAATGCTTTTATCAACTCTAGCATTTAAATACGAACAATTATTGCGCAGACATCGACGCTTATTCTGTAAAATTAAATTATGTAAGTAATAAAGTACATCATCATCATCACAAAATTTTGTGATTATGTCCGCACGCTGAAACTCAATGTGGTGTATCGTACGTCCTGCAACAAGTGAGCTTGATATCACTGGAATTGAGAATGTAATTTTTACCTTCTTCCGATTGGCTTTCAAATACGAATTGCATGTAAATCCCATTTGTGCACTTATGCATTTATTTATGCACTCACCTGGTTTGATGAGTTGATTTGATAATTGATTTTCAACCATTTTTCCTAAAACTACTAAACTTACTCTTATTACCAACCCCTATTTGTTAGTTATTTTTACCCCTATATTAGTTATTTTTAAGTATTTAAAAAGAGTGTATTGCATAGGGTTATATTTTCCATATATGTTTTCATTAACATAGTTTTTCTTTTTTAAATTGAGTCGTGCAATATTGCTGTACATTCATCCTTTTATGAGGCGGCACATATATTTGTTTATTAGTTCGCATGATAAAATCATTCCCTAACCGAAAAGAAAATTTGCTTCTGAAACACGGTTTACAGGATCGATATTGCTCGCGTTATATTTGATTTCCTTTATCCTCCATCTAGATCCATACGTGTTCCCCTTTAATTCTAATTATGTACATCTATAGCAGGAGGACTATGCGTGCTAACTGGGATTCAGTAACCGCTCCGATGAATAATTAACTACAAATCGAAAAATCAATCATAGCTTATTCTATTTATCCGTTATTGACAGGAACAATTAAATTTTTTATGTGAATTTTAGCGTATAATACATAGGAAAGGGGTTAGAAAATCCTTTCAATGCAGTTAATGATAAGATTAAACTACACCGTGTTAAACCGTATCATATGGGACAGGCCGTGTGTCGAATCAAATCTGTAGAAACCGACGTAGCTCGGATTAGGTGATCCGCTACACCTTTCAGTTAGTTATCTATTTAAGAACAGCTTTGCAAGTTGACCACTCGCGACATTATGTGTGGAATATTTATCTAGTCAGATAACCCACTCTTTGGATCAATAACCATGTTAGGTAAAATTTGAATGTACATATAAAAAATAAGATATATTTTACATTAAGTACGTTCATTTGGTAGTTAGTTCATGAATGATTTTGATTTTGCTTTCTTATTCTTGAAGTACATATTAAATAATAAATATGTGTATAAAAGCCATGCATCATCTTCTGTTGGCACCTTTAATTATGCAACTGATCTTCTTTACAGTAAACATTTTATATTTATGATAACTTTAGTTAACAAATTAGCTGTTAACTTACAAACACTATGATAACCACGGTATATTTCGGCCAACTTACAATTTCAGATAATGCACGAGATACGCTATTATAGCGGTGATTCGCCTATCTCGGTTATCTGTAAGTGTCGATTTCAAGCGCAATTTCATTAACAATTGAAAGTCTTAAAGGCAACCTGTGGTCTTAGTGATTATTTCCAATAATCGTGTATAAAATTCAAATAACAAGAATAATTACAAGAATTATTTAGGACTCTTCAATAAATTTTGTAACTTTTTCCATTTTGAACAAATTCAAACAAACTTGTTGAATCTAATTAGAAGTAGTTTTCAGACGTTCTTTCTGATACTGTTTCTACACTACAAGTTGTAACATTTGTGCTAAAAAACTATCTTGACTATGGATCTGTTAATTTAATCTTAAAATAATGTTTGTGCATAAAAGTTAGTGATAGTCAAATCTTCGGGTACGTTACTTATTTTCGTAACTATCAAAACAACTGGGATAGAATTGTTTAATTTCAAAAACTAAAAAAGTCATTACAAAGAGGCGTATCATTCAAAATTATAATGTTAATGTTACACCATTATCTAGTTGGTGATGGCTAGTAAGACCAACACAACTGGTGTTGGTCAATGGACTAAAAAAAAAAATTAGTCCAATGCACCCTAGTCCGTTCTAACATAAAACAATAATAATAATAATTCAACATCATTACCATTTTAATTATGACTTAATTAATAATTTTCGAAGTTTAATACTATCTTAATCAATATAATTTTGATAATACAGACTATTTGCGATATTAATCGAAATACAAAGTGCTGCCAAAAAATGTTCAGTTTAATGTAGTTCAATGTTTAAAAAACTACATTAGAAAGAAAACTGTTTTGATATTACCATATTTTTACTCTTTTTCTGGAAAAAATCCACAACCATTCCCTATAAAATAATAAAACACCAAACTACACTGTTTGAACGAAAATATCTTGCGTTATAAGCTTTGCCCATTAACGTGTAGGTCAATATACAGGCTTTCAAAGTTTTCCGCATTGACCATTCCATTAGACTTTCCAACCACAACACGGGGTACATTAAATTTTAACATAACTAACCTCTGGTCTAAAAACTTTAGCGTGAATATTCTCACATGTGATTCGAAGCCACAAATTATGATGGTGTTAGGTGAAAAGATCGGAACGGAAAGGATGGTACCCTATGAGATCGCCAAACATACTTGTTTATTAAGCATGACTGAGACGTAGAAAATGAATGTCATTTTAAAAAGAATACACAGATTATGCATGTTTTTATGTCATCAGATTTGGCGAGATTTAATCACCTTATCAAAATTTATTCTTTCCTTTTCTGATCTTATCATAAAAAAAACTCTCGCTCCTCCAGTTCCTCTAGCAGCTGGAGGATTTGACAATATAAGAATTATTAAAAAAAGTCATTGTAAAAGCATTTTCTTCATAATAGCTCTAAACCTAGACTACGAAATATCTAGATCCACCTCAACATTACTTAATTTATTAACGTTTTTTCTTACCGATTGTCGAATAACGGTAGATTGAAGAGAGCCAATTGATGAATATGAGGCTTTACCTCCTATTTCTAGTGAATGAACCATACCTGCCTCACTATTGTTCCACAAACGTTTTTGCTTTTTAATATAACGTTTTGACTTTGTTAAGATTTAAGTTCTTACATAATTTTAATGTCTATAGTCTCATCACATGATGATGCCTAAGTACGTCGTACGTATATACATACTAAATAAATACAGTAAACAATATAAATTAAAATAACGGTTTATATAGAACATATCATGCATATATTTCACATTGACATGTGATGAAAGTTACAAATGTACTTCATAGCAAAATAATTCCATATATCTTAGAAATCTGTTTACAAACTCCGTAGTGCAAAACAACAACCCCAAAATCAATTAAACAGCCCTTATCATGTTATTCGGTGCCGTACAAATATGCGCTGAGACAACAAACAGCGGTGTAATTCGTCGCTAATATATTTTGCAGCGTGTTGCCACATTTTATCATGAACCCGCCGGTCACGCTGATTTTCCAATATTGTACAAAAATAAAAATAAACATGTATGTATCCCTGGACCGCAGCTACGGTCCGTCAGGACAAAGTTTGTTGATTTTACATACAGTACACAATGATATACTACAGAGTCTGCATCGACGCATTGATTAATGCTCACTTCACGATTTTATATATTCTTCATGACTATATATTATTAATAAAGGAAAAAAAAAAAGATAACTCTTTATCAGTGAGCTATATGTAAATGCAAGACTTAATTTTGATTTTAAAAATAGCATCCTATATGAAATGAATAAATGAAATTACTACTATTTTTATTTATGTTAGAACGGCTTGTCCGTATTAGACTCATTTTTACCACGTAGCTGTCTAGTCAGAACTTGCTACGGTGGGACGGTGGGACGGAATGGAATTTTGCACCAGTCCTGATGTGTGGAACTGGCGCTGCCAATTAGGCCTGGATAGACTAAATGAAATTTATTACTACATGAAAACATTAATTAATTGGACATGCTTATGAAAAGGAATGAAAATGATTTTAAAATCAATGCAATTAATTTATTTGTTAAATTACAATACTATACGTACCATTGCGCTATAAAATCTGGATTGATTGCAAATATAGTGGACGTTCGATTGCTCACATCGGATCCGTTGTAATCCCCTGCCGATGATACAAAGTTGTAGCCATCCATGACAAGATGCGTCCGATGATTTTATTGATAAATGTTCAACTGATTTGAACGAGCTTGTAAAAACATGCAACTCCACTTGCCAAATATATCGTATCGTGTTCAGGGCACAACAAATCGATAGAAAAGAATAAGTTTTTTCGTTTGTCTGTGATGCCGTTATATCTTCATATTCTCGTTTGATTGCAATAGCCGGTCATATCTGATATTTTACGTTACATGACTGATAATCATCAAATGCCTTGTAGTTCTTTTCTAATTGCTTCCCTGCTTTGAAATCCAGTGATTAATTGTACATTTTTCGTTCATTCATAGCCGTCTTTCCACCGTTGCATTTTGCAAAATCTGGAATGAAATAAGATTAAGTAATAAGTATTTATGTAGTTAAGGAAATGTTACACTATTCCAACTTAATAAGTTGTACATTTCACAATATCAATTTGTTTACATAACTCAACAATATATAAGATAGGCATAACGTCTAGAAAATCTGAAAAATTTGCGATGGTTATCGTGCCATGTGATTATGATGAACAAAAAAACGGTGATGATGTTTGCGATAATATTATTCACCTATATTGTAATCTATACCACAATCTATATTGCAACCTCCATACCCAAGTTCTTCTTCCTATAGACTAATATACAATCAATTAGAGAATAAGTCATATTGTCACACCGTAGATGAAATGAATTGAGCATAGTTCCTTACAGGATCCTTGATTATCTTGATGTTTGTATGTGATTTAAATTGTTTATAATGTATGTATATACGATTCTGGCCGCTTATATAGTATGTTCGATGAACCACAACTTTAAAAAATGCACGATCTTGGTACTTTCAATCTCAGCTGCATCGTACTTTCCGTTCATACGGTTGATAATTATGCAGTGATTTATTGTTAGCCGTTCACAAATATAAATTGATTAAATAAGTTAAAGTAAATCCGTCAGCTGTTGTAGTCAACAGAGTATATCAAAACAGTAGCAATGCATTT